>CM076581.1:1291816241-1291949935 GCA_034641835.2 Pinus albicaulis | reverse complement strand
AATGATGACACCTAATGCATATCTTAACCATGATTTGGAACTTCGAAACCTTTAAGTATGCTTGTGAATGACCAAAATTATGACCAAGACACTCATTTAATGACCTTGTAAATGGAGGAAATACTAATGATACATAGGACATGACTCGAGACTCATTTGACAATAAAAATATATGTCAAATTTTATCTGAAAAGATAACAATTTGACCTAAGAGACTATCAATCACATGGAAAGAGTACATCTGATCACTTATGACTCATAGGCACTAACATTGGCTCCAGCTGGGGATGGAAGCTCCTATAAGAGGTGTCAAGACACTGTATACGAGGTAGCCTCATCCATTGGGCATTGGAGTCCAAAATAAAAAGTCTCGACACTCAAATTACTAGCTAAAACTGAAAAAAATAAAAACTGACTTGACTTGACTCAAAAAATTATTTTACTTTTGAAATTTAAATAGAAAACAACATATGTTCATAGAAGCCTTATGGACTTCTCCTCCAGCTTAAAACTTCTTTAATAGCTTCCTTTAATATGTGTCAAGAACACCATAAACTAGGTAGCTCGATCCATTAGGCTACTCCCAACCATTACCCTACAACCTGATAATTGGAAACCAACTTGTTCTGCAACTGAATCACACCCAAACTGAAAATCAAAACTGTACACTGCTGAAAATTAGATGCTCAAACTTATGAGCTTATTTATGTACATACCAATCTACCCTAAGTTTAAAATCAAATGTTCCATTCAAGCAATATGAAACCTCCAGTATAGCCAATCAAATAGTTGATCCAACACCTGTGCTTCTTGACTGTGCTTGAACAAAATCAGAAGTGGATCATCTATTGGCAACTCAAAATGAAAATTGAATCCATGCTCCATAGAAAACTCAAATGCTTGAAATGATAACTACAACAAACTTACCATTGGATCCTTGAAACCATGAAAATTCATCTCTTCTAATGACTGGAGCAAATCAACAAAAGATCCTTGAAAATATGGAAGATCGTCATGTCTTGATGATCCAAGGGACAATTTCCATTGACAATTAGTCCATGTTTTATAACTTCAGAACTTTCACTAAAAACTTTATTATCATCCATGTATTTTTTATTACCCTCAAATAAAATAGGTAAAACCTATAAGTTTAGGTCTTCATGTAGCTCAATTTTACCCAAATGTGAACTTTCATGCACTTCAACTAGGATAATATCATTGCGAATTTTAAGGAAAATATGTTCTCGCTGATGCAAACAACTTTCATTATGTGTTAGATTATTGTCTAAAGTGTTCATGCATGCCTCTTTGAAACCGTGATTTTCGCAAGTCTCTTCTTGAAAGAAATATTCAAGAGATGTATAATCTGAAGGGAAATTTGAATGACTATTTTCAACCCTGTCCTCATCTATAATAGAGGGGAAAACTAACGACTCTTGAAGATATTCTTGAATTTCATGGTTTTCCTCTACTACTTCCTCCTCATGAGAAAATAAATCAAACAAGGCTTCTTCAATCTCATCATCCATTAAATATTTATCATTAATTTCAATCCCCATATGTTGAATAAGATCATCAAGGTTTCCACAAAGGTTTTCTAGTAGCACTAGACAAGGGTAGTTTTTATTTTTTATTTTTTTTACAAAATGTTGCGTAGAAATATTTAAGAGAACATAGACTAGGAGATGGAAAATTCTCATACCAAAACCTTTCTCTTTCTTCTAAGGTCACCATAAATATCTTCATCGTGCAGTATTCATGAATTTAAACCCCTAGCCTATGTATGTGGATATGAAACTTAATCAAATGCAAAGCAACATCATTGCCTTATTCTGTTGAAATTTGCAACAAGAAACAGTGAAATTGGCATCCAGAAAAAACATCCAGAAACGGCTACCATGGAGGCTTTTGATTTAATTATTTCTGAACTAAATTAGAAGAATTGTGTGTCAAATTTATTTATTCCTTCAATAAATTGTAATCTTAATCTCGTAATCACTTGTAATAGTTAACTGAGTGTGATAGACTCAGTTAGCTCATGTATTTCGAGTTGATAGTGGTTGGTGAGGCATGTAGAGTGATTCTCTTTGTTTTATATTCCAAGTTGTAGTTAGTGTATTAGTTTAATGCATGAGAAATCAGTTAACTCAGTTAAGTGAGTTACAATCAGTTTAACTAGTTGTAACTGATTTTTGCACTAGTGAGAGGTCAAGTGAATTAAATCAGATTTAATTCGCATGCCATGATATGTCAAGTGACTGATGATTTACTATTAATAGTTGCATGCATGTCAGTTCCAGTGGAGACCCATTTGAGACAAAGGTCAAAGTGAAGTTGACTATCAGTGTTATTATTAGCAAACTGCCCAGATGTAGTTAAAACACCACAGGATTTCCCATGATACTTGTGCAGTTGAGGAAGGTGGAAATTCCAAAGGAATAGGGATTTCATTCCTCATGAATTGCGTGAGCAGTGTAGGCTGAAGACAGGCTGAGAATTGGCTAAGTGTTCGCGTGATTTTGTCTAGATCAGTGTGAGATGATAGGCAAAGTGCAAGAGACTCTTGTGAGAAGAGTGCATTGTAATTGTTTCATGATTACTTGGTTCATTATACAATATAGATAGAGGGGTTTTGAGCACAAGCTTTCCCCAGGAAAAATATATGTATTGTGGTTTGATTTTCTTCTTTCTTTACTTGATGTGATTAGTGATTGTGTTTATTTTCCGCAATTGATTTTTATAAGGATTCAGTATCTAGCTTTAGTACATTGCTTGATCAGATTGAATCCATTGATATACATATGTTTGTATAATTTCTACATGTGGTATCGAGGCACGGGGAAATCACTATAGTGGAGAAGAAATTGAGTTTTGTTGAGAACGGAGTCGAATTTCAAAAGTATTCTTGGCGCGGCAGGCGAATTAGGATTGAAATGGCTTTCAATGTCTTGAGATTAGAGTGTGCACTCGAGGGAAATTCCAATTATATTGCGTGGAAATACAAGATGGAGGCAGTTCTAGAGGATAATGGGTTGAAAGAATTCATTGATAATGACATTCCAAAACCCGTTGCAGCAGATGCCGCTCTTCTTGGTGCTTGGCAAAATAAGGTTACAAAGGTGAGGAGGATCTTATTGGAGGGAGTACGAGACCACATTGTATCAAGTATCCATGGCAAAGCGACTCCATATGCAATGTGTAAGGCTTTGACAGATCTATTTCAGAGTAGCAGTGATCACAGAAAATTGGCATTGAAAGACAAGCTCAAGAAAATCAAAATGGAGAAAGGCGACACTATTCTGAAATATTTAACCAAGTTTATCCAATTTCGAGATGAGCTTGGGAGCATCGAAATTAATTTCGCGGATGATGACTTGGTGAGCCTAGATCTTCTAGGCCTTCCCAATAGTTGGCATAGTTATCAGGACTCTGTCAATGGGAGGGAGAAGCTTCTAGATTTGGAATGAATTTCGTTGGATTTGGTGCAAGAAGAATTCAGGCGGAATACCAGGGATGGATATTCATCTAAGATAGATGATGAAGAAAATTGTGCCTTGGCTAGTAAGGTGAATAAGGGGAAGGGAAAGAAATCCTATTACAAAACTGAGTCTTTCAAATAAGGAAAGAAGTGGGACATGTACAGAGTGAAGTGTTTTCACTGTCACAAGTATCGACATTATGCCACTAATTGTCCACAAAAGAAGAAGAACAAGAAGGCTTCATGATCTACAGTTGGTGAGGTTTTGGCCTCGCAACTTGAGTTGGAATTCTTGCTCATCGCATGCATGGTGTCAAGTGTGATGGGATCAGTGTGATACTTGGATAGTGGTGCATTTTTCCACATGACGAGAGACAAAGAACTTTTCAATAGCTTGGAGGCGAAGGACTTCCAAATGCATATTGAAACGGGTGATGACGGATGATACAATGCTACCAGGATTGGTACATTTACCTTCCAAAGATACTCAGGTAAACCCTTCTTATTAAAAGATGTAATGCATGTACCAGGCTTCGAAAATAATTTAGTTTCAGTCGCACTGTTGGAGGATAGAGGTTATGATGTGGTTTTTAGTGAAGCGAAAGATTTCCTTTGACACAAAGCCACAGGACAAACCAAGAATATTGGGATTCGTGTGAATAATCTCTATAAAATTGATGTAGATGGTTGCACAACATTGATGGTTAAGGCAGACAAAGTGGTGAGTTGGGATGAGGGTGAGTTATGACACAGGAGATTGGGCCATCTACACCATGAAGCTTTGAAGGTCATGTAGTAGATTTCTACGGGGCTTCCAAAGGGTACTCTTGCGCAGATAGAAATAGGCAAGGGATGTACCATGGGGAAGTGTGAGAAAGCCATGCGATTTTCCCTTAAGAGGGAGCTTGATTTGCATGCAGATGAAGAACACTTGGTTCCAAAGGATGAACCTCAAGATGTGGAGCAGCCACAAGATGAGGATCATGGAGTGGTATAAATCACTCAAGAAAAGACCTCCAGGAGGGGGAAATAATGAGCTAGATGGGCAGAGGGAGTACATGCAGCTACACCTACAGGTGTGAGGTGGGGCGATGTGAAGATTTAATCCCAAGAATAAATTTGGGCAGGATTCATTGAGATGGTGTGTCTCATGGATAGAACCTGGCTACGAGGAGCCCATAGTACAACAGTAGCAAGAAGGATCGATTGTATTGATGCAGTTAGATGTCAAGAAGAAAAAAATCAAAGTGACAGGTGTCAGATACTTGAGCGTTGATCAGAGTTGGCAGCAGGGCAGAGTGCATGCAGATGTCAACAGCGCAGAGAGTCCAGTAGACATGTTAAGTAGCTAGCAGCAGTCATAAGTATCTAATAACAGATGCATTATATTGATTCAGTTGTTTGGAGGCTATTTAGTTTCAGGATAGTTGCGTGTGTGAACAACACTAGAGAAGTGTTGCATGCAAGAACATTCCAAAGGTACCAGGTCGAGACATATTGATTCCTTTCTTGTTGAGAGGGAGTGTTGAAATTTGAAACAAGAAAAAATGAAAATGGCATCGAGAAATGGCTACCATGGAGGCTTTTGATTAAATTATTTCTTAATTAAATTATAAGAAATGTGTGTCAAATTTATTAATCCCTTAAATAAATTGGACAATAGATTGTAATCTTAATCTCATAATCACCTGTAATAGTTAATTGAGTGTGATAGACTCGGTTAGCTCATGAATTTCGAGTTGAGGGTGGTTGGTGAGGCATGAAAAGTGATTCTATTTGTTTTAGAGTCAAAATTGTAGTTAGTGTATTAGTTTAATGCATGGGAAATCAGTTAACTCAGTTAAGTGAGTTAAAATAAGCTTAACGAGTTGTAACTAATTGTTGCACTAGTGAGAGCTCAAGTAAATAAATCAAATTTAATTCACATACAATGATCTGTCAAGTGATTTATGATTTACTATTAATAGCTGCATGCATGTTAGTTCCAATGGAGACCCAGTTTAGACAAAGGTTAAAGGGAAGTTGACTATCAGTTGTATTATTAGCAAACTTCCTAGATGTAGTTAAAACACCACAGGATTTCCCATGATACTTTTGCATTTGAGGAAGGTGGGAATTCCTAAGGAATAGGGATTGCATTCATCATGAATTGTGTGAGCAAGGTAGGCTGAATATAGATTGAGAATTGGTGTTGACCCGATTTTGTCTGGATTAGTGTGAGACGATAGGAAAAGTGCACGAGACTCTTGTGAGAAGAGTGAATTGTAATTGTTTCATGATTCCTTGGTTCATTATACAATATAGATAGAGGGGTTTTGAGAAGAAAGCTCCTCAGGAAAAATATTTGTGTTGTGGTTTGATTTTCTTCTTTCTTTACTTGATGTGATCGAAGATCATGTTTATTTTACACAATTGATTTGTAGAAGGATTCAGTATCTAGATTTAGTACATTGCTTGATCGGATTGAATCCATTGATATACATATGTTTATATAATTTCTACAACTTCATCCTTAAATTTTGGCAAATAATTATGCCAATCGACACAAGGAATATGATTTGGAAACCAATAATATAGGTGTGATTCATAGGAGGATACCTTCTAGCAATTGAATCCATCTTGAAAACAATAAAGTCACTAAAAATTTCTTCAAGCTACTAGATTTTGAACAGTGGAGTTGCCATGAAAACTCTGAAGTTTTAGATTCTTCGACACTGGAGTCACCATGTGAAAGATGCACACCCTTCTTGCGCCTAACCACTGTACACCATCAGCAATCATAGCTAATTTTTTTTTTCTTTCCCGGGAAAGATTAATCTTCTCTCCCATGCAACAACGCCAAAATGTTAGCACTCCTCAATTTCCCAAGGCTGATAAAGGAGACCAAAGGAGGTGACCTCAAACCAACTTTGGACTTGATAGCTAGCCCTACCAAATCACATAGGGCTCTCTCTAATCTCACAGCCAATGAAGTGACTAGAGAGAAAAATAGATAATAGTCTAGATATGCAGCTCATTAGGGTTTGATTTAGGGTTTGATGGATCAAGATCATAGATCTAGGAACTAGGTCAGGGTTTCGAAATATTAATTGCAAGAATCAAAATGAGGGAAAGTAGGTATGTTTGGTGACATATTTGGGTTTTCATTGTGGTATAGGGTTGAAAAATGAAGGATCAAAATGAGCATATGACTATGAATTCATTCACCAGAAGAAATGAAACACAAACATAAAGATCTCATTAAAACAAAGCATAAAACTTGTGTAGTATGCGTAAAAAATAATGAGATGATCACATGAAAGCATACATATGGTTGTAAGGAGAAATAAACATTCTAACACGATGATCAAACTAAGAATAAACATTGTCAATAAGCATACCATAAGAATCTCAAGATTATTTCTACAACTATCATTGATATCACTGTAAAATGGTGTGCATTAGCTCCACACTGTGATTAACAAGTATCCAACCCTCACAATGACTTGAGTTTGAGTAAATACAAAAAAATAAGCATGATTACACCTCTATGGGTCTAAACTTGATCCAAAACAACTAATTAATGCACCTAATGACTCGTAGCCTAATTCTAGTGGACTTAGAAACAACTTCCCCTTTTTTAGCTAACAAGTTGAGTCTTTGCTTCAAGTCATTAAACACAAGAACCTTTAACAAATATGACCATAAATATGTTCATTAACCGTCAAGAAGCTCATGAGACAATTTTTACATCGACCCCTTTTTACCTTTTACCTCCATGTGTCAAGAAAAGTCCTCAAACCCAGAAGCACAGCGAAAAATTACAGAAATGCAGCGTGTGGAAGCAGAAGCGTAGCGAAAGTTTGGAAGGTGATTTGGAGGCCTTCCAGGAGGAGGATTTGGCTGAAAATGGTTTTTTTTGAAATATGGTACTGACTACTATACCATGGAATCATCAAGCACTGCAAAATATTGCTCCAAGCCTCTGAAAAGTTGCTTGAAGTCAAGTTGTCCGAGAAAACGCAGCGAAACAATAAGGGTCACAGATGAACTAATATCTTTTTAACCCTAGAAATTTACAAAAATGGAATAGTTTTGTGTATATAAGGTTGTTTTGGAGAAAAAACTCTCTTCATTTTTGGAAATTCATTTCCAATTTCTCATAATTCGTGCCACAAAATGATGACTAAAACAAACAAGAAAAATTGGAGAATTTGATTTTCTAAAATAGGCCTCAAATAAAGTTAAATATCTCCAAATGTATGATACTTTTTTATAAACTGAAGGAGGTTATTGTGATTTTGTTTGTCCTTAAAAAAAACCTCTTTTGATTTTCCAACATTCATCTTCATTTGGTCAAAAACTACTTTTAAAAATTATGACCAAAAACTGAGTCAACATCGTGACGAATTTCAAAGGAGGAAAATGAAAGGGACGGGGGGTAGGAAATATTCTGAAAAACTTATGGTAGGTGGGGATAGATTTTGGGAAGACAATGGAGGTGGAATTTCTTGAAATGAGTGAGAAAAAATTCATGAAAAGGCCAAAACACAGACCTACTGTTAAAGCGCAGCAAAAAACTAGGGTTTTTGGGAAAATGGTGAAATGAGAGGGAAGGGTGGTAGGAAAAATTGTAGAATTTTTTTTGGGTGGTAGGTATGGGTGTTAGAAATATATCGGTAGTGAAATTTATTAGAATGGGGGAGGGAATGAGGGGAAAAGTGGAAAACACGGGGAAAACCCAGAAACGCTGTAGAACCGCAGCATGGGCTTGGGTTTTTTTAGTGAAAGTGGTGATATGGAGGAAATTAGTGTGAGAAATGGTTGGGGAAGGTTTGATAAGTGTATAAAAGGTTATTTGGATAGAAAAACTAGGGAAATTATTTGTGAGATGAAGTAAAAACCATGAAAACTAAAATCATAACGAAACCCTAGGAGAGGGATTCTATTCACTATTTGTGAGAAATGGATACATAAAAGAGTTGATGAAGGGATTTAATTACTTGCTCAAGAGTATTTGAATCTTGTATAATTAGAAATGAAACATGTTGTTTCTTTCTTTAACCTCCAAACCCAAAAACGCAACGCGTTTTCAAGAAGTGCAACGTGCTAATGCGGAAGCAGAATGTGCTTGATGGCAAGGGTTTGGTGATTAAAAATTCAAGGTTCTGATGGCTAAGATGAAGCACAATGGTGGAGAAGTGTTCTTGCAGGATGGAATGAAGCTTTTTAATGCTTGGATGGTCCTTTTATAGCTTGAAAGTCAATTTTTTGCTTTGGTGATGGTGTGACATCACATGTCCTTTTGAGAAGTGACTTGATGAGGTAGTGTACAGCAACTTGATTTCTTTGTTTGGAAAGGTTACATATCCATGTGGGCTTAATGTACGTTTGATACCTTTTTGAAAAACTTGTCCCTAATTACTAACTCCCACAATGATCACAATGGTGATGACATGACTCCCATGTAGATTTTGATGACATGAGCAAATGATGACACCTAATGCATATCTCAACCATGGTTTTTAACTTCGAACCCTTTAAGTATGCATGTGAATGAATTAATGACCAAAATTATGACCAAGATACTCATCTGATGACCTTGAAAATGGAGGGAGTAGTAATGATACCTAGGACATGACTCAAGATTCATTTGACAATCACCTAAGAGCCTATCAATCACATGGAAAGAGTACATTTGATCATTGGTGACTCATAGACACTAAAATTGGCTCCAGCTGGGGATGGAAACTCCTTTAAGAGGTGTCAAGATGACCATATACCACATAGCCTCATCCATTGGGCGATGGAGTCCAAAAAAAAAAAAAAAACTTGACACTCAAATAACTAGCTGAAACTGAGAAAAATAAAAACTGACTTTACTTGACTCAAAAATTGATTTGATTTTTGAACTTAAAAAAAAAAAAAACATCAGTTGATCATAGAAGCCTTATGGCCTTCTCCTCGGGCTTCAAAATTCTTTGAAAACTTCTTGTCTGCTCAACTTAGTGTTCCTAAATTGATGTCATAAATTGTCAACCAGGGCTAGTAAACTGTTGAAGTGAAGTGCACTATATGTGCCTAGGTATCTGTTTCTCACTACGTTGTGTTTAGTGTTTTTACAATGTTTTTTTTGATTTTGTGTTTTTATTCTAAGAGGAAAAGAACTAAGTGTTGGTAAAGAGAAGTTGTTGGTCACACTAAAATAGAGCAAAACCTATTCTAAAATATGTATGGCACTTGAGAACATAAAATGCAGTACTTTAACAAGAAAAATATCTCATAGCATGAACTCAATAACTCATAACATGAACTCAGTCCAATTCATTCATTAGAAATATGTTGGAATAATTTGAGAAAAGGATAAGTTTAATGTAATGAGGTTCTTCTAAGTAAACAAAAATCTACAATATCACAGAGAAAATCTTGTCTATGGCTAGAAATTTGTTGGAACACATTTGGAAAAAGATAGTCTGCAACCTAGTGAAGAATTCTACTCTAAATTAACCTATGCCACCGAAATTAATCCATTCCACAACTCAAAATATCACTGTTAAACCTCATTCAAGAATTAGAAATCTTTTGGAATAGCTTTGGAAAAGGGGCAGTTTGTGAAATTATGAGAAGTTGCAGAACAGTCAAGACTTCAAAATGACATTACCAATTCTTGTTCCTATGATGATGATGTATTAGTAGAAATTAAGAACAGGAGTGGTTTGTAAATAATGAAGGCCATCAAGTCTAACTTAACAACTAGAATACAACTGACTAATAAAACTAAAAATACAATGGATAAAACTGAACTAGAATTCAATCATTCAAACTTGAAATACAGTGAACAGAATTGAACTAGAGTGCCATTAACCTCTAGAGTTTTACAACTAAACTAAAATGCAACTAATCACTGAAATACTACAGCTCTGTCTCATTCGATGTTAGTGGTATTTTGGAACAATTCATAGAACAAGACTGGCTGTAACATGTGATGTAAATGAGAATAAAAACATAAAGTTCAAAAAACGCAACTAAGCACTAAAACACCACAGCTAAGTCTCATTCAGTGTTAGTGATATTTTGGAATAATTCATAAGAACAAGACTAGCTGTAACAATTGATGTAATTGAGCACAAAAACGTAAAGTTCAGAAAAATGCAACTAATTCCTAGAATACTACAGTTATATCTCATTCAATGTTAGTGATATTTTGAAACAATTCGTAAGAATAAGACTGGCTATAACATCCAATGCAAGTGAGTATAAAACACAAAGTTCAGAAAATTGCTTAAGCTAGGAATGCAACAAGGCTAAAGTTATTTATCTAAACAATGTGCACAGAGCTTCTCGGGCAGTAGGGGCCCTCTACCACCGGATTAGCATACAAATCTCCTCAAGATTGCCTCAGATCTTGCAATAAAGCGGTACTTCTTTCATTAAAGGAAAAGTATTTCAAAAACAGAGTATTACGGTCTTTTGAGATCTAGCAACAAAACATCAATCTAGCTAGCTGTCTCTCGGTCTTCCAGGTCATTCTTATAAAATAAATACATAACTACCCTTGAGAAGAAACAGGAACAAGTGTATTTTTCAATCAAAATCAAATTATAACTCTTATGGAAGCCTCTTACTTTGTTGGAGACATCTGTAGAGTCCCTGTCCTGGTAGGAATCTGCTTCTTGGCTTTGATCTCTTCCACGTGCATAACCACCTGTAGCTTCTTGCTCAGACTTCGTAGAGAGAAATAAATGATGTGGGAGTGTTGTGGAATTCAACCATATGCGTTTTTCCTTGAAGTGACACCTGTAACCTGTGAGAACATGAAGATAGCTGCGGAATAGGCGACTGGCTACAGAATGGATGCATTCTGTAGCTGAGTCTAGTCAAAAATTACTGCAACAACAAAACCATGAAAATATAGAAATTCAGTCATTGTATACATTCCTAAAGTGACTTTAATCAATCCTATTGACCATTTAAGCCTGTAATTGATAAGGGACAAAGGAAATGAAGTGAAATTTGGTGAAGGGAAAGGACATCTTTGGGGTTCAACACTTCCTTTAAGAGGTGTCAAGAACACCGTAAACCAGGTAGCCTAATCCATTGGGCTTCTCCCAACCATTACCCTGCAACCTGATGATTGGAAACCAACTTATTCTGCAACTGAATCAAACCCAAATTGAAAACACAAACTGTACACTGCTAAAAATTAGATGCTCAAACTTGTGAGATTATTTATGTACATACCAATCTACCCTAAGATGAAAATTAAATGTTTAATTCAAGAAATATGAAACCTCCAGTATATATAGTCAAAGAGTTTATCCAACACCAATGCTTATTGACTATGCTTGAACAAAATCGAAGTGGATCATCTATTGGCAACTCAAAATGAAAAATGAATCCATGCTCCATATAAAAATCAAATTCTTTAACCGATGACTAAAACAGACTTACCATTGGATCCTTGAAACCATGAAAAATCATTTATTTTGATGACTGGAGAAAATCAACAAAAGGATCCTTCAAAATATGGAAGATTGTCATGTGTTGATGATCCAAAAGACAATTTCCTTATACCTTCATAACTTTCACCAAAAAATTTAAGATCATCCATGTATTTTTTATGATCCTCAAATAAAATAGGCAAAACCTGTAAGCTCAACTCTTCATGTAGCTCATGTTTACCTAAAAGTGAAGTTTCATGCACTTCAACTGGGAAAACATCATTATGAATTTTAAGGAAAACATGTTCTTATTGATGCAAACAACATTAGTTATGTGTTATATTATTGTCTAAAGTGTCCATGCATGCCTCTTCAAAACCCTGATTTTCACAAGTTCAAGAGATGTATGATATGAAGGGAAATTTGAACGAATATTTCCATCCCTGTCCTCATCTATAATAAAGGGGAAAACTACCAACTGTTGAAGATCTTCCTGAATATCATGGTTATCCTCTACTACTTCCTCCTTATGAGAAAGTAAATCAAGCCAGGCTTCTTCAATCTCATCATCCATTAAATATATATATTGAATGTCAATTCCCATATGTTGAATAAGATCATCAAGGTTTCCACAAAGGTTTTATTCCAACACTAGAGAAGGGTAGTTTAGTTTATAATTTTTACAAAATGCTGCGTAGAAATATTTAAGAGAACATAGACTAGCATATGGAAACTTCTCGTACCAAAACCTTACTCTTTCTTCTAAGGTCACCATAAAAATCTCCATCAAGCAGTCTTAATGAATTTCAACCCCTAGCCTATGTATGTGCATATGAAACTTAATCAAATCCAAAGCAGCATCATTTCCTTCTTCATCCTTAAATTTTGGCAAATAACTCTGCCAATCAACACAAGGCATATGATTTGGAAAATCAGGAATATAGGTCTGTGATTCATAGGAGCATACCTTCTAGTAATTGAATCCATATTAAAAATAGTAAATTCACCAAAAATTTCTTCAAGCTACCGGTTTTTGAACAGTGGAGTCACTATGAAAATTCTGAACCATGATTTGGAACTTCGAACCCTTTAAGTATTCATGTGTATATGTAATGACCAAAATGATGACCAAGACACTCATTTGATGACCTTGAAAATGGAGGGAGTAGTAATTATACCTAGCACATGACTCAAGACTCATTCGAAAATAAAAATATATGTCAAATTTTATTTGAAAATCTAACAATTTGACCTAAGAGCCTATCAATCACATGGAAAGAGTACATTTGATCACTGGTGACTCATAGACACTAACATTTTCTCCATCTGGGGACGTCAGCTCCTTTAGGAGGTGTCAATAACACTGTAGACCAGGAAGACTCATCCATTGGGCGATGGAGTCCAAAATAAAATTACTTGACACTCAAATGACTAGTTGAAATTGAGAAAAATAAAAACTGACTTGACTTGACTCAAAAATTGATTTGACTTTTGAACTTTAAACAGACCACAACAACTAATCATAGAAGCCTTATGGCCTTCTCCTCATGATTCAAACTTCTTTTACAACTTCCTTTGGGAGGTTTCAATAACACCGTAAACCAGGTAGCCCAATCCATTGTGTTGCTCCCAACCATTACCCTTCAACCTGATGATTGGCAACCAACTTGTTCTGCAACTGAATCACACCCAAATTGATATCTTTTTAACTATAAAAATTTCTAAAAATCTAGGACAATTTTTTGTAGATAAGGTTGTTGTAGAGAAAAATTTCTCTCAATTTTTGGAAATTTATATCCAGTTTCTTGGAATCTGTGTGAGAAAATGATGACTAAAACATACAAGAAAAACTGGAGAATTTGATTTTTTGGAATAGGCCTCCAAGAAAGCTGAATATCTCACAATATATGATACATGTGTAAAAATAGGAGGAGGTTATTGTGATTTAGTATTTCATTAACATAAACCTCTTTTTGTTTTCCAAAATTCATCTTCATTTGGTGAGAAAATGCTTTTGAAAATAATTGACAAAACCAGAGTAAAAAGCGCAACAAATTTCAAAGGAGGAAAATAAGAGGGAAGGGGAGTAGGAAAAATTCTGAAAAAATTATGGGAGGTAGGGATAGATATTATGAAGATAATGGAGGCATAATTTCTTGAAATGAGTGATAAAAAAGACGTGAAAAGGTCAAAACACATACCTAAGGTAAAAGCGCAGCAAAAAAACTGGGGTTTTTGGGAAAATGGTGAAATGAGAGGGAAGGGGGGTAGGAAAAATTGTAGAAAAATTATGGGGGGTAGGTATGGGTATTATGAATATAGGGGTGGTGAAATTTCTTAGAATGGGTGAGGGAATAAGGGGAAAATTTGGAAAACACGGGGAAAACCTAGAAACGCAACAAAAGCGCAACGCGGGCTTGGGCTTTTCAAGAAAAGTGTTGATACAAATTTGGAAAAGTGCATATCTTAAAGATGATTTGGAACTTCGAGCCCTTTAACTATGCATGTGAATGACTTAATGACCAAAATGATGACTAAGACATTCATTTTATGACCTTTAAAGTGGAGGGAGTAATAATGATACCTAGGACATGACTCAAGACTCATTTGTCAGTAAAAAGATATGTCAAATTTTATTTGAAAATCTAAAAATTTGACCTAAGAGCCTATCAATCACATGGGAAGAGTACATTTGATCATTGGTGACTCATAGACACTAACATTGGCTCCAGCTAGGGATGGTAGCTCATTTAGGAGGTGTCAAGAACATTGTAGACTAGGTATCCTCATCCATTGGGCGATGGAGTCCAAAATAAAAATAGTTGACACTCAAATGACTAGATAAAACTGAGAAGAATAAAAATTGACTTGACTTGACTTTTGAAATTTAAATATAAAACAAAAACATATCATAGAAGCCTTATTGCCACCTACTCCCCTATTCCATGAATTTTCCCCTCTGTGTTCTCTCTGCCATCATGATCTTATGTGCCTCCCAGATTTTATTCTTGCAGATCTTCCATGCCCATCCCCTCCCCTGCACTTATCTCATGAACCTGTCACCCCATGATTCCCGCCCTTCTCTCATCCTCAGCCCGCCCTCCGCTCCCTCCCTTCCTATTTATCCATCTTCCCCTTCCTATGCAGTCCACCATTCATTATTGCGCTGTGCTCACTCAACCACGTAGTTATTTCCTCGGAGCTCTCTATCCCTCTTTCCCTGGGCTCCCATTCTTAGCTGTGTAACAATGCCTCTACTTCATCGACCCCTGACTTCCAAAACTATGCTCTTGCCCTCCCCCTCTATAGTCAATATGAGTAACAAGAAATACTTCCACTACTCTGACCTACAAGTGGAGATGGATTTGATCAAAGCCCAGCTGAAGATAATGCAGGATAAACATCAAGCAGACACCGGCTTCCTCCAACAACAAGCTCAATCCCTCTCAGAGCAGATAAGGGGAGCTAACAATTGTTGCGCACACATTGAAGAATCCTTGGAAATCCTTTGCTACATGGTGGATAAACGAACTGTCCAGAGCTCAAGCTCCAACAATGTTCCCAATGCCAACCCGGAAAGTAATCATGGCACCACGTACAACTCAAATGCTCGACAAGGCAGCAAGAACTAGTCCTCAATCCTTCATGTGTCACTTCAAATACCATGTATTTTAAATTTGCAGTTATGTTATTTCAGTTTGTTAGAATTTACAAATAATCGGATATGCAACATAGTAGCAATAGTTAGCATGTAGGAGGTTCGGTTTTTGCCACATCACCCCTACTTGACATTCTACTTTGCAACTCGGATGTAATGGAGATTTGACTCCCCACTTTTTTTGGAATATAAACAGTAACCAAATTTGTTAAAAATAATAATAATAAATTAAAAATGATAATAATAATGAAATAATAATAATAATAATAATATGGGTGTTATGAATACAAGGGCAGTGAAATTTCTTAGAATGGGTGAGGGAATGAGGGGAAAAAGTGGAAAACACACAAAAACCCAAGAAACGTAGTAGAAGTGCAGCATGGGCTTGGGTTTTTTGGGAAAAGTGGTGAGATGGAGGAAATTAGTGTGACAAATGGTTGGGGAAGATTTGATAACTATATACAAGGGTAGTTGGGCAGAAAAACTAGGGAAATTCTCTATGAGATGAAGCAAAAAACATGAAAACTAAAAGTGCAACGAAACCCTGGGAGAGGGATTTTATTCACTTTTTGTGAGAAATGACTATATCAAAGAGTTGAATAAGGGATTTACTTACTTTCTCAATAGTCTCTGAAGCTTGTAGAATGAGAAATGAAACCTGTTATTTCTTTCTTTAACCTCCAAACCCAAAAACACAACATGTTTTCGAGAAGCGCACCGTGCTTGATGGCAAGGCTTTGGTGATGAAAAATTCAAGGTTATAATTACTGATATGAAGCACAATGGTGGATAAGTGTTATTGGAGGATATAAAGAAGATTTTTAATGTTTGGATGGTCCTTTTATTCTTAAAAGTCAGCCTTTTTCTTTGGTGATGGTGTGACATCACATGTCCCTTTGAGAAGTGATTTGATGAGGTAGTGTATTGCAACTTGATTTATTTATTTGGAAATGTTACATCTCCATGTGGGATGAATGTACCTTTGATACCTTTTTGAGAAAATTTTGACATCCTCATCTTCAACAGAACCCCTAATTACTAACTCCCATGATGGTGACAATGGTGATGACATGTCTCCCATGTAGATTTTGATGACATGAGCAAATGATGACACCTAATGCATATCTTAACCATGATTTGGAACTTTGAACCCTTTAAGTATGCATGTGAATGACTTAATAACAAAAATAATGACCAATACACTCATTTGATGACCTTGAAAATGGAGGGAGTAGTAATGATACCTAGGACATGACTCAAGACACATTTGACAATAAAAAGATGTCAAATTTTATTTGAAAATATAACAATTTGACCTAAGAGCCTATCAATCACATGGAAAAACTACATTTGATCACTGGTGACTCATAGACACTAACATTGGCTCCAGTTGGGGATGGCGGCTCCTTTAGGAGGTGTCAAGTACACCATAGACCAAGTATCCTCATCCATTGGGCAATGGATTCCAAAATAAAAAGACTTGACACTCAAATGACTAGCTGAAACTGAGAAAAATAAAAACTGAATTGACCTGACTCAAAAGATGATTTGGCTTTTGAACTTTAAACAGAAAAAATAGCTAATCATAGAAGCCTTATGGAATTATCCCCGGGCTTCAAACTTCTTTGACAGCTTCCTTTAAGAGGTGCCAAGAAAACCATAAACCAGGTAGGTTGATACATTGGGCTGCTCCCAATCATTACCCTGCAACCTGATGATTAGCAACCAACTTATTCTGCAACTTAATCAAACCCAAAATGAAAACCAAAATTGTTCACTACTGAAAATTATATGATCAAATTTGTGAGCTTATTTATGTACAAACCAATCTACCCTAAGCTGAAAATCAAACGTTTGATTCAAGCATATGAAAGCTCTAGTATAGCCAATCATAGAGTTGATCCAACACCTGTGTTTCTTGACTGTGCATGAACAAAATCAGAAGTGGATCATCTATTGGTAGCTCAAAATGAAAATTAAATCCATGCTCCATATAAAACTAAAATTCTTTAACCAATGGCTGTAAAAAACTTGCCATTGGATCCTTGAAACCATGAAAAATCACCTCTTTTATTGACTGGAACAAATCAGAAAAAGGATCCTTGAAAATATTGAGGATTTTCATATCTTGATGATCCAAGTGACAATTTCCATTGATAATTAGTCCATGTTTTATACCTTCAAAACTTTCACTAAAAACTTTATGATCATCCATGTCTTTTTTATGTTCCTCAAATAAAATAGGTAGAACATGTAAGTTCAACTCTTCATGTAGCTCAAATTTACCAAAAAGTGAACTTTAATGCACTTCAACCGAGAGAACATCATCATTACTTTTAAGGAAAACCAGTTCTCGTAGATACAAACAACTTTCATTATGTGTTATATTATTGTCTAAAGTGTCCATGCATGCCTCTTTGAAACCCTGATTTTCACAAGTCTCTTCTTAAAGAAATATTCAAGAGATGTATGATTTGAAGGGAAATTTGAATGACTATTTTCATCCCTGTCCTCATCTATAATAAAGGGGAAAACTATTGATTGTTGAAGATCTTCCTCAATTTCATGGTTATCCTCTACTACTTCCTCCTGATGAGAAAATAAATCAAACAAGGCTTTTTCAATCTCATCATCCATTAAATATTTATCATGAATTTCAATCCCGATATGTTGAATAATATCATCAAGGTTTCCACAAAGGTTTTCTACTAGCACTAGAGAAGGGTAGTTTTGTTTGTAATTTAAAAAAAATGTTGCATAGAAATATTTAAGAGAACATAGACTAGCAGATGGCAACTTCTCATACCAAAACCTTGCTCTTTCTTCTAAGGTCACCATAAATATCTTCATCAAGTAGTCTTCATGACTTTCAACCCCTAGCCTATGCATGTGCATATGAAACTTAATCAAATGCAAAGCAGCATCATTGCCTTCTTCATCCTTAAATTTTGGAAAATAAGTTTGCCAATCAATACAAGTCATATGATTTGGAAAACCAGGAATATAGGTGTCATTCATAGGAGCATACCTTCTAGCAATTGAATCCATATTGAAAACAGTAAAGTCACTAAAAATTTCTTCAAGCTACGGGGTTTTGAACAGTGGAGTCGCCATCAAAACTTTGAACTTTTGGATTCTTCGATATTAGAGTTGTCAGGTGAAATATGTACAACCTTCTTGCGCCTGATGATTGTTCACCATTGGAAATCAGATCTAATCTCTGTCGTTATTTCCTGGGAAATATTAACCTTCGCTCCTTGGTAACGATGCCAAAATGTTAGCACTCCCCAATTTCCCAAGCCTGAGAAAGGAGACCGAAGGAGGTAACCTCAGACCAATTTTGGACTTGGTAGCTAGCCCTACCAAATTATGGAGGGCTCTGTCTAATCTCACAGTCAATGAAGTGACTGTAGAGACAAATAGATCTTAGGCTAGATATTCAGCTCATTTAGGGTTTGATTCAGGGTTTGCTGGATCAAGATCATCGATCTAGGAACTAGGTTAGGGTTTCGAAAGATCAATTGTAGGGATCAAAATGAGGCATAGTAAGTATTTTTAGTGACATATTTGGGCTTTCATTGTGGTATAGGGTTGAAAAATGAAGGATCAAAATGAGCATATGACTATGAATCCATTCATCAGAATAAATGAAACACAAACACGAAGATCTCATCAAAACAAAGCATAAAACTTATGTATTATGCTTAAAAACTAATGAAATGATCACATGAAATCATCCATATGGTTGTAAGGAGAAATAAACATTTAGATTGATGATAAAACTAAGAAGAAACACTGCCAATAAGCATAGCATAAGAATCTCAAGATTATTTCTACATTTGTCTTTGATATCAGTGTAAAATTGTGTACATTAGCTACACACTATGATTAACAAGTATCTAACACTCATAGTGACTTGATTTTTTCTACATGTATAAAAATAAACAATATGCCACCTCTATGGGTCGAAACCATATCCAAAAAACTAATTAATGAACCTAATGACTCATAGCCTAATTCTAGGGGAGTTATAAACAACTTCCCCTTTTTTAGCTAACAGGTTTAGTCTTTGACTCAAGTAATTAAACACAACATCCTTTAAAAAATATGAACATAAATAGGTTGATTAACCATCAAACTGCTCATGAGACAATTTTTACATCGCCCCTTTTTTACCTTTGACCTCCATGTGTCAAGAAAAGTCCTCAAACCCAGAAGCGCAACGTGTGGCAGTAGAAGCGTAGCGAAAGTTTGGAAGGTGATTTGGAGGCCTTCCCAGAGAATTTTTTGGTTGAAATGGTATGGTTAGAAATATGGGAATGTCTACTACACCCTTTAATCATTAAGCATTGTAAAACATAGCTCCATACCTCTAAAAAGTTGCCTTGAAGTCAAGTTGTCCCGTAAATGTAGCGAATTTTCCATAAGAGCAATGAAAAAAATAGGGGTCAAAGATGAACTTATATCTTTTTAACCATAAAATTTTTACAAAATAGGGAGAGGTTTGTGTAGATGAATTTTCTGTAGAGAAAAACCTCTCTCAGTTTTTGGAAAAGCATTTCCATTTTGTCGGAATCCATGCCACAAAATTATGACTAAAACAAGCAAGAAAAATTGGAGAATTTGATTTTTTGTAATAGGCCTCCAAGAAATTTTAATATCTCCCTATCTATGATACTTGTGTAGAAGCTGAATGATTTTATTGTGATTTGGTCTATCCTTAACAAAAACCTCATTTTTTTTTTCAAAAATTCATCTTCATTTGGTCAAAAACACCTTTTGAAAATGATGACAAAAAACATAGTCAAAAGCATAGAGAATTTCAAAGGAGGAAAATGAGAGGTAAGAGGGGTAGGAAAATTTCTGAAAATATTATGGGAGGTATAGATATATTTTACGTAGAGATAGATGTTAGGAAGACAATGGAGGTGTAATTTCTTGAAATGAGAGAGAAAAAAGGGGTGAATAGGTCAAAACACAGACCTAGGGTTAAAAGTACAACAATAAACTAGGGTTTTTGGGAAAATGGTGAAATGAGAGGGAAGTGGTTAAGGAAAAGTTGTAATAAAATTATTGGGAGTAGGTATGGGTGTTAGGAATACAGGGCGTAATGCAATTTCTTAGAATGGGTGAGGGAATGAGGGGAAAAAGTGGAAAACACAAGGAAAACCCAAAAACGCAGCAGAAGCACAGTGTGGGCTTGGGTTTTTTGGGAAAAGTGAGGAGATGGAGGAAATTAGTGTGATAAATGGTTGGGGAAGGTTTGATAAGTGTATAAAACGGTATTTGGGTAGAAAAAATTGGGAAATTATCTCTGAGTTGAAGTAAAAACCATGAAAACTAAAAGTGTTGCGAAACCCTAGGAGAGGGATTTTATTCACTTTTTGTGAGAAATGACTACATCAAAGAGTTTATGAAGGGCTTTACTTACTTGCTCAAGAGTCTTTGAAGCTTGTAGAATGAGAAATGAAACCTGTTGTTTCTTTCTTTAACCTCCAAACCCAAAAACGCGACGTGTTTTCAAGAAGCGCAACGTGCTTGATGGCAAGGGTTTGGTGATGAAAATTTCAAGGTTTTGATGGCTGGGATGAATCACAATGGTGGAGAAGTGTTATTAGAGGATGGAATGAAGATTTTTAATGCTTATATGGTCATTTTATTGCTGGAAAGTCAGTCTTTTTCTTTGGTGATGGTGTGACATCACATGTCCTTATGAGAAGTGACTTGATGAGGTAGTGTACTGTAGCTTGATTTCTTTGTTTGGAAAGGTTACATCTCCATGTGGGTTGAATGTACCTTTGATACCTTTTTGAAAACCTTATCCCTAATTCTAACTCTCGTGATGGTGACAATGATGATGACATGACTTCCATGTAGATTTTGATGACATGAGCAAATGATGACACCTAATGCATATCTTAACCATGATTTAGAACTTCGACCCCTTTAACTATGCATGTGAATGAATTAATGAATTAATGATGACCAAGACACTCATTTGATGACCTTGAAAATGGAGGGAGTAGTAATGATACCAAGTACATGACTCAAGGTGCATTTTAAAATAAAAAATATATGTTAAATTTTATTTGAAAATATAACAATATGACCTAAGAGCCTATCAATCACATGGAAAAAGTACATTTGATCACTGGTGACTCATAGACACTAACATTGGCTCCAGTTGGAGATGGCAGCTCCTTTAGGAGGTATTAAAAAAGTCGTAGACCAGGTAGCCTCATCCATTGTGCGATGGAGTCCAAAATAAAAAGACTTGACACTCAAATGACTAGCTAAAACTGAGAAAAATAAAAATTGACTTGACTTGACTCAAAATTTGATTTAAATTTTGAAATTTAAATAGAAAACAACAGCTGATCATAGAAGCCTTATGGCCTTCTCCTTGGGCTTCAAACTTCTTTGATAGCTTCCTTTAAGAGGTTTCAAGAACATCGTTACCAGGTAGCCTGATCCATTGGGTTACTCCCAACCATTACCTTGCGACCTAATGATTGAAAACCAACTTATTCTACAACTGAATCAAACCCAAACTGTACATTGCTGAAAAATTATATGCTCAAACTTGTGAGCTTTTTTATGTACATACCAAGCTGCCCTAAGTTGAAAATCAAATGTTTGATTCAAGCAATATGAAACCTCTAGTATAGCCAATCAAGGAGTTGATCCAACACATGTGCTTCTTGACCGTGCTTGAAAAAAAAACAAAAGTGAATCATCTATTGGAAACTCAAAATGAAAATTGAATCCATGCTCCATAGAAAACTCAAATGCTTTAACCGATTACTACAACAAAATTACCATTGGATCCTTGAAACCATGAAAAATCATCTCTTTTGTTGACTTGAGAAAATCAGCAAAAGGATCCTTGAAAATATTGAATATTGTCACGTCTTGATGATCCAAGTGCCAATTTCCATTGACAAATAGTCCATGTTTTATAGCTTCATAAATTTCAATAAAAACTTTATGATCATCCATGTCTTTTTCATGATCCTCAAATAAAATAGGTAAAACCTGTAAGTTCAGCTCTTCATGTAACTCAAGTTTACCAAAAAGTGAACTTTAATGCACTTCAACTGGGAGAACATCATTATGAATTTTAAAGAAAATAGGTTCTCATTGATGTAAACAACTTTCATTACGTGTTAGATTATTATCTAAAGTTTCCATGCATGCATCATAGAAACATTGATTTTCACAAGTCTCTTCTTGAAATAAATATTCAAGAGATGTTATGGCAACTTTTCATACCAAAACCTTTCTCTTTCTTCTAAGGTCGCCATAAATATATTCATCAAGGCGTCTTCATGAATTTCAACCACTAGCCTATGTATGTGCATATGAAACTTAATCCAATCCAAATCAACATCATTGCCTTCTTCATCCTTAAATTTTGGCAAATAAGTCTGCCAATCAACATAATCCATATGATTTGGAAAGCCAGGAACATAGGTGCGATTCATAGGAGCATACCTTCTGGCAATTGAATCCATCTTGAAAACAGTAAAGTCACCAAAAATTTCTTCAAACTACCAGTTTTTGAACAATGGAGTCGTCTTGAAAACTCTAAACCATGATTTGGAACTTCGAACCCTTTAAGATGCATGTGAGTATGTAATGACCAAAATAATGACCAAGACACTCATTTGATGGCCTTGAAAATGGAGGGAGTAGTAATGATACCTAGGACATGACTCAAGACTCATTTGAAAATAAAAAAATATGTCAAATTTTATTTGAAAACCTAAAAATTTGACCTAAGAGCCTATCAATCACATGGAAATAGTGCATTTGATCATAGGTGACTCATAGACAGTAACACTGGCTCCAGCTGGGGACGCCAGCTCCTTTAGGAGGTGCCAATAACACCATAGATCAGGAAGCCTCATCCATTGGGTGATGGAGTCCAATATAAAAATACTTGACACTCAAATCACTAGCTGAAATTGAGAAAAATAAAAACGGACTTGACTTGACTTAAAAACTGATTTGACTTTTGAACTTTAAATAGACAACAACAACTGATCATAGAAGACTTATGGCCTTCTCCTTCGGATTCAAACTTCTTTGAAAACTTCCTTTGAGAGGTGTCAAGAACACCGTAAATTAGGTAGTTTGATCCATTGGGCTGCTTCCAACCATTACCTTGCAACCTGATGATTGTCAACCAGCCTATTCTACAACTGAATCAAACCCAAACTGAAAACAAAAACTGTACACTACTAAAAAGTAGATGCTTAAACTAGTGAGTTTATTTATGTACATACCAATCTACCCTAAGCTGAAAACCAAATGTTTGATTCAAGCAATTTGAAACCTCTAGTATAGCCAGTTAAAGAGTTGATCTAACACATGTGCTTCTTAACTATGTTTGAATAAAATTGGAAGTGTATCATCTATTGGCAACTCAAAATGAAAATCGAATCCATGCTCCATAGAAAACTCAAATTCTTTAGCCGATGACTGCAACCGACTTGCCATTGGATCCTTGAAAACCATGAAAAATCATCTCTTTTGATTACTGAAGAAAATCAACAAAAGGATCCTTGAAAATATGGAAGATTGTCATGTCTTGATGATCCAAGGAACAATTTCCATTGACAATTAGTCCATGTTTTATAACTTAAGAACTTTCACTAAAAACTTTATGATCATCCATGTCTTTTTTATGATCCTAAAATAAAATAGGTAAAAACTGTAAGTTCAGCTCTTCATGTAGCTAAAGCTTACCTAAAAGGGAACTTTCATGTACTTCAACCAGGAGAAAATCATTATGAATTTTAAGGAAAATAGGTTCTCGTTGATGCAAACAAATTTCATTATGTGTTATATTATTGTCTAAAGTGTCCATGCATGGCTCTGTTAAGCCCTAAAAGTGTCTTCTCCTTTTCCAAATTCCACTTCATCCTATCATTCCTTTTGTCATTTTATAGACCTAAAGATCAATAAGAATGATTAAAATCACTTAAGGAATACATGCAATGACTAACTTGTTGTACTATTGTGGTTTTGTTGTCTTAATGATTTCTGAGTAGTTTTAGCTACAGAATGCAGTCATTCTATAGCCAGTTACACATTCCGTAGCCATTTTGGTGTTTGAACATATTACAGGTGTCATCTGAAGAAAAGGAGTATATGGTTAGATTCTAAATCTTTCCTACATTGTTCCTTGTCATCCACGAAGGCTGAATAAAAAACTGGAGATGCTTATGTACGTGGTCAAACCAAAAGTCCGAGAAACAGATTTCTATAAGGATAAGGACTCTTGATTTGCTTTCAGCAAATCACGATTCCTAAAAAGGAGTTTTAGTTTGATTTTGACTTTAGAATACACCTGTGCCTACTTTCATTCAATATCAGTTATGTAATTGCCTATAAATTTAGCTCGGTGAGACTGAGAGAAACAAGTTAACTCTTATTTTTGCCAATACTGTGATACTCTGTTTCAAAGTGTTTTTTATAATAAGAAGAAGCATAACTTTGATGCTGTATTGAAGACAAACTTGAAAAGTTAAATATTTTCATGCCAAATTGATAGCAGAGGGCCCCTGCTCTCTAAGGAGGCTTCTACATGCTTTCTAGATAAGTAGCCTTTAACTCTATGTTGTTATATTTCCCACTTAGACAGTTTTCTGAGTTCATATCTTTTAGTATCATGTCTTGCACTGTTTGTTTAACTAACAGATCCTCATGATGTTATAATTAGTCTTTTCTCAAAGCTTTTCCAACATATCTCTATTTAATGAATGGATTTAATTGTGACATCTCGAGTTTCCAGCACTTTAGCTCTATCATTTAGCTTAGAGATCCTCAGTATCCTACAACCATTCTTTTTCTTAGAAGCTTTTCCAACATATCACTATTATGTGAATGAGATTTGGTTGTACTATGTTGAGTTAATCAACATTTTCTGTTCTGCAATTAGATAGAAGATCTTCATATTATTATAAACAGTCTTTTCTCAAAACTGTTCCAATAAATCTCTAAATCACAGAAAAGACCTAATTGTAATATTGTGGGTTACTTATTGTTTAGAAGATCCTTATTTCGTTATATCTAGTCTCCTTCAATAAAATCTTCCAATAAATCTCTAGCCGATGAACAAGATCTAGTTGTAATGTCATAAGTAGTTCAAATATTCATAGGAGATCCTTAGCATATTATAGCAATTTTCTTCTCAAGCTATTCCAAAATATCTCTATTATATGAATAAAATTGCACTATAATATTCTAAGTTGCTGAAGATCCTCATCACATTGGAGTTCAATCTCTTCCAAAAACTATTCCAACAAACCTCTAACTAAAAGGATCAGGTTGAAATATAATGTCTTGAGTTACATTTATTCATTTGCAAGCTAGGACATCCATGGATTAGAATGCTCTATTTTTCATCATTTTCCTAATTAGGGATAGAAATTACAATTACACTCTGTTTTGAGTCTGAGGTTCCCTTTTCTCTCCTTTTTGTCATAGATTTGATGTCATCCTTTGAACATAGAACAACATACTAAAACCTAAACATAAAAAACTCAAATACATCAACAAAATACTGAAAACAATGAAATAAGAATAAGGATATTTAGGCACATATAATGCAAGTATACCTCATCAGTTTACAAGCCTTGGTCGATAATTTATGCTATCAATTCAGGACACTGAATTGACTAAACAGGCTCTTCGAAACCCTGATTTTCACAAGTCTCTTCTTGAAATAAATATTCAAGAGATGTATGATCTGAAGGGAAATTTGAATGACTATTTTCATCCACGTCCTCACATATAATAAAAGGGAAAACTACCGACTGTTGAAGATCTTCCTGAATGTCATGGTAATCCTCTACTACTTCCTCCTGATGATAAAATAAATCAAACAAGTCTTCTTCAATCTCATCATCCATTAAATCTTTATCATGAATGTCAATCCCCATATGTTGAATAAGATCATCAAGGTTTCCACAAAGGTTTTCTACCAACACTAGAGAAGGGTAGTTTAGCTTATAATTTTTACAAAATGCTACGTAGAAATATTTAAGAGAACATAAAATAGCAGATGGAAACTTCTCATACCAAAACCTTGCTCTTTCTTCTAAGGTCGCCAATAAATATCTTCATCAAGCAGTCTTCGTGAATTTCAACCCCTAGCCTATGTACATGAATATGAAACTTAATCAAATGAAAAGCAACATCATTGCCTTCTTCATGCTTAAATTCTGGAAAATAACTCTGCCAATCAACACAAGGCATATGATTTTGAAAACCATGAATATATATGTGATTCATAAGAGCATACCTTCTAGTAATTGAATCCATCTTGAAAATAGTAAAGACACCAAAAAGTTCTTCAAGCTACCAGTTTTTTAAAAGTGGATTCGTCATGAAAAATCTAAACTTTGGGTTCTTAGACACTAGAGTTTCCAAGTGAAATATGCACAACCTTCTTGTGCCTGACCATTATTCACCATTAGCAGTCATAACTAATCTTTGTCGTTCTTTTTCGGGAAAGATTAACCTTCGCTCCTCGGAAACGATGCCAAAATGTTAGCACTCCTCAGTTTCCCAAGGCTGAGAAAGGAGAATGAAGGAGGTAACCTAAAACCAACTATGGAAATGGTAGCTAACCCTACCAAATCACAGAGGTCTCTAGCTAATCTCACAGCCAATGAAGTTATTGGGGTTTGATTCAGGGTTTTCTAGATCAAGATCATAGATCTAGCAACTAGGTCAGAGTTTCGAAAGATCAATTCCATAGATGAAAATGAGGAAAATTAGGTATGTTTAGTGACATATTTGGAATTGTGGTATAGGGTTGAAAAATGAAGGATCAAAATGAGCATATGACTGAATTCATTCATCAGAAGAAATGAAACACAAACATGAATATCTCATCAAAATAGAGTATAAAACTTATGTATTCTGCTTAAAAACTAATGATATGATCACATGAAACCATACATATGGTTGTAAAGAGAAATAAACATTCATATTGGTGATAAAACTAAGAAGAAACATTGTCAATAAGCATACCATAAGAATCTCAATATTATTTCTGAAACTGTCTTTGATATCACTGTAAAATGGTGTACATTAGATCCACATTATGATTACCAAGTCTCCAACCCTCACAATGACTTGAGTTTGAGTAAATATAGAAAAATAAACAATATTCCACCTCTATGGCTCGAAACATGATCCAAAACAACTAATTAATGCTATAGGGGAGTTAGAAACACCTTCCCCCTTTTTAGCTAACAAGTTGAGTCTTTGTCTCAAGTCATTAGACAAAAGATGACCATAAATAGGTTCATAAACCATCAAACGGCTCATGATATAGTTGTTACATCGAACATTTTTTACCTTTGACCTCCACGTGTCAAGAAAATTCCTCAAACCCATAAGTGCAACGAAAAATTACAGAAGCACAACGTGTGGCAACAGAGTCATAGCGAAAGTTTGGAAGGTGATTTGGAGGCCTTCCCGTAGGATTTTTTGGCTGCATATGGTATGGTTGGAAAGATGGGAATGTCTAATAAACCATGGCATCATCAAGCATTGGAAAACACTGCTCCAAACCTCTGAAATACTTGACACACAAATGACTAGTTGAAAATAAGAAAAAAAACTGACTTGACTTGACTCAAAAACTGATTTGACTTTTGAACTTATGGCCTTCTCCTTGAGCTTCAAACTCTTTTGAAAAATTCCTTTAAGATATGTAAAGAACAGCGTAAACCAGTTATCTTGTTCCATTGGGCTACTCTCAACCATTACCCTACAACCTGATGATTGGCAAACAACTTATTCTGCAACTGAATCAAACCCAATCTGAACACCAAAATTGTACATTGTTGAAAAGTAGATGCTCAAACTTGTGAGCTTATTTATGTGCATACCAATCTACCCTAAGTTTAAATCAAATGTTTGATTCAAGCAATATGAAACCTCCATTATGGCTAGTCAAAGAGTTGATCTAACACCTTTGCTTCTTGATTGTGCTTGAACAAAATCTGAAGTGGATCATCTATTGGAAACTCAAAATGAAAATTGAATCCATGCTCCATAGAAAACTCAAATGATTAAACCGATTGCTGCAACAAAATTACCATTGGATTCTTGAAACCATGAAAAATCATCTCTTTTTATGACTGGAGAAGATCAGAAAAATGATCCTTGAAAATATTGAAGAGTGTCATGTCTTGATGATCCAAGTAATCATTTTCATTGAAAATTAGTCCATTTTTTACTCATTCAAAACTTTCACTAAAAAAATTATGATCATCCATGTCTTTTTGATGATCCTTAAATAAAATAGGTAAAACATGTAATTTCATCTCTTCATGTAGCTAAAGTTTACCTAAAAGTGAACTTTCATGCACTTCAACAGGGAGAACATCATTATGATTTTTAAGGAAAATGGGTTCTCGTTGATGCCAACAACTTTCATTATCTGTTAGATTATTGTCTAAAGTGTCGATGCATACCTCTTCAAAACCATGATTTTCACAATATCTTATTGAAATAAATACTCACTATATGTATGATCTCAAGAGAAATTTGAATGACTATTTTCATCCTTGTCCTCATCTATAATAAAGGGGAAAACTACTGAGTATTGAATATCTTCCTGAATGTCATGTTTATTCTCTACTACTTCCTCCTGATGAGAAAATAAATCAAACAAGGCTTCTTCAATCTCATCATCCATTAAATATTTATCATGAATTTCAATCCCCATATGTTGAATAAGATCATCAAGATTTCCATAAAGGTTTTATACCAGCACTAAAGAAGGGTAGTTTTGTTTCTAAATTTTACAAAAAACTACGTATAAATCTTTAAGAGAACATAGACTAGCAAATGGAAATTTATCGTACCAAAACCTTGCTCTTTCTTCTAAGGTCACCATAAATATCTTAATCAAATAGTCTTCATGAATTTCAACCCCTATCCTATATGTGTGCATATGAAACTTAATCAAATGCAAAGCAACATCATTGCCTTCTTCATACTTAAATTTTGGAAAATAAGTCTGCCAATCAACACAAATCATATGATTTGGAAAACCATGAATATAGGTGTGATTCATAGGAGCATTCCTTCTAGAAATTGAATCCATATTGAAAACAGTAAAGTCACCAAAAAGTTCTTCAAGATATCGGTTTTTGAACAATCGAATCGCCATGAAAACTCTGAACTTTTCGATCCTTCGACACTAGAGTCTCCAAGTGAAAGATTCATGGAATTCTTGTGCCTAACCACTATTCACCATCAGCAATAGGAGCTAATATTTTTTGTTCTTTCCCGGGAAATATTAACTTTGCTCCCCGGCAACGACATCAAAATGTTATCACTCCTTAGTTTCCCAAGGGTAAGAAAGGAGAGCGAAGGAGGTAACCTCAAACCAAGTTTGAACTTGGTAGATAACCCTACCAAATCATAGAGGGCTCTCTCTAATATCACAGCCAATGAAGTGACTGGGGTGGAAAATAGATCTTAGGCTAGATATTCAGCTCAATAGGGTTTGATTTAGGGTTTGCTATATCAAGATCATAGATCTAGGAACTAGGTCAAGGTTTCGAAAGATCAATTGAAAAGATAAAAATGAGGAAAAGTAGGTATGTTTAGTGAAATATTTGGGCTATCATTGTGGTATAGGGTTGAAAAATGAAGGATCAAAATGAGCATATGACTATGAATTCATTCATGAGAAGAAATGAAATACAAACATGAAGATCTCATCAAAACATAGCATAAAACTTATGTATTATGCTTAAAAACTAATGATATGATCACATGAAAGCATACATATGGTTGTAAGGAGAAATAAACATTCACATTGATGATAAAACTAAGAAGAAACATTGTCAATAAGCATACCATAATAATCTCAAGATTATTTCTAAAATTGTCTTTGATATCACTGTAAAATGGTGTACATTAGCTAAACATTATGATTAACAAGTATTTGACCCTCACAATGACTTGAGTTTGAGTAAATATAGAGAAATAAGCAATATTCCACCTCTATGGGTCAAAACATGATCCAAAACAGCTAATTAATGCACCTAATGACTCATAGCCTAATTCTAGGGGAGTTAGAAACAACTTCCCTTTTTTAGCTAACAAGTTGAGTCTTTCTCTCAAATCATTAAACACAAGATCCTTTAACAAATATGACCATAAATAGGTTCATTAACCATCAAAACACTCATGATATAGTTGCTACATCGACCCTTTTTTACCTTTTACCTCCACGTGTCAAGAAAAGTCCTCAAGAAAGGTTTTATACCTGCACTAGAGAAGGGTAGTTTTGTTTATAATTTTTACAAAATACTGCGTAGAAATATTTAAGAGAACATAGACTAGCAGATGGAAACTTCTCATACCAAAACCTTGTTCTTTCTTCTAAGGTCGCCATAAATATCTTCATCAAGTAGTCTTCATGAATTTCAACCCCTAGCCCATGTATGTGCATATTAAACTTAATCATGCAAAGCAACATCATTGCCTTTTTCATCCTTGAATTTTGGGAAATGATTATGCTAATCAACACAAGGCATATGATTTGGAAAAGTAGGAATATAGGTGTGATTCATAGGTGCATACCTTCTAGCAATTGAATCCATCTTGAAAACAGTAAAGTCACTAAAAATTTCTTCAAGCTACCTATTTTTTAATAGTTGAGTCGCCATGAAAACTCTAAACTTTTGGATTCTTCGAAACCAAAGTTGGCAGGTGAAAGATGCATAGCCTTCTTGTTTTTTACCACTATTCACCATTACCAATCAGAGCTAATCTTTGTCTTTATTTCCCGGGAGATATTGACCTTCGCTCCTCAGCAACATGCCAAAATATTATCACTCCTTAGTTTCTGAAGGCTGATAAAGGAGACCAAACGAGGTAACCTCGCACCAACTTTGGAATGGGTAGCTAGCCTTACCAAATCAAAGAGGGCTCTCTCTAATCCCACAACCAATGAAGTGATTGTAGAGAAAAATAGATCTTAGTCTAGATATTCAACCCATTAGGGTTTGATTTTGGGTTTGTTGGATCAAAATAATAGATCTAGAAACTAGGTCAGGGTTTCGAATCAATTGCAGGGATAAAAATGAGGCAATGTAGGTGTGTATAGTGACATATTTGGGTCGTCATTTTGGTATAGGGTTGAAAAATGAAGGATCAAAATCAACATATGACTATGAATCATTCATCAGAAGAAATGAAACACAAAAATGAAAATCTCATCAAAATAGAGCATAAAACTTATGTATTATGCTTAAAAACTAATGAGATGATCACATGAAAGCATACATATGGTTTTAAGGAGAAATAAACATTCAGATTGATGATAAAAATAAGAAGAAACATTGTCAATAAGCATACCATAAGAATCTCAATATTATTTCTGCAACTGTCTTTGATATCACTGTAAAATGATGTACATTAGCTCCACACCATGACTAGCAAGTATTCAACCCTAACAATGACATGAGTTTGAGTACATATAGAAAAACCAGGAATATAGGTGCAATTCATAGGAGCATACCTTCTATCAATTGAATCCATCTTGAAAACAGTAAAGTCACTAAAAAGTTCTTCAAGCTACCTGTTTTTGAACAATGGAGTCGCCATGAATACTCAGAACTTTTGGATTCTTCGACATTGGAGTCGGTAGGTGAAATATGCATAGAATTCTTGTGCCTAACCATTTTTCACCATTAGAAATGAGAGCTAATCTTTGTCTTTATTTCCCAGGAAAGATTGACCTTTGCTCCTTGGCAATGACGCCAAAATGTTAGCACTCCTCATTTTCCCAAGGCTGAGAAGGGAGACTGAAGGAGGTAACCTCAGAAAAAATTTGGACTTGGTAGATAGCCTTACCAAAACAGAGAGGGCTCTCTATAATCTCACAACCAATTAAGTGATTGGAGAGAAAAATATATCTTAAGCTAGATATTCAACTCACTAGGATTTGATTTAGGGTTTGCTAGATCAAGATCGTAGATCTAGGAACTAGGTCAGGGTTTCAAAAGATCAATTGCAGGGATAAAAAGGAGGAAATGTAAGTATTTTTGTGACATATTTGGGTTTTCATTGTGGTATAGGATTGAAAAATGAAGGATCAAAATGGGCATATGACTATGAATCATTCATCAGAAGAAATGAAACACAAAAATGAAGATCTCATCAAAACGTAGCATAAAAATTATGTACTATGCTTAAAAACTAATGAGATGATCACATGAAGGCATAAATATGGTTGTAAGGAGAAATAAACATTCAGATTGATGATAAAACTAATAAGAAACACTGTCAATAAGAATACCATAATAATCTCAAGATTATTTCTGCCACTGTATTTGATATCACTGTAAAATGTCGTACATTAGCTCCACACTATGATTAACAAGTATTCAACCCTGATAATGACTTGAGTTTGAGTACATATAGAAAAATAAATAAGATTCCACCTCTATGGGTCGAAACCCAATCCAAAACAACTATTTAATGCACCTAATGACTCATAGCCTAATTCTAGGGGAGTTAGAAACAACTTCCCCTTTTTTAGCTAACAAGTTGAGTCTTTATCTCAAGTCATTAAACACAAAATCCTTTAACAAAGATGACTATAAATAGGTTCAATAACCATAAAACAACTCAGGAGACAGTTTTTACATCGAGCCTTTTTAACCTTTGGCCTCCATGTGTCAAGAAAAGTCCTCAAACCCAGAAGCGTGATGATAAATTATAGAAGTGCAACGTGTGGCAGCATAAGCGCAGTGAAAGTTTGGAAGGTGATTTGGAGGCCTTCCCTGAGGATATTTTGGCTTAAAATAGTATGGTTGTAAGTCTGGGAATTTCTACTATACCATGGAATCATCAAGCACTGGAAAACACTCCTCCAAACATCTGAAAAGTTGTCTTGAAGTCAAGTTCTCCTACAAGCGCAATTAAAAAATAGGGGTCAAATATGAATTGATATATTTTTAACCATAATACTTTTTACAACACTGAGAGAGGATTTTGTAGATAAGGTTTTTTTAGGGAAACTAATCTCTCAGTTTTTGGAAATTCATTTCCAGGTTCTCGGAATCCGTACCACAAAATGATGGCTAAAACAGACTAGAAAATTGGAGAATTAGATTTTCTGAATTAGGCCTCCAAGAAAGTTGAGTATATCCCAATTTATGATACCTGTGTATAACATGAAGGAGTTTATTGTGATTTGGTATTTCCTTAACAAAAACCTCTTCTTCTTTTTTCCAGAATTCATCTTCATTTGATTGAAACTGCCTTTGAAAGCGATGGCCAAAAACATAGTCAAAAGCGCAGTGAATTTCAAAGGAGGAAAATGAGATGGAAGGGGGGTAGGAAAAATTCTGAAAAATTTATGGGAGGTAGGGATAGATTTTAGGAAGACAATAAAGGTGGAATTTATTGAAATGAATGAGAAAAAAGGGGTGGAAAGGTAAAACACATACCTAGGGTAAAAACGCAGCAAAAAAAAAAAATTATGAAAAAACTAAGGTTTTTGGGAAAATGGTGAAATGAGAGGGAAGGTGGGTAGGAAAAAATATAGAAAAATTATGGGGGGTAGGTATGGGTGTTATGAATACAAGGGCAGTGAAATTTCTTAGAATGGGTGAGGGAATTAGGGGAAAAAGTGGAAAACACAGGGAAACCCCATAAATGCAGGAGAAGCGTAGCATGGGCTCTTGTTTTTTGGGAAAAGTGGTGAGATGGAGGAAATTAATTTGAGAAATGGTTGGGGAAGGTTTGATAAGTATATAAAAGGGTAACTGGGTAGAAAAACTAGGGAAATTCTCTCTGAGATGAAGCAAAAACCATGAAAACTAAAAGCACAACGAAACCCTAGGAGAGGGATTCTATTCACTTTTTGTGAGAAATGACTACATCAAAGAATTGATGAAGGGCTTTACTTACTTGCTCAATAGTCTCTGAAGCTTGTAGAATGAGAAATGAAACCTTTTGTTTCTTTCTTTAACCTCCAAACCCAAAAACGCAGCGTGTTTTCTAGAAGCGTATCGTGCTTAATGGTAAGGGTTTGGTGATGAAAAATTCAAGGTTCTCATGGTTGAGATGAAGCACAATGTTGGAGAAGTGTTCTTGGAGGATATAATTAATATTTTTAATGCTTGGATGGTCCTTTTATCGCTTGAAAGTCGGTATTTTTCTTTGGTGATGGTGTGACATCACATGTCCTTTTGAGAAGTGACTTGATGAGGTAGTGTATTGCAACTTGATTTCTTTGTCTAGAAAGGTTACATCTCCATGTGGGCTGAATTTACCTTTGATACCTTTTTGAAAAAATTCTCCCTAATTACTAACTCCCATGATGGTGACAATGGTGATGACATGAATCCCATGTAGATTTTGACGACATGAGAAAATGATGACACCTCATGCATATCTTAACCATGATTTGGAACTTCGAACCCTTTAACTATGCGTGTGAATGAATTAATGACCAAAATGATGACTAAGACACTCATTTTATGACCTTGAAAATGGAGGGAGTAGTAATGATACCTAGGACATGACTCAAGATGCATTTGACAATAAAAATATATGTCAAATTTTGTTTGAAAATATAACAATTTGACCTAAGAGCTTATCAATCACATGGAAAAAGTACATTTGATCACTGGTGACTCATAGACACTAAAATTCACTCCATATAGGGATGGAAACTCCTTTAGGAGGTGTTAATAAAACCATACACCAGGTAGCCTCATCCATTGGGCAATGGAGTCGAAAATAAAAATACTTGACACTCAAATGACTAGTTGAAACTGATAAAAGAAAAAAAAAATGACTTGACTTGACTCAAAAATTGATTTGACTTTTGAACTTTAAATAGAAAACAACAGTTGATCATAGAAGCCTTATGGCCTTCTCCTCGGGCTTCAAACTTCTTTGACAACTTCCTTTTAGAGGCATCAAGAACACTGTAACTGGGTATCTTGATCCATTAGACTACTCCCAACCATTACCCTACAACCTGATGATTGGAAACCAACTTATTTTGCAACTAAATCAAACCCAAACTGTACACTGCTGAAAATTATATGCTCAAACTTGTTAGGTTACTTATGTACATACCAATCTACCCTAATATGGAAATCAAATGTTTGATTCAAACAATATGAAACCTCCAGTATAGCCAATCAAAGAGTTGTACAACACTTGTGCTTCTTCACTTTGCTTGAAAAAAATCATAAGTGGATCATCTATTAACAACTCAAAATGAAAATTGAGTCCATTCTCCATATAAAACTCAAATGATTTAACCGATTACTACAACATACTTACCATTGGGTCCTTGAAACCATGAAAAATCATCTCTTTTGTTGACTGGAGAAAATCAACAAAACAATCATTGAAAATGTTGAATATTGTCACGTCTTGATGATCCAAGTGCCAATTTCCATTGGCAATTAGTCCATGTTTATACCTTCATAACTTTCAATAAAAACTTTATGATCATCCATGTATTTTTTATGATCCTCAAACAAAATAGGTAGAACCTGTAAGTTCAGCTCTTCATGTAGCTCAAGTTTATCTAAAAGTGAACTTTAATGCACTTCAATCGGGAGAGCATCATTATGAATTTTAAGGAAAATAGGTTCTCGCTGATGCAAAAAACTTTCATAATGTGTTAGATTATTGTCTAAAGTGTCCATGAGTGCCTCTTAGAAACCCTGATTTTCATAAGTCTCTTCTTGAAATAAATATCAAAGAGATGTATGATTTGAAGGGAAATTTGAATGACTATTTTCATCCCTGTCCTCATTTATAATAAAGGGGAAAAATAATGACTATATAAGATCTTCCTGAATTTCATGGTTATCCTCTACTACTTCCTCCATATGAGAAAATAAATCAAGCAAGGCTTCTTCTATCTCATCATCCATTAAATATTTATCATGACTATCAATCCCTATATGTCGAATAAGATCATCAAGGTTTCCACAAAGGTTTTCTACCAACACTAGAGAAGGGTAGTTTTGTTTATAATTTTACAAAATGTTGCATAAAAATATTTAAGAGAACATAGACTAACAGATGGCAACTTCTCACACCAAATCCTTGCTCTTTCTTCTAAGGTCTCCATAAATATCTTCGTCAAGCAGTCGTCATGAATTTTAACCCCTAGCCTATGTATGTGCATATAAAACTTTATCAAAAGCAAAGCAGCATCATTGCCTTCTTCATCCTTAAATTTTTTAAAATAATTCTGCCATTCAAATCAAGGCATATGATTTGGAAAACCGGGAATATGTGTGCGATTCATAGGATAATTCCTTCTAGAAATTGAATCCATCTTGAAAACAATAAAGTCACCAATAATTTCTTTAAGCTACCAGTTTTTGAATAGTGGAGTCGCCGTAAAAACTCTGGACTTTTGGATTCTTCGACGCTGGAGTTGCCAGGTGAAAGATGAACAACCTTCATCTGCCTGACCACTATTCACCATCAGCAATTAGAGCTAAACTTTGTCATTATTTTTCAGGAAATATTAACCTTCGCTCCCCAGCAATGACGCCAAAATGTTAGCACTCCTCAGTTTCCCAAGGCTGAGAAAGGAGACCGAAGGTGGTAACCTCATATCAACTTTGGATTTGGTAGCTAGACCTACCAAATCAGAGAGGGCTCTTTCTAATATCACAACCAATGAAGTGACTGGAGTTAAAAATAGATCTTAGGCTATATATTCAGCTCATTAGGTTTTGATTTAGGGTTTGCTAGATCAAGATCATAGATCTAAGAACTAGGTCAGGGTTTCAAAAGATCAATTACAGGGATCAAAATGAGGCAAAGTAGGTATGCTTAGTGAAATATTTGGGCTTTAATTTTGGTATAGGGTTGAAAAATGAAGGATCGAAATGAGCACATGACTATAAATTCATTCATGATAAGAAATGAAACACAAACATGAAGATCTCATCAAAACATAGCATAAAACTTATGTATTCTGATTAAAAACTAATAAGATGATCACATGAAAGCATACATATGGTTGTAAGGAGAAACAAACATTTATATTGATGATAAAACTAAGAAGAAACACTGTCAATAAGCATACCATAAGAATCTCAAGATTATTTCTACAATTGTCTTTGATATCACTCTAAAATGGTGTACATTAGCTCCACACTATTATTAACAAGTATCTAACCCTAACAATGACTTGAGTTTGAGTACATATAGAAAAATAAACAAGATTCCACCTCTATGGGTCGAAACCTGATCCAAAACAAATAATTAATGCACCTAATGACTCATAGCCTAATTATAGGGGAGTTAGAAACAACTTCCCCTTTTTTAGCTAACAAGTTGAGTCTTTGAATCAAGTCATTAAACACAATATCCTTTAAAAAATAAGACCATAAATGGGTTCATTAGCCATCAAAAAACTCATGAGACAGTTGTTACATCGACCCTTTTTTTACCTTTATCCTCCACATGTCAAGAAAAGTCCTCAAACCTAGAAGTGCGGCAAAAAACTATAGAAGCGCAACGTGTGGCAACTGTAGCACAGCGAAAGTTTGGAAGGTGATTTGGAGGGCTTCCTAGAGGATTTTTTGGCTTAAAATGGTATGGTTGGAAATTTGGAAATTTCTACTACACCCTCGAATCATCAATCATTGGAAGACACTGCTCCAAACCTCTGAAAAGTTTCCTTGAAGTCAAGTTGTCCCAGAAACGCAGTCAATTTTACAGAAGCGTAGCGAAAAAATAGGGGTCAAAGATGAAATAATATATTTTTAAACATAACACATTTTAAAAAATAGGGAGAGGTAGAGAAATAACCTCTCTCAATTTCTGGATATGCATTTCCATTTTCTCAGAATTTGTGCCACACAGTTTTGGCTAAAACAAACAAGAAAAAATGGAGAATTTGATTTTTCTGTAATAGGCCTACAAGAAAGTTGAATATCTCCCTATATGTGACACCTGTGTATAAACTGGAGAAGGTTATTTTTATTGGGTCTGTCCTTAAGAAAAACCTCATTTGGTTTTCCAAAATTCATTTTCATTTGGTCAGAAACAACTTTTTAAAATGATGACCAAAAGAGAGTAAAAAGCGTAACGAATTTCAAAGGAGGAAAATGAGAGGGAAAGGGGGTAGGAAAATTTCTGAAAATTTTGTGGGAGGTAGAGATAGATGTTAGGAAGACAATGGAGGTGGAATCTCTAGAAATGGGTGAGAAAATATGGGTGAATAGTTCAAAACATAGACCTAGGGTAAATTTGTAGCAAAAAACTAGGGTTTTGGGGAAAATGATGAAATGAGAGGTAAGGGGGTAGGAAAAATTGTAATTAAATTATGGGGGGTAGGTATGGGTGTTAGGAATATAGGGGTAATGAAATTTCTTAGAATGGGTGAGGGAATGACGGGAAAAAGTGGAAAACACATGGAAAACCCAAAAACGTAGCAGAAGTGCAGCGTTGGCTTGGGTTTTTTGGGAAAAGTGGTGAGATGGAGGAAATTAGTGTGAGAAATGGTTGGGGGAGGTTCTAAAAGTGTATAAAAGGGTAGTTGGGAAGAAAAACTAGGAAAATTACTCTTAGATGAAGCAAAAAACATGAAAACTAAAACCGCATTGAAACCCTAGGAGAGGGATTCTATTCACTTTTTGTGAGAAATGACTACATCAAAGAGTTGATGAAGGGCTTTAATTACTTGCTCAATAGTCTCTGAAGCTTATAGAATTAGAAATGAAACCTGTTGTTTATTTCTTTAACCTCCAAAACCCAAAAACGCAATGTTTTTTCCAAAAGCGCATCATGCTTGATGGCAAGGCCTTGGTGATGAAAAATTCAAGGTTTTGATGGCTGAGATGAAGCACAATGTTGGAGAAGTATTTTTGGAGGATATAATGAAGCTTTTTAATGCTTGGATGGTCCTTTTATTGCTTGAAATTCGACATTTTTCTTTGGTCCTGGTGTGACATCACATGTCCTTTTGAGAAGTGACTTGATGAGGTAGTGTACTGCAACTTTATTTCTTTGTTTGGAAAGGTTAAATCTCCATGTGGGTTGAATGTACCTTTGATACCTTTTTTACTAATTTATCCCTAATTATTGGTGACTCATAGACACTAACATTGGTTCCAACTGGGGATGTCAGCTCCTATAGGAGGTTTCAATAACACCGTAGACCAGGTAGCCTCATCCATTGGGCGATGGAGTCCAAAATAAAAAATACCTAACACTCAAATGACTAGCTAAAACTGAGAAAGATAAAAACTGACTTGACTTGACTCAAAAATTGATTTGACTTTTGAACCTTAAACATAAAACAAAAATTGGTCATAGAAACCTTATGGCCTGATCAAGGGCTTTACTTACTTGCTCAAGAGTCTATGAAGCTTGTAGAATGGGAATGAAACCTATTGTTTCTTTATTTAACCTACAAACCCAAAAACGCGGCATGTTTTCCAGAAGCGCCGTGTGCTAATGCAGAAGCACAACGTGATTGATGGCAAGGCTTTGGTGATGAAAAATTCAAGGTTATGATGGCTGAGATGAAGCACAATGGTGGAGAAGTGTTCTTGGAGGATGGAATGAAGCTTTTTAATGATCGGATGGTCCTTTTATTTCTTGAAAGTCGTTTTTTTTCTTTGTTTGACATCACAAGTCCTTTTGAGAAATGACTTGATGAGGTAGTGTACTGCAACTTGATTTCTTTATTTAGAAAGGTTACATCTCCATGTGGGCTGAATGTACCTTTGATACATTTTTTACTAAATTATCCCTAATTACTAACTCCCATGATGATGACAATGGTGATGACATGACCCCCATGTAGATTTTGATGACATGGGAAAATGATGACACCTAATGCATATCTTAACCATTATTTGGAACTTTGAAACGTTTAAGTGTGCATGTGAATGAACTAATGACCAAAATGATGACCAAGACACTGACCTTGGAAATGGAGGAAATACTACTGATACCTAAGACATGGCTCAAGACTCATTTGACAATAAAAATATATGTCAAATCTTATTTGAAAATATAAAATTTGACCTAGGAGCCTATCAATCACATGGAAAGAGTACATTTGATCACTGGTGACTCATAGACACTAAAATTCACTCCAGATAGGGATGGAAACTCCTTTAGGAGGTGTTAATAAAACCATACACCAGGTAGCCTCATCCATTGGGCAATGGAGTCGAAAATAAAAATACTTGACACTCAAATGACTAGCTAAAACTAAGAAAGATAAAAAATGACTTGACTTGACTCAAAAAATTATTTGATTATTGAACTTTAAATAGAAAACAACAACTGATCATAGAAGCCTTATGGCCTTCTCCTCGCACTTCAAACTTATTTGACAGCTTCCTTTAAGAGGTGTCAATAAAACCGTAAACCAGGTAGCCTGATCCATTGGGCTGCTCCCAACCATTACCTTGCAACCTGATGATTGGCAACCAACTTATTCTGCAACTGAATCAAACCCAAATTGAAAACCAAAACTGTACACTGCTGAAAAGTAGATGCTCAAACTTGTGAGATTATTTATGTACATACCAATCTACCCTAAGATGAAAATCAAATGTTTGATTCAAGCAATATGAAACCTATAGTTAAGTCAGTCAAAGAGTTGATCCAACACTTGTGCTTCTTGACTGTGCTTCACCAAAATTGGAAGTGGATCATCTATTGGAAACTAAAAATGAAAATTGAATCCATGCTCCATAGAAAACTCAAATGCTTTAACCGATGACCGCAATAGACTTATCATTGGATCCTTGAAACCATGTAAAATCATCTATTTTGATGACTGGAGAAAATCAGCAAAAGGATCCTTGAAAATATGGAAGATTGTCATGTCTTAATGATCCAAGTGATAATTTCCATTGATAATTAGTTCATGTGTTATACCTTCAGAAATTTCACTAAAAAATTTACGATCATCCATGTCTTTTTTATGATCCTCAAATAAAATAGGTAAAACCTGTAAGTTCAACTCTTCATGTAGCTTAAGTTTACCTAAAAGTGAACTTTCATGCACTTCAACCGGGAGAACAACATTACGACTTTTAAGGAAAACAGGTTCTCGTTGATGCAAACAACTTTCATTATGTGTTATATTATTGTCTAAAGTGTCCATGCATGCCTCTTTGAAACCATGATTTTCACAATTCTCTTCTTAAAAGAAATATTCAAGATATGCATGATCTAAAGGGAAATTTGAATGAATATTTTCATCCCTGTCCTCATCTATAATAAAGGGGAAAACTACCGATTGTTGAAGGTCTTCCTGAATGTCATGGTTATCCTCTCCTACTTCCTCTTCACGAAAAAAAAAAAAATGAGGATTTTTCAATAATAGCATCCATTAAATCTCTATCATGAATGTCAATCCTCATATGCTAAATAAGATCATCAAGGTTTCCGCAAAGGTTTTCTACTAACACTAGAGAACGGTAATTTTGTTTATAATTTTTACAAAATGCTGCGTGGAAATATTTAAGAGAACATAAACTAGTAGATGGCAACTTATCATACCAAAAACTTCCTCTTTCTTCTAAGGTCGCCATAAATATCTTCATTAGCAGTCTTCATGAATTTCAACCCCTAGCCTATGTATGTGCATATGAAACTTAATCAAATGAAAAGCAACATCATTGTGTTCTTCATCCTTGAATTTTGGCAAATAAGTCTGCCAATCAACACAAGGCATGTGATTTGGAAAACTAGGAATATAGGTGCAATTCATAGGAGCATACATTCTAGCAATTTAATCCATCTTGAAAATAGAAGTCACCAAAAGTTCTTCAAGCTACCGGATTTTGAACAGTGGAGTCGCCATGAAAAATTTGAACTTTTGGATTTTTCGACACTAGAGTAGCCAGGTGAAAGATGCACAACCTTATTGTGCCTGACCACTGTTCACCATCAACAATCAGAGCTAATATTTGTCGTTATTTCTGGGGAAAGATTAACCTTCACTCCCCAGTAACGACACCAAAATGTTTGCACTCCTTAGTTCCCAAGGCTGAGAAAGGAGACCGAAGGAGGTAACCTCATACCAAATTTGGACTTGCTAGATAGCCCTACCAAATCAAAGAGGGCTCTCTCTAATCTCACAGCTAATGAGGTGACTGGAGAGAAAAATAGATCTTAGGCTATATATTCAACTCATTAGGGTTTGCTGGATCAAGATCATAGATCTAGGAACTAGGTCAGGGTTTCGAAAGATCAATTGCAAGGATCAAAATGAGGCAAAGTAGGTATCTTTAGTGGCATATTTGGGTTTTCATTGTGGTATAGGGTTGAAAAATGAAGGATCAAAATGAGCATACGACTATGAATTTATTCATAAGAAGAAATGAAACACAAACATGAAGATCTCATCAAAACATAACATAAAAATAATGAGATGATCACATGAAAGCATACATATGGTTGTGAGGATAAATAAACATTCATATTGATGATAAAACTTATAATAAACACTATCAATAAGCATACCATGAGAATCTCAAGATTATTTTTGCAACTGTCTTTGATATCATTGTAAAATGGTGTACATTAGCTCCACACTATGATTAACAAGTATCCAACCCTCACAATGACTTAAGTTTGAGTACATGTAGAAAAATAAACAATATGCCACCTATATGGTTCAAAACATGATCCAAAAAAACTAATTAATGCACCTAATGACTCATAGTCTAGTTATAGGGGAATTAGAAACAACATCCCCTTTTTTAGCTAAAAAGTTGAGTCTTTGTCTCAAGTCATTAAACACAAGATCCTTTAACAAAGATAACCATAAATAGGTTCATTAACCATAAAAAATATCATGAGACAAATTTTACGTCAACCCTTTTTTACCTTTTACCTCCATGTGTCAAGAAAAGTCCTCAAACCTAGAAGCGCAGCGAAAAATTACATAAGTGCAGCGTGTGGCAGTAGAACCATAGCGAAATTTTGGAAGGTGATTTGGAGGCCTTCCCGGAGGATTTTTTGGCTGCAAATAGTATGGTTGGAAATTTAGGAATGTCCAATACACCATGGAATCATCAAGCACTAGAAAACACTGCACCAAACCTCTAAAAATTTTTCTTGAAGTCAAGTTGTCCCATAAACACAACAAATTTTCCAGAAGCGCAACGAAAAAACAAGGGTCAAACATGAATTGATATCTTTTTAACCATAACACATTTTACAAAACTAGGAAATGTTTTTGTAGGTAAGGTGTTTTTGGAGAAAAACCTCTCTCAGTGTTTGGAAATTCCTCTCCATTTGCTCAGAATCCTTGCCACAAAATGATGACTAAAACAAATAAGAAAAATTGGAGAAATTGATTTTCTGAAATATGCCTCAAAGAAAGTTGAATATCCCAATATATGATACTTGTTTAGAAACTGAAGGAGGTTATTGGGATTTGTTATTTCTTTAACAAAAACCACTTTTTTTTCCCAAAATTCATCTTCATTTGGTCATAAACTTCTTTTTAAAATGATAACAAAAAACGAAGTCAAAAGCGCAACGAACTTCAAATGAGGAAAATGAGAAGGAAGGGGGGTAGGAAAATTTCTGAAAAAAATTATGGGAGGTAGGGATAGATGTTAGGAATAAAATGGAGCTATAATTTTTTGGAATAGTGAGAAAAAACGGGTGAAAGGTCAAAACAAAAACCTAGGGTAAAAGCACAACAAAAAATTAGGGTTTTTGGGAAAATGGTGAAATGAGAGGGAAGGGGGGTAGGAAAAATTGTATAAAACTTATGGTGGGTAGGTATGGGTGTTAGGAATAAAAGGGTAGTGAAATTTATTAGAATGGGTGAGGTAATGAGGGGAAAAAGTGGAAAATACAAGGAAAACCCAGAAATGCAGCGTGGGCTTGGGTTTTTTGTGAAAAGTGGTGTAATGTTCCTTTTTTAGGAATTTCTAAAATGTGGTCCTCAAGGACGCTGTATAAGAGAAAGAGTGTAAAAATAAGCTGAAAGGGGGCTTGGATCCCCTTTTTAACTCACTAAACACTTCTGTTCCAGAATTTGAGCTCAAAGAAATAAGCCTAGAGGGCTTATACAGATCTCCCCAAAGTAGATCTCTCATAAAATGCTCAAATAGAGAGCTTACAACAATACATGAACATAATCATCAAAATCTACAAAAATGAATGCAACATAAGATGAAATATATAAAAATCACCATGTACATTAATATATCAGCAACAATGTACAGAAATATCATGAGGAACAAGCCTCTCATGTAATGGGAATCAACCTCCAAAGATTAATACATGAAATACAGGAGATGCAGCAACTGCATAAAATGCCGGAAAGTAGTGACAGCGCTGTCTCTAGGAGTGTAGTTGCTGCTATAGATGTTCATACATGAAATATGACTGAAATATACAAATAAATGCCCAAGAATAGAAGAATGGGCTCTAATACAAGATTTCTAGCCAATCTAGGAAAGATTGCTAGAGATGCCGGAAAATGTACAATGTGACAAGTAAATTGTCACTGCAACTGAATCAAAATATAAAATGAGGCTGTAGTAGATCTGATATGATAATTCCATCCTCTGACGGTGAATCTAAGCAAAAGGCGGGTCCCTTTACTTAGAAACAACTCCTCCTGATAAGCACAAATGGCTCTCCTAGCAACTGCCTCTGAAAATAACCCAGTTTCTGCCCTAGATTGCGCTGCGAGAGATGGTGAGTGTTTGGCCTGGTGCCAAAGATCTAAAAATAAGCCCAAGAGTCCTCCTCACTGATCCTCCAATGAATAGTTGAGCCCTCCACTATAAAACAAGCCAAAGAATGACTCAATGAGTTCCTCTGTTGCTGCTCCCAGCAACACAACATTAATCTTCTGCAGAAATAACGTTGTAGCTGCAGAGATAAGCTTGGCCAAATGCCTGAATGAGGAAATGAAGTCCAAATCCTCTCCTTCCTTGAGGATGAGGTAGGGATTCTCGACCGGGAACACACTTGGGTGAAGAACCCTACAACCCTACTAAACAACCCGGGGATGCAAGTCTTTGTAGACCCAACGAAAATAATAAGCTAATGCATAATGAAAATGGGCTGCCATCTCCTCCTTATAAACCAAATTAACTCATCTCACCATGGGTCCCATTCACACTTGCTTCTAGCTCAAGCAAGTGGAGCCTCCACTAAAACTGCGTTGTCCAAGTAGGTTCAATGTATCTAGACAGTTTTAGTTGACTTGGTCAAAATGACTAGATCAGGCATGATCCAATCCTATTCACACCATGTGGTGCTCAATCCAGCTGCTTTATTATTCCTCCTTTCACATAAGGAGTTTTATTTCTCCATCAAAATGGGTTAAGGTGTCTCCTTACCCATTTTATTCAACAAAATGAAAATATGAAAACTATAATGTTCCTTTTAGCTTGAGGCTAAAAATTAGGAACATTACAGTGGTATCACTAGGGCATCCCAGTGGTGTTTTGCCTTATTTTTGCAAAGGATTCCTTATACAACGTCCTTAAGGACCCTGTAGTAGAAAATCCCGAAGTGGAAATATTGCATATCCATAGACAGAGCCTGTGAAGGGCCAGATAGCTTCTGGATCTCACACTTCCTTATGAAGGTGACATATCTAGTAAATGCCCCAACAGTCAATCTCTGGAATGGACTTTTGGTCTTTCTATAGAAGGAAATTTGGAATATCTCAAGATATTCCTGATGGAGCAGGAAATTCCAGATTTGGAACATTACAGTGGTATCAGAGCATGATATTTGGCTCAGCCTGTGGCTTCAAGCCAAAGTGTTGAATCCCTGAAGGGGAATATTTCAATATCTATAGACAGAGTCTGCAGATGGCCAGGTAGCCTCCAAATCTCATCCTTTTTTTCAAAGGTGACATATCCAGTAAATGGCCCTGCAGTCAATCTCTGGAATAGAATTTTGATATTCTTGAGAAGGGAACTTTACTACTGTGCAGCCCAAGATAAAATTCCATTAGAAGGAGAAGCTCCTCATTTGGAAGAGGAGATGTACAGAGAAAACAAAAAAAGAGTAATGGCGGAAGAGGAGGTTTCCCTTCTTCTTTTCCATGCCCTGGAGGGTATCATTGAAGATATTGAAGATATAGAAAGGGAAAATTGGAAAGATTTTCTGAGAGGGTTTGAAGATGAAGCAAGCCCTAGCTATTTTTATGATGGGTGTGTGCATTTAGCCACACATGCAGATCCATAACGCATTTCATTGCCCAATTGCACTGCCGAAAGGATGGAGAAAGGAGATGAGGCCATTGGAGGAGCAGCGTTGCAACTCAAAGGTATGGCTCATGGTTTATGGTTTGAAAATTATATTTCATGCTATCCTGCAAATGTAGAACCACATGATGGATTCACTAAAAGGTTGGTGAGAGAATTTGATGAAAATCTCTGTGAATCTCTTTGTAACAAAACATCAAACACTTTGCATGCATGGGAGGGAACCATGAAACAAACTCCATTCCATATTTCTGAAAGGGATGAAAATGTGTATGATGACTTGATAAAGGCAAGATACCTATTTTGTGAAGGGCCCTCTTCCATTTGTGAAGTCATGGATGTACTTCCTTCAAGAGATGAACAAAAGCTAGGGTCTCTCCTTGATGATGAGGTAATCTCACTTATTGATGGGGAGGATGAGCATATGAGATCTAACAACATTGTATCATTGAAGGTAGATCCATCACCACATGGAGGGGAGAAGGAAGCCATTTCTTCGATGGGAGGAGTCCTTGTTTCTATGCAAGGGATTCCAAGAGATTCAACATGTGGGAACCAAAGCACAATTCCAGAGCCATTTATAGCAGTTTTTGGGGATTGTGAGATGGGGGAGGAAGATAAGGATCAGCAGCAAGGGTTGATACACCCTTATCTATTCCGGAGAATCTTTGCACAAAAGAAGGAGACTGTACAACATAGTGGAGAGAGGGACAAATCAGTCCTCTTATACATACAGTCCACTTCTAATCTTGATGTCTCACTATATGGAGGCATTCCACCTGGAAGGCCACCTGATCTAGAGTTGATGAGAGGCATCTTGTCAGTTGGTTCACCACTCTTGGATTCCGGAGAGGTGAAGACAATGGAGGAGTCCAACACAACGTAGAGAGTTTAGGATAAACCCGAGGGGGAGAGAGACACTCTCTCATTTTCAGTATCACCCACTCTCATCAGTTATACTGCACTGATAGAGTTTGTTGCAGGGATGGAGGATTGCATCTTCATGATGCAGGATGACTTCTCCACATATTTGATGAGGAGGAGGATACTTCCTTTGAGGGAGGACTCTTTCATACACAGGAGTGGATGGAGGCCACTCATGCTTACTTTGACCCAGCCTGGGAGATTCATGTTGGATGACAGCTTCTCAAGGGAGGCCAGCTTCCCAGGATCACCATTATTATTTGAGCATGAGTAGCTGCATGATGGGCATGGAAGCATTTTGGAGGATGAATTTGGCATGGGGGATGTCAAAGTAGCAAGCAGCAGCACGAGGGGAGCATCACATTGCATATTACCAGCGCTGTCTATGAGGAGGATTGATCTATATTGGAGGACTCAAATCTTGGTAGAGTACTCCCAGGATCTTGGTGCATACATGATTCTTGATGACCAGGAGGGAGATGACAAATACATGGTGGATGATATGGTCATCTATTGTTATGAAAAGATCTTATTGACTAGAGTTTCTAGTCTCAAGGAGAAACTATTGCATGCAGCACATGAGGACTTTCTAGCTATGCACTTGGATGCATATTTTGCTTTGCTAGAGGAGTTCATTTGGGAGGGCATTCAATATGATATATATCAGCATATGGAAAAATGCTTAGCCCAGATTATTTTGTAGAGGTTGGCACAACCATTTCCCTACTCATTAGAGGTGAGGGAGAGCATTCAGATGAGCCATTTCAGCTCAAGGACTAGAGTACATGGTAAAGAAGGTATATGTTTTCATTTTGGTTTACCTTTCTTTACTTTATATGAGCATATTGATTATTTAAGGATGATCACATCTCCTTATGCTCCTTATTATGATGTACTTGTGGCCCATTGCAGCAATGGGAGTGGCTATTTTTATGATGGTTTGTGGGGGAGGCCACATATTTCTTGGTGTGCACCATTGGCACCAACTTGTATTTTCATATTTCCATCTTAAGAGATTTTTGTGGCAGAAAAAAAGTGGCTGGAAAAGCACTTGTTGTTTTTATTTTTGATGCAGGAAAAAGGTGCATTGCATTGGTCCCATGAATGGAGTAGTGACCCACTCTCTAGTTGTCTTGTGACAACTTGTTTCTATTGAATGTTGCCTCCTTGTATTGCTAATGTTTATACATTCAAAAGGAGCACTATTGTGAGAGTGTTGTATATTTTGGGACAACGCATTGGGAGCATGATTCTCCCCATTGTATATGTTTTATATTGCAGGAGACACCATGGGAAAACCATGATTGCCACATTGCTAATCTTCTCTTCTTGTGGGAAAAACCACTTGGAGAACTTGAGGGGGCACTTCATGGCTGATTTTCTTGATGGGGAAGCTTGGGACATTCTTGGAGGCCGTACCATTTCAGCTCAAGGACAAAGGCAGCCCCATGTGTACCACAAATGGAGAGAGAAACACCATGGGAATCAAAATCCCAACTCTCCATTCAGCCCCAACACATTGTATATACTAGGGGTTGAGACTTTTATTTGGATGATATCATGGATGAGAGGATCATCATTGGGGATACATTTTTCCCATGCATTTCATCACTCCTACCTTGAGGAGGCCATAGCACAGCAAGAAGGTTTCCACCTACATCTTCTATTTTTCCATGATGAGCACCATTCTGGTTTGCGAGGAAGCATGGGAGGACAGATTTATTGCAGCATATCTTGAGCAGTGGTGGAGCTTTTTGATGAGGGGGCCACAAGAGAAGAAAGGGGGGGCATTTTTTTCTCTCTATGCAGTTGCTTGAGGACAAGCAACATGTGGGAGGGGAGGACTGTAATGTTCCCAATTTTTAGCCTCAAGCTAAATGGAACATTATAGTTGCATATTTTAATTGTGTTTAATAAAATGAGTAAGGAGACACCTTAACCCTCTTTCAATGAATAAATAACACTCCTTATGTGAAAGGAGGACAAATAAGCAGCTGAAATAAACACCTAAGGGTGTGAATGGAACCCAGATCACTTGATTTAGTCACCTTTGAATAAAGTCAACATCGCTGCCCAAGGAGGAGAGGCTTCCTTGAGAAGCTACACAGTTTTGGAGGGAAGACACTCACATGAGGGTGGAAACCCTAATTGGTGAGACCAAGGTGGAGAAGAGTTCCCTTTCTTCATAAGGAGGAGATGGCAGCCCATTTTCATCATGTTTGAGTTTAGAATTTCGAATTGGGTCTACAAAGGGTTGCATCCCCAGGTTGTTTAGCGGGGTGATGGTGCCCTCGGGCACTAGGGTGTTCCCGATCGGTAATCCCTACCTCTTCCTCAAGGAAGGTGGAGGATTGAGCAGAATTTTCCTCAATCTGGCATTGGCCACAACTACATTCATCACCTACAGCATTAGCCTTGCAGCAGAGAGGATGTTGTGTTGTTGGGTGCAGCAAGAGAGGAACTCATGGAGTCTCTCTTGACTTGTTTTCTTCAGTGTAGGAGTGATCTACTCATTGGAGAAGCTGTAAGGAGGATTTCCGGGCTTCATTTCAGATCATTGGCACTTGGCCAAACATTCCATCATCTCCCACTGCATAGTCCATGGAGGAAACTGCGTTATTTCAGAGGAGGCAGTGAGAGAGGGTTCATAGAGCTCATCAGGAGTGTGTTTTTGAGACAAAGGGATCAGCCCTTTGTGCTTAGAGACATTATCAAAGGAGGGAAATCACATTTCAGATCTGCCATGGCCTCATTCATATTTCAGTTCAGTTGCAGTGACAACTCAGTTGTCACATTTTGTATTCTCCGACATTTCTAGCAATCTCTTCTAGATTGGCTAGAAATCCTGTATTTCAGCCCATTCCTTGTCATTGGGCATTTTTATTTGTATCCTTCAGCATCATTATCATTTTGTACACATTTAGCAGCTGCTACTTCATATAGATTGCGCAGGCATTTTCCTCTGGCATTTTGTGTAGTTGCAGTAACATATGTATTTCAGGGTGTAATCATTGGAGATTGATTCCCATTATATAAGGGGTTCATTCCTCATGATATTTCTATTTATTTTTGCTGATATAATAATATAATGATGGCTACAGCATTTTCCTTCTTATGGTGTATTCAGATTTTCATATTTTAATGGTTATGTTCATATATTGCTGTAAGCTCTCTCATTGAGCATTGTTTTAGAGACCTAGATTGGGGAGATCTGTATAACCCATCTAGAGTTATTTATTTGAGCTCATTTTCTGCAAGGGAGTTGTATTAGATGTTTTATAGGGCATCCCAGTGGTGGTTTGCCTTATTTTTGCAAAGGCTTCCTTATACAACGTCCTCAAGGACCCTGTAGCAGAAACTCCCGAAGTGGAAATATTGCATATCCATAGACAGAGTCTGTGAAGGGCCAGATAGCTTTTGGATCTCACACTTCCTTGTGAAGGTGACATATCTGGTAAATTCCCCAACAGTCAATCTCCAGAATGGACTTGTGGTATTTCTATAGAAGGAAATTTGGAATATCTCAAGATATTCCCAATGGAGCAGGAAATTCCGGATTTGGAACATTACAAGTGGTGATATGGAGAAATTAGTGTGAAAAATTATTGGGCAAGGTTTGATAAGTGTATACAAAGTAGTTGGGAGGAAAAACTAGGGAAATTATCTCTGAGATGAAGCAAAAACCATGAAAACTAAAAGCGGAGTGAAACCCTAGGAGAGGGATTCTATTCATTTTTCGTGAGAAATGAATACATCAAAGAGTTGATGACAGGTTTTAATTACTTAATCAAGAGTCTATGAAGCTTTAAAAATGAGAAATGAAACCTATTGTTTCTTTCTTTAACCTCCAAACGCAAAAATGCAAAGTGTTTTCTAGAAGCGCAGCGTGCTTGATGGCAAGGGTTTGGTGATAAAAAATTCAAGGTTCTGATGGCTGAGTTGAAGAAAAATGGTGGAGAAGTGTTCTTGTAATACGGAATGAATCTTTTGAATGCTTGGATGGTCCTTTTATTGCTTGAAAGATAGTTTTTTCTTTAGTGATGGTATGACATCACATGTCCTTTTGAGAAGTGACTTGATGAGGTAGTGTACTGCAACTTGATTTCTTTGTTTGGAAAGGTTACATATCCATGTGGGTTGAATGTACCTTTGATACTTTTTTTACAAACTTATTCCTAATTACTAACTCCCATGATGGTGACAATGGTGATGACATGACTCCCAAGTAGATTTTGATGACATGATCAAATGATGACACCTAATGCATATCTTAACCATGATTTGGAATTTCGAACCCTTTAAGTATGCATGTGAATGAATTAATGACCAAAATAATGACCAAGACACCCATTTGATGATCTTGAAAATGGAGGGAGTAGTAATGATACCTAGGACATGACTCAACACTCATTTGACAATAAAAAGATATGTGAACTTTTATTTGAAAATATAACAATTTGACCTAAGAGCCTCTCAATCACATGGAAAGAGTACATTTGATCACTGGTGACTCATAGACACTAACACCAAGAATTTATATGCCAGTGGAAAACCAACAGGCATCCATCATTGAGATGGAAGGTAAGTTGCATGATCAAATTGTTTCTATTTTGATTGATCGAGGTTATAATTATAGTTATGTCAGCCAATATCTTATTGATAAATGTGAATTGAGCAAAGAGTTGCATGAAGAAACCTGGCCCATTCAACTGGTAACTTGAACAAGAAGGAAGATCGACCAGTGGGTAAATTTTTGTGAATTTGAGCTTAGTGGCATGCCTACAAGAGCCCACTTGAATGTGTTACCATTGGGCACATATGAGATATTGTAGGCCATGGATTGGTTATACCTACATAGAACCACGATAGATTTCTATGCAAAAGCAATTGAATGTGTGGACGAGCAAGGGACAAAAAGAGTGTTGTAGGGCAAGAGAAAGCCCATTTCGTTAAGGTTGATCACTGTTATGCAAGCCAAACACAACAACAAAAAATGATGCACCTTGTTTGCAGTCCAAATTTCTAAGGACGATAAAACTGGAAGTGACAATGAATATGAAGAAGTTGGCCTGCTTAAGAGGTACCCTGTATTGCAAGAATATGTGGATGTCTTCCCAGTGGAAATTCCTGGATTACCTCCTTACAGAGAAGTAGATTTATCTATTGAGCTTGTACTTAGAGCAACATCGACATCAAAGGCACCATATAGGATGACATTAGGGGAATTTTGAGGTCTAAAATGGGCCTCCTAAGAAAAATGTACAAAAAAAAAAAAACTTTATAACAACCAATAGGATTCAAGATGATGATGTCAACCATGGGGGATGATTTACCATTTTTTAAATAAAAGGGCAAAAATATTAAAAAATAATAAAATAATAAAACTACTTTTTCAACTCGTATTTTCAACTTATCTCCCAAAATTTTTACTCAAATGTCGAGTGGGAGTACTCGTTGGATGCAAAATTTAATTCCTCATCCAAGGAGTACCCATGTTGCATACTTTCGATGAACTCTACTACACGAAAAATGAGAAATACATAATAAACGTGATTGTAATCACGTTTTTTTATGTATTTCTCTTTTTTCGTGTAGTAGGACCCATCGAAAGTATGCAACATGGGTACTCCTTGGATGAGGAATTAAATTTTGCATCCAACGAGTACTCCCGCTCGAAATTTGAGTAAAAACTTTGGGAGATAAGTTGAAAATATGAGTTGAAAAAGTAGTTTTTTCATTTTTCCCTCTAAAATTTGATGATGTCATCAAATCTTATTTGATTTTTTCCACTATTATTTTATAATTTCCTTAGGAGGCCCATTTTAGACCTCAAAATTCCCCTAATGACACTCCATAGTTAGTTGAGTTTAAACTATAGCTAAAATAAATGCTTCACAAGGGCTGCATAAGGCCAAGTGCGTCCCCATGGGGAGTAGTTATACTGTTTTTACAGAAGAAAGATGGAACCCTTTGATTATGAATTGATTAGAAGTAACTGAATAGGGTGACCATCAAGAATCAATACCCATTTCCAAGTATTGATAAACTCTTTGATCAGTTGAGGGAAGAAACAATTTTCTCCAAGATTAACTTGAGGTCAAGATACCATCAAGTAAGAATTAAAGAAGAGGACATCCATAAAATTGTTTTTAGGACCAAGTATGGGAACTATGAGTTCGTTGTGGTAACCTTTGGGCTTACTAATGCCCCTGCCAAGTTCATGAGCTTAATGAACAATCTACTAGGCCCTTATATGGACAAAATTTTCATTGTGTTGTTTGATGACACTAGTGTACTCAAGGACAAAAGAAGAGCATGAGGAGCACCTAGTTACTATGCTACAATTGTTGAAGGAACAAAATCTTTATGCAAAGCTCAATAAGTGTGATTTCTTCCAATCAAAAATACATTATTTGGGGCATATTGTTTCCAAGGGATCTCAATTAATCTTGAGAAAATGAAGGCCATAATGGAGTGGACAACTCCAAGGAATGTGGATGAAGTTATATTGTTCATGGGATTGGTAGGGTATTACAAGAGATTTATTAGGAATTTCTCCAAGATAGTCCATCCCATCACGACCTTGTAGAGAAAAGGAAAGAAGTTTGAATGGTCTGTTCAATGTGCTGAAAGCTTTGAGCAACTAAAACAATTGCTCACCCATGCACCAATGTTAAGAATTGTAGAACCTGATAAGGATTTTGTGGTGTGCACATATGCCTACAAGGAAGGGATCAATGGAGTCTTAATGCAGGAAGGGCAAGTAGTATGCTATGAGTCCAGGAAATTAAATGAACATGAGGTGAATTATGTAACCTATGATTTAGAGTTGGATGTCATCATTCATGCCTTGAAAATGTGGAGGCACTACCTCCTTGGCAGAAAATTTACACTCATGATAGACCATAGTGGGCTCGAATAATTGTTTGGGCAACCCAAGTTGAATGCTAGGTTGGGAAGATGCTTGCTATGCTTAGCCAATTTCATTTTGGAATTAAGTACATATGAGGTAAAGAGAACAAAGTCGTTGATGCTCTGAGTAGAATATTGTAGGTAAATCACCTGGCAACCGTGAGCTCATACAAGATAGACTTGGTAGAAAGGGTCGAAAATGTTGGGCAGTAAGACGAAAATTATCAGCAAGTGAAGGAAAAATTGTTGCAAGGTGGCGAGGATGGAGACTATCACCTCGCTGAGGATGGCCTAATCAAATTTACAAACATAACTTACATACCTAACAATGACGAAATCCAAAAGATGATAATGAAAGACTTTCATGCTATGCCCTATTCGGACCATCGAGGGTATCAAAAGACCCTTACAACCATTAAAAGGCATCATTACTGGCCAAATTTGAAGAAGGAAGTGCCCAAATTCATAAATGCCAACAGGTAAAGGTTGAATGCCAACATGCAACTAGCTTATTACAACCTGTTCTCATTTCGGAATGGAAATGGGAGGTGATCTCTATGGATTTCATTACAGGATTGCCTAAAATATCTAGGCAACATGATGCAATCATGGTCGTAGTTGATAAGTTGAGCAATGTAGCTCATCTTGTAGCAGTCAAGTCCACTAGCTCTGTTAGTGATGTGACATAAATCTTCATAAAAGGGATTGTGAGGCTACATGGTATTCACAAGGAAATTGTGTCACATACAGATGCTAGGTTGACCTCAAGGTTTTGGAAGGAACTATTTGTTAGGTTGGGTAGATAATTGACATTTAGCACAATAGGCCATCCACAAAAAAATGGGCAAACAAAGAGGACTAATATAATTCTTGAGGACATGCTAACAATGTATGTGTCACACCAACCCAAATAGTGGGAGGAGCATGTTCCATTCATGGAGTTTTCTTACAATAATGGATACCAAGAATCAATAAAGATGAGTTCATTTGAGGCACTATATGGTAGGATTTTCAACACTTCTATTAGCTGGAATGATCCGATGAACAAGGTCCCTGTTGGACATGAAATGGTCAAGGAAATGGAGCAATAAGTTCAACTCATAAAAACAAAATTTGAAAGTGGCACACGTTAGGCAAAAAAGATATGCAAATCAACATGCGGTGCACTAGGAGTTCCAATTTGGGAGCATGTTTATCTGAAAATCAAGGCCAAGAAGAGTTCCCTAAGGATTGAGACATGTGCCAAGTTGGCACCTCGATATTGTGGACCTTTTGAGATCCTCTAGAATATTGGACCAATGGCATATAATCTAGCCTTATCTCCGTCAGTTAGAATTCATGACGTCTTCCATGTTTCTTTGCTTAAAATATATGTACAAGATTTTAATTATGTTATTGAATCATCTGTGCTATGGGTGGAACCAAAGGGAGAGTTCCAGCTAGAGCTAATGGGCATCCTAGACCGGAGGAGTCTCATGCTCCGGAATCGAGCTATAGAGAAAATAAAAGTGGAGTGGAAGCACTTTGGGCTAGAGGAGGCAACTTGGGAAATGGAGGATGCCATGAAAGCTAATTTTCCATTCTTATTTGATGATTAAAGCAAATGTGTACATGATTGTAAATACTCTAAAGAGTTGTGCATATAAAGCTCCATGAAAATAATATGGATTGCATTTTGTTTATGGTGTTGCATATGAGCAAAAGAACACCGAAGGAGGAGTTCCCTTGAGGGGGAGGGGTCTGTGGCAACCTCACCCATGGTTCTCTCACAAAATGTCGTAGAAATTTATTTATATTGATGTATTACCATATTCTCCTGATCTAACAATATTTATCTTCTTGCTAAATACAGAATCCTTCCATTGTTAAACGTACGGAAATTTAAAACTCAATTGCAAACACATGTGAATAAATTCAATCGCACATAACACAGTTGTTTAACGGGAAAGCTTAAAGCTAAAAACCCCAGCTATCATATATTATGTATATCAATGGAATCATGTAATAATCTCATAAAAATATTAGTACATCAAGCTCTCAGTACAATATAGATTCATTACACACTATCATGCAGAAATTTTCATATCTATGCACAAATTTCTTGCCTCCTGATAGCTTGCCTCCACTACGAAATCCCTGCTAAAGAAGACCCCTGAATGAATTCGAATTGGCCTTGCCTTGACTGTGCAATCCTCATTGGCAACTCCAATGTGTGTCAGATGCATTGAATACATCACTATAGTCACAACGGATAATGCATCTCACCCTTTCACCTATATCTCCACTGGGTCTCCACTAGAACTGACATGCACCGTAGTTAACTGTTGTTTCTATTCAGTTGTTAGTGATTTATTAGTTGTGAATTAATTAACTAATTAATTCACTTAACTCTGACTAGTGTATCTTTCAGTTAGACTAGATACAACTAGCTCAACTGAGTTTAACTCACTTAACTGAGTTAAACTGAATAACAACTCCATTAACTACTCTTCCAACTCTGTCATAACTTTGCCACTTCAGTTCTAACTGAGTCCTTTATGCATGAGCCATCAACAACCCTAGGAATTTCATAATTCCTTCAGCCCACTAATTTTCCAAATCTGTTCACTGAAATAAATTGCTCCAAGAGAATAAGTTGATGTTTATTGTATGATTATTATTAAGAGCTAATAATAATTGACATGCATCTATTTTTAGATCAACGATCTATAAATAGACTTCGCCCAATATTCTAAAAATAAAATTTCATCTATTTTTCACATTTGACCAACCATCTACACATATCATCCTACAACTTATAGAATATGCTCACCATGTCTAAAAATAGACATACACATAAAAATATCCTGCAGGCCCCACTTAGTGAAGGTGCTTACTTTTCACTAAGCTCATCATCTTTTTGAATCTCAACACTCCCTCTCAACAAGATAGGGATTATCCTTCACCCCGATCCTGCCTCTATGGTATTCGAATTTTCTCCTGCCGAGTGCCTTCGTCAGAATGTCTGCATCCTGATCTTCCGTTGCACACAATCTCTAATATGATGATACTGTATATCAATATGTTTAGATCTATCATGGAACACATGATTAATTGAGAGTTTAATGCAACTTTGATTATCACATTGTATCATTATAGGATCTAAATGTGAACCGAACAAACCAACTAGGATCTTCCTCATCCAGATAGCCTCACATGCAGCTTGACTTGCTGCCATGTATTATGCTTCTGCTAAACTGAGTGCCACAGATCTTTGTTTCCTGCTATACCAAGAAACTGTTGTATATATGATACTGAAAACCCCTCCTGATGTGCTCTTTCTGTCCATTAGGTTTCCTGCCCAATCTACATCCGTGAAGTCATGCAACTTCACCTCATTCGTCTGTCTGTACCATAAGCCATACTCAGATGTGCCCTTGAGATACCTCAGGACATGCTTGCCTACCTTCCAAAAGAGCTTGGTAGGCTTAACCATCGCTTGTGAAAGTTGGTTCACCGCATAGCATATGTCTGGTCTTGTATTAACTAAATACATGAGCGAACCCACCAACTGTTGATAAACAAAGGCATCCACTACCTTTGCCGACGCAACATCCTCTTTCCTCCAATTTCTTGGAAGAGGAGTATCCATGGGCTTGCAGTTCTCCATGTGAAACTTACCAAGTATCTCCCGAGCATACTTTCCTTAAGACACAAACAGTTCACCTTCTCGCTACCATATTCCCAATCCAAGAAAATAATAAAGGAGGCCCAAATCCTTCATCTCGAACTCCTTTGCAAGATCTGCCTTGCATGAGTGTATCAACTTCTCATCACCCGTTAGTATTAAAACATCAACATAAAGAACAATGATTAAAAGCTTACCCTCCACCACAATTTGGTACTGGTTTGCATCTGCCTCGCTCTTGGTGAAGCCAAGTCCAGTGAAATAGTTGTCGATCTGTGTGTAACAAGCACGTGGGGCTTGCTTCAGCCCATACAACGCCCTTTTGAGTATGCACACATGCGAATCGCTGCTGAAGATCTAAAATCCTTCAAGTTGCTCAATGTACACCTCTTCCTCAATGATCCCATTAAGGAACGCAGTCTTCACATCCATCTGATGAATGTGCCAACCCATCTGCGCTGAGAGAGCAAGGATGGTCCTTATGGAAGAATACCGTGCCACAAGTGAAAAGGTTTCTTCATAATCAATCCCCTTGATCTGTGAGAAACCTCAGGCAAAAAATCTTGCCTTATACTTCTCGACGCTCCCATCAACAGCTTGCTTTACCTTGTAGATCCATTTCGAATCTACCACTGATTTACCCATTGGCCTTGGAACAATCTCCCAAGCATTGTTTTTGACAATGGAGTCATACTCCTCCACCATGGCATCTAACCATGTGGGCTCATGTGCTGCTTCTTCAAAAGAAGATGGCTCTGTCATGACACACTTGCTCATAAGAGCCATGTATCCAGTAAATCGGTCAGGTGACTGTCTCTGTCTATGCTGTGATGTAGGGACTCCTACATTCTGTGCCGCGTCAAGCTTCAATCTCTCAACTTCTATGGTACGCTTTCTGCCTATTCTGATGTTTGGTTATGCATGAGTGGACTCCTCCGCTCCATGAATCTCTTCCTGTGGATGGTCCACATCTAGAGGCTCATCTTTGGGAACAAGAAGTTCCTCCTCTGCATGCAAGTGTAGCTCCCTCTCAAGTGACAACTTCATGGCTTTCACCTCGTTGAATTTTATATCTCGTTGGACCACAGTCATTCGACTGTTTGGCAAATACACACGATAATTATGGGGTGTTTCTGTGTACCCCACAAATATCCCGACTTTTGTAGTCGGCTCCAGCTTTTTCTTAGCGTCCTTTGTCACATGAATGTAAACAGATGAGCCAAAAATATTCAAATGAGAAATATCAGGCTTCGTACCAGTAAAATATTCTTCAAGTGTACTCATGCCAAGTACTCTACGAGGACAACGGTTTTGCACATAAACCGCAGTGTTGCATGCTTCCGCCCACAAGTGCACCGGTAGGCCCTGGTCATGCAGCATAGCTCGTGCAACACCCATGATCGTTTTGTTCTTCCTCTCCATGACCCCATTCTTCTATGTGTTATGAGGCGTTATGAGTTCTCTTCAAATTCCTTCTTTGATATAGAAGTATTTGAATTCGTTCGAGATATATTCACCACCCTTATCACTCCATAGAGCCTTCACTTGCTTCCCCGACTCCTTCTCCACCAATTCTTTAAACTCACAGAACTTTGAGAATGTTTCGCTCTTCTTCTGCATGAAGAAGATCCAACATCTACGAGAATAGTCATCAACAAATATAACATAATACCCGTGTTTTGTTGTTGAAGCAACTGAGAAAGGTCCACACACGTCTATGTGAATTCTCTCTAGGATCACCGAAGCATGGTTCTCCTTCTCATGAAAGGTGGTCTTCACAAACTTACCCATAGTACATCCCTTACACTGATCTGACTGTGCAAGAGTGCCCTTGGGAAGTCCAGTAGAAATCTACTGCAAAATCTCAAGGTGCCATGGTGAAGATGGCCCAATCTCCTGTGCCATAATTCGCTCTCATCCCGGCTCACTACTTCTTCTGCTTTTCCCATCATTTCAGCGCAGCCATCTACTTCTATCTTGTAGGGATTCTTAACTCGAACCCCTATCCTCTTGGTTTGACCAGTTGTTTTATGTCGCAGGAAATCTTTTCCCTCGCTGAAAACAACATCATAACCTTTGTCTTCCAACATTGCGACCAAGACCAAGTTCTTCTCAGACCTGGGACATACATAACATATTTCAACATAAATGTTTTACCTGACTCCCTCTTGAAGGTAATGGTTCCAATGTTGGTCGCACTGTATTTTCCATTTTTGCCCATCTCTATATGCATTTGGAGATCCTTCTCCTCCAAGTCACTAAACAACTCCTTGTCTCCCATCATATGGAAAGACGCACAACTATCAAGATACCACACCGATCCCATTGAGCTTGAAAAAAAGCATGCGAACGAAGAGAAATCAGGTTCAAATTGTGAGGCTAAGGCCTCTCCAGCTGCAGCTCCAACAACCTTCTTGTTCTTCTTTTTCTGTGGGTAGTTAGTGGCGAGATGCCCATGTTCGTGACAGTGAAAACACTACACTTTGGACAAATCTAGCTTCTTGCCTTTAGCCTTGGATTTTGGATGGGATTTATTCCCATTTCCTTTCCTTGCTTTGGCATCCAAAGCGCAATTCTCTTCATCATCATTCTTCAATGAAGAGCCATCCCTGGTACTTCGCCTTATCTCCTCCTGCACAAGATCCGACGAAAGTCGCTCCCAACCCGACAGTTTCTCCCATCCATTGACAAAGTCTTCGTAGCTATGCCAACTCTTCGGAAGCCCAAGGAGAGCCAAGCTCACCAAGTCATCATCATCAACTGTAATCCCCACACTTCCCAGTTCATCCCTACAATTGACAAACTTCGTGAGATATTTTGGAATACTGTTGCCCTTCTCCATTTTTATTTTTCTGAGCTTATCTTTCAGTGCCAACTTCCTCTGGTCATTGCTGCTTTGGAAAAAATCTGTCAAAGCCTTTCACATTGCAAATGGAGTGGCTTTCCTGTGAAGGCTTGACACAATATGGTACTTCACACCTTCCAATATAATTCTTCTTGTCTTTGCTACCTTCTTTTGCCATGCGTCAAGTCTTGCAGCATCACTAGAAGCAGGCTTAGGAACATCGCTATCAATGAACTCCTTCAACCCATTATCTTCAAGCACCGTCTCCATCCTATCCTTCCAGGCTATGTAATTCAAGCTACCCTCAAGAGCATACTCCAATCGCAACCCATTGAAAGACATTTCAATGAATACTCTATTGTCGCACCAAGAAATTTCTGCAGCAAATTTGAATTGTCTACCAACACAAAACTTAGCACTTATTCACAATTGCAATCTCCAGTGATCAATATTGCTTTGATACCATGTAGAAATTTATTAATACTGATGTATTACTGGATTCCCCTGATCTAAAAATATTTGTCTTCTTGCTAAATACAGAATCCTTCCACTGTTAAACTTGCAGAAATTTAAAACTCAACTGCAAACACATGTGAATAAATTCAATCGCACATAACACAGTTGTTTAACGGGAAAGCTTAAAGCTAAAAACCCCAACTATCATATATTATGCATATAAATGGAATCATGTAATATTCCCATACAAAGCTTAGTACATCAAGCTCTCAGTACAATATAGATTTATTTCACACTATCATGCAGAAATTTGCATATCTATGCACCAATTTCTTGCCTCCTGACAGCCTGCCTCCACTGCGCAATCCCTGCTGAAGAAGACCCCTGAATGAATTCGAATTGGCCTTTCCTTGACTGCGCAATCCTCATTGGCAACTACAATGTGTGTTAGATGCATTGAATGCATCACTATAATCACAATGGATAGTCCATCTCACCCTTTCACCTATCTCTCCACTGGGTCTCCTTTGGAACTGACTGTAGTTAACTGTTGTTTCTGTTCAGTTGTTAGTGAGTTATTTGTTGCAAATTAGTTAACTAATTAATTCACTTAACTCTAACTAGTGTATCTTTCAATTAGACTATATACAACTAGCTAAACTGAGTTAAATTGAATAACAACTCCATTAACTACTCTTCCAACTCTGTCATAACTTTGCCACTTCAGTTCTAACTATGTCCTTCATGCATGAGCCACCAAAAACTCTAGGAATTGCGTAATTCCTTCAACCCACTGATTTTCCAAATCTGTTCACTGAAATAAAGTGCTCCAAGAGAATAAGTTGATGTTTATTGTCGGATTATTATTAAGAGCTAATAATAATCGACATGCATCTATCTTTAGATCGACAATCTATAAATAGACTTCACCCAATATTCTAAAAACAGAATTTCATCTATTTTTCACATTTGACCAACCATCTACAAATATCATCCTGCAACTTATAGAATATGCTCACCATGTCTAAAAATAGACATACACCTAAAAATAGTCTGCGGGCCCCACTTAGTGAAGGTGTTTACTTTTCACTAAGCTCATCATCTTGTTGAATCTGAACAAATGCATTGTAAATACTTTACAAAAGAAATAAGATTTGAAAAGTGGACTTGTGCAGAAAATATGAATGGTTTGAAAAAGCATTTAAGGTTGGTTGATGCATGTTCGTAATGAAATGGTTCCCGAAGTAAAGGGGATGCAAAAAAAGGTACATACTACAAAGCCCATGTTGTTTGGAAAAAAAATATAACAAGAAAATAGGACAAGAGATCAAGCAAAGACTGCACATTGCAGGTAGTAAGGACGACGCAGTAAATGCGAACCAGGAAAGAAGTCAACGAGGAGGAAGGAAGAGGGCACTGAAATCCATGTTAGGGGTAGGAGAGAGGGCACCCATTCGAGCTCAAACAGACAATAGGGAAGAGGACACCCATTGGAGCTATTCGTAAATGAAGAAGTATGCTGGAATTAAATCCCCAAAGCACCAATGATGGCTCACAACACAACCCTGACATGACAAATGTGAAGTCTAGGCCCCAAACACGTCTCTCCAACACCATAGTAGTATCTTCCCAGTCTATGAGGTGGCAAACTAGTAGATTGCAGAGATACCACACATTATCATTGGTGGTGCACATATCCTAGGCATTCAGGTCTGCAACTAGGCACCGATAACAACGAGGGATGCTAACATCGAATTGTTTAATGCCTCTGCCTCTACTTCCTCAATGAGGTCTACCATGTTCTGTCACCATAGGAATTGTGAAGGGATCCTGTAACCAACCCCTTTGTCATATTTTTCCTTTGGTTGTTTGCAACCAACATTTATGCCATTTGCTGCCCATGCTTCTAACGTTCTTAACATACTCCGCAGGTAGACTATTACTGCCATCAGATGGACATGTGTACCAGAACCTGATGATCCATAAATGTTGAGTCGAGAGGAGATTGCCACCATCACGATCTCTTGGATTGTCGATAGAAAAAGGAACAAACCCAAAATGCCACAATTCCTTAAGAGTGAATGCTCTAGACGCATTAATCACAAGGGAAATTAATGTCTCACATTAATGTGTCTCTCTACTATCTATACACTTGGATCAAAATTTAATATATAAAATTTTATCTAATATATATGAATTTAAAAAAATAATTAATCCTTTATCAAATGACAAATATAATGATAATTTTTAATAAATAAATTTCCACTAATGTATGAGCTTAAAAAAAAACATTACTAAGGGTGTATTTAACAATTAAGCTCAGCAATGACCTTCTATTCAACCCAATGCCTCGCTGAGATTTGACGAAACTGGGACGGTCTCCCATTGACTCCCTCAACTTTAATGAAATCTTGGTAGGTGGCTAGTTTTACAGACCTTCGAGCCTTGGCCACATGTCATTGATGGCGCCTGCGCAAAAGCTCTCGGGAATGCAAAGGCAGGTTTTGAGTTTATACAGAGGATTCTTACGAGCAACCCGATCCAAAGATTTCCTCGAGCGATGTAGATTCGAGCAAGTTGTATCGATAGTGTTCAGAAAACATGCATAGTCAGCAGTTAAAAGGGATTTCCTCTACATCGAGTATTTTCTCCGCAGAGGCAACAAGAATTTTGAGCTCTTGAAGACCGCCACTGTAGGTTTATCGGTTATCGAGGTCAGATTATTTTTGTTTTATATTTTCTGGGTGATTGCACTTGATTTGCTATAAATTACAGCTGGTCTAGGGTTTTCAGGGTTTTGGATTTGGGGTTTCTTAGAGAAAAAGTTGTATTAGAATGGTGGGTTATGTGGGGCAGATCAGGGTTCGCGCTCAAATCCGATTCTGCATGAAGGATCTAAGCCTAACCGTAACCTCAGGTCTTTAAGTATGCCACTACATCCGAAGCCCTAATTTTAGGCCATGATGGTTTTCAATAACCCTAAACCATAATTTTAGGTCACAATTGTTGTCAATAAACCTAAGCCATAATTTTAGGCTACGATGTATATCAATTTTGGTTCATTTTAAGCAAGATTGAATGTAAAACTCATTGGCCATAAACATATCGCAAGTTAATAAAATTGCCCTAGAGGCTATTGAATTTTTATTATCTGCTAAAGTGGGCAATGCCCTGGACATCGTTGAAGGCTCGTTTATCCTTTTAGATATGCAGAGGATAACCACAAAGCCATAACATATTTATTTAGTTATTTAGTAGGGTTCTAAGTTCTTTTATTTTGTTTCAATGATTTTTTTCTTGTAATTGGTTATCTTGTTTGGCTTTTGTTGAAAATTGAAAATTTAGGTGTATAGAGCCACAAATATAAAGATTTGAGAGAGTGCCCTTGTTTTCAAGGGACATGCAAAACATCATTTATGGATGTAAATTTGATGTTGTTACTCAGTGATAAAGAAAGTTGAAAATGATAATGTTCCAAAATTTATCCTTCTGAGACTTATGCATGGCATTGACTACATAACATCTTATTTGAGTGGCTAGATCACATGGAATATATTTTTCTCCTATTTGTATGCTTTATTTTTATTACTTCAATGGGAATTTTGATTTGCGAATGTTGCATTATCTACACTTTGTTTATTTAGAATTCAAATATCATTGTTTTCTCGATACCCACAAGCATGTTGCATGTTATCTTCGAAAGAGACATTTAGGTGAAGGAAACCCAATTGATTTATGAGATCAATTTCTTGAACAGAGCTTATCCATACGCTATTTTAGTAATTTTTCACCCCAATCAACACAAACAAAATAATCATCAAGCTTATAGTGGTCAATTCAAACACTTTCAATGCTTAGAACTTGGGGTTATAGATGTTGCCACTTTTGTGGTGCCAGAAGAGCTAACTACTGCATTTGTGACTAGTTGGAAGTCGCAGTGACCTTGATGGCTTACGGATGTTGTGCAAGTCCTGTGTGAATTTGGCATAATAGATACCCATCTGTTGTGACACCCAAGCCAAAGGTAGACCACTTTGTTATCAATGGGTCATTTATCAATCAAAGAAAAAGAAAAGTATTCAAGATGTGTCATGTGAAAGGCATGGTTGTTTTTGTTCCACCAAAATTCTCTCATGTGTCTCTCTTTCCCAAAGTAGAGATGAAATTAGTCCTGAGTTGGTTGAAGCATGTTACATCATAAGTTGCAATTTTTTTGGCTTAGGGAAATTTCTGAAAGAAGAAAGACAATAAGAGAAAAAATATTTGAAATCAACAACTAGAGAATACCAATTCTAATCCTTTAAGAATATGGGTGATTGATGGTATTTGGGAACACAACACAACATTATGTATTTGCATTAAAGAAAATATTCATGATATCAAACACCAAAATAGACACTCAGCTTCCCAAACCTGAGGTTCCAAGCTGCTAAATGAGTTGTGCATTTTTGGACTATTTTCACTTGTAACAATTCATCTAAAAGAAAATATACAACCTAATTTCACAAAAAATATAAACTTAAATCTGTTCAAAAATCCAAGAAAATAAATCAACAAATGGACTTGCAACAAAGGCACTAGTCTGCCAATCCTTTTAAATTGGTTCACATTAATTCACAATGCTTGACATTGACGTGAACAAAATCTCTCATATCTCCAAGACACATGTTGAGAGTCAATATAGAAAATGAATCTTTGGTGGATACAATTTACTAGGACAATTCATAATAGATCCTATTGTGAATGCTTAATTTCTCTCATTAGAAGCTTGCATTCTTATTTTCCCAAACTCGATTAAAGTTGCACAGTTATTTATTTGCCTTAGGGTTGTTATGAAATAAAAAATAAACAATATTTCAATTCTTAATGCCCTGATTTCTAGGCAATCCAAGAGAAAAAGATACTGAAGTGTTCTTGGTAAGTTTCAGCCCTCTAGGAAAATTTTTAAATTTGGAAACTAGGGCCAAACTCCATTTTGCACTGCTCTTATGATGGAGATGATATTTTTTTTGGATTCCTCTTTTAGAGAGGTGCAATACTGATCTAAAGATCATCTTGTTTGGATGATCAAAAGTTGTATTTTGAATTTATTTTTCCACATGTGCAATTTGTCAAGGTTGGCCAGAATTGTAATGTAGGCTCACAAGCCCCAAAAGTTGTGTCACACACCCACAATCATGGATATAAAAAGGAGAGACGTTATGCTGATTTCATCATTCATTCATCTCACACATCCCTCTCTCATCTGATTGGTTCATACAACCTTAGAGGCTTCTCTGTCCTCCACACGTGTGAAACAGGAAGCTGCAATTTTCGGATAGGTTTAGGGCTTTTCTGGACAACGTTCACTTTGGGTCAATACTCATCTCTTGACTGCGTTTTTGAGGTCAGAATTTCGATTTAGAGAGGCTGCAACTGGAGGCACAAAAATCTAGGTCAAACGTTGACTTTGACTACAGGACCACAACTTTGACTGTTGTTTTGACCGCAGACTTTGACATCTGCATTGACCAAATTTGTGGAATGTTTTGGGCTATGTTTGACTTTGATGGAAGGCCGACTTTGATCGAGTTTATTTGGAGGCTGAATTGCTGGTTTGACCAACGAAGACTTTGTTGGCTACGGCATCCTGTTGACTGTTGTAAAAGATATTTTCTCTCTCTCTGCTGAATAATAATAATTACAAGAATATTTGTGTCTCTTGTCTTGGCTTGTCTTCTGTCGATTTATTTATGTTCTATCAACGTTTACTGTCAATGGTTATGTGATTGAAAATTGAATTGGGCTAATAAGAAAGATTGAAGTAAATTGCTCTAAGCATAGAATATACCATGGTTAACTAAAATTAACATGGTATCAGAGCTAAGATGAAGACAAACCCCAAGCAAGAGTGAGAAGAGAAATCACCAAAGTTGAGTATTCAATAGACAAGGACTAGGGCCAATGAATTCCTCATTTTTCAAGTATGATGACAAGATGAATGATAAGTTTGATTATCATGCTTGGAAAATGTCCTTGGATCTGACATTGGAGGATCAAGATGTTATGGATTATGTGCAAGGAAATATCATCGAGCCTCCACCGAATGCACCGGCTGCCACTAAAACTAAGTACAAGAAAGGGGAAAACAAGGCGAAGAAGATCACCAGGGATTTTATTAATAAGCACTTGGTTGCTTATATCTTCGAGCTGGGCACATCTAAGGAGATGTATGATAAGTTGGTTAGCATGTTCATGGTTAGCAATGCTAATCAAATTCTCTTTTTGAAGAACAAGTTAAAGAACATCAAGATGGACAAGGGAGAGTCCATCCAATCCTACTTCACGAGGATCACTGAAATCAAGAATGATCTCTTAGCTATTAGAGAGGCTATAGTTGACCAAGAGTTCACTCTCATCACTCTTGGAGGAATTCCCCGGTCATGGTATGTATTTAATACTACTATTCTCAATAATAATATAATTCCTGATTTTGATGAATTTTTGACGAGATGCACTCAAGAGGAGACAAAGATGATGGAGAGAGACCATCCCTCAAATGGGAATGGAAGTGACCCTATTGCCTTCACTGCTCATGCAAAGAAGAGGAATAATGCTCGTCCGAGAAATCAAAATCATGGAAGAGCGGGTCCCAAAGGAAGGAAAGGAAGATGTTACAATTGTAACAAGTTTGGTCACTATCCAAGAGAGTGCCCCAATAAAAGGGACTCTCCCCGAGATGATGACTACAACAACAACAACAGTTTCAGGGGGAATCATCAAAGGAACAACAGGTTCAAAGGAAAAAGGAAGGCTCCCTCTGATCGAAATAGAAATGGAAATGGTCAATATTTTAAGAGGTCAAGGAACTCCAGGTATGATGAATCCAATGTTGTTGATAATAAGATAAATGAATATATTCTTATATTTTCCCTCTCTTCTACAGCTCCTCTCGACACCCTAGATAACTGGTTAATTGATAGTGGTGCCTCAAGGCACTTCACTGGATATAAAGAGGCCCTATTTGATTTGATTGAAAATGATACTAATTTGGAAATTATCCTTGGAGACAATGCCACCTATCCTGTGAAAGGGACAGGGATTGTGACCCTTCATTTAAATCAAGGTCAAGTCCTCTGTTTGCAAGATGTGTTGTACGTACCTGACTTGAAGAAGAATCTAGATTCTATCTCGAAAATGGAAGACAAAGGATTCAAGATGGTATTCATTGATGGAAAGGTACTCATTTGGAAGAGGAACTTCAAAGAAGCATTCACTCTTGGTTTCAGGGTTGATACAGTCTATCAGGTTGGAGGAAGTTTGCTGGGGGCCGTGACATGCAACACAACTCTTCAATCCGAGCTATGGCACCAGAGATTTGCACACCTTCATTATAGAGCCCTTCCTAAAGCAAGGAAGATGGTCACAGGTATGCCCGATTTTAAATATGATCATGAAGGTGTATTTCAAGGTTGTATCGAAGGAAATCATACAAGGGGACCATTCCCCTCGAGTATCACGAAGACATCTAATATTTTACAATTGATTCATTCTAATCTATTTGGTATGCTGCCCGTAACATCATTGTGAGGATGCTTATATTATATCACTTTTTATAGATGACTTCTCCCTCAAAACTTGGATATACTTTTTGAAGAAGAAGGATGAAGCATTCAAGTGGTTCTGCACCTTCAAGGCCTTGGTTGAGAATCAAACTGGGAAGAAGATCAAAATTTTGAGGACCGATAATGGAACCGAATATGAGTCAAATGAATTCAATGACTATTGCATGGAAGTTGGCATTAAGTGGGATACAACTACTGTGTATATTCCCGAACAAAATGGTGTTGCTGAAAGGAAGAATGAAACCATTTTGGAAGCTGCCCATGCCATGCTTTATGACCAAGGTCTTTCAAAGTTCCTATGGGGAGAAGCTGCCAACACTGCTGTGTATGTTCAAATAGATGCCCACATTTTGCATTAGACTCCAAAACTATCGAAGTCTTCTCTGGTAAGAAGCCTGATGTCTCTCATTTTAGAGTTTTTGTAAGTCCTGTATATTTTCATCTGCCGAAAAAAAGAGAAGCAAGTTGGATTCCTCTGGAAAGAAGGGAATTTTTGTGGGCTACAATAAAACCTCGAAGGAATATAGAATCTATGTGCCTGGTAAAAGAGAAGTGGAGATATGTCATGATGTCACCTTCGACGAAGATGTTGCCCTCAAGAAGGTTAGATATCTTCCTATTTCAAGGGAAGACAAAGAAGAAGAAGAAGATGGAAGGCAGGAAGAACCGAAGGATGAACTGATGCCCGAAGTTGAAGGTCTGATGGATCCTATAAATGGTCTTCACATCCACCTTCTTCAAATAAAAGGAGACCCTCATGGCTTAGAGACACTCTCAAAGACACCGAGAGACATATTGCTCCAAGAGGAACATTCCGTGAAAGTAAGAAGTCGAATAGGTACTAAGGGTACCTAACAACCATGAGCACTATTGTATGATCTAAGCCTGGGATGTTTGAAGAAGCCTTGAAGCATCAAGTTTGGAAGGATGCTATGCATGAGGAATATGAGTCAATCATGAAGAATGATGTTTGGGATGTGGTCCCTAGACTGAAGGACAAATATGTTGTCACCTCGAAATGGCTCTACAAGATCAAGCATGGTTGCTAAAAAGTTCAAGGAAAGACTTGTTGCCCGAGGTTTCTTGCAAAAAGAAGGAATATATTATGATGAAATATCTACACCTGTTTCCCACTACACCATCATCTAATCGATCACTGCCCTTGCTACATCACAATGAAGGATTCTACATCAGATGGATGTGAAGACTGCCTTCTTACATGGCTCAATCAAGGAAGATGTCTATGTGGAACAACCTCTGGGGTTCGAAGTTCGAGATAGAGACACACATGTATGCAGGTTGAAGAAATCCCTCGATGGGTCAAAGGAAGACCCTAGGGCTTGGTATGAGAGGATTGATAGCTACTTGATGAAGCTAGGCTTTACTCGAAGTGATGCTGATCCAAACCTTTATTTTAAGGTCGATAATGAGAAGCCTCTTATTCTAGTTCTCTATGTGGATGAACTCTTCTTGATAGGTTCTGAGCCTCTCATTCATCAATGTAAGAGGGAGCTAGCTTTTGAGTTTGAGATGAAGGACCTAGAATTGATGCACTATTTCCTAGGCTTGGAGGTTTGGAAAAAGCTAGGCGATATTTTCCTTTCTAAAGGAAAATATGTTGTGAAGCTGCTAGAGAGATTTGGGACGGTGGATTGCAAGTTTGTGACTACTCCCATGGAATTCAACTTTAAGAAGTTATGTGAAAGTGCTCCTGGGCCCGTGTTGGGAAATCCCACTAAGTATGGTCAACTCGCGGGGGCCTTGATGTTCTTAGCGAACTCACGTCTGGACATATGTTTTGTAGTGAACACGTTGAGTCAATACATGATTACGCCTCATCACATTCACTGGATTGTTGCCAAGAATCTCTCGAGATATCTCCAGGGCACATTCAACCATGGGCTGAGATACACTGCCAGGAGTATGAGGCTCCATGGATATACTGATTTCGATTGGGCAGGTAGTGTTGAGGATCGTAAAAGCACATCTGGATGTTGCTTCACTGTAGATTCTGCTTCGATCTCTTGGATGTGCAGGAAGCATAAATTAGTTGCTTTAAGCATTGCTGAGGCAGAATACATTGCAGCAAGTATGGCCTGTTCTGAAGTTGTTTGGTTGAGAAATCTCTTTAGTGAGTTGTTTAGGCATGTGCTGAATACCACCATGATCGTTTGTGACAACGAAAGTGGGATTCGTCTTTCTGAGAAGCTCATGTTCCATGACCAATCCAAGCATATTGTTATTAGGTACCACTTTGTCCAGGACATGGTACAATGAGGCGCCGTAAGGCTCCATGACATTAGCACTAATGAGCAAGTCGCATATATTCTCATGAAGCCCTTGGGGAAGGTAAAATTCTTAACCTTTTGTGAGAATCTTGGTATCGTGGATAGACCCTATTGTGAGGGTCCCGCTTGAGTTGGAATATGAGCTCTGGGAGCTCCAGGGGGCTTGGGGATAGCTACTACTTGGAGCTATAAGAAAGCACAGGGATAGGTTCGCCTTACCTTGTTGGTGTGCTCTTTCCCCATCGTTATGATATTGAGCTGGTTTACCCTCTCTTTCATCTATGCCACATATGCTTCCTACCCATATAGTCTGAGACTCATGGGAAGTACCTCTTATCTAGCCAGTGAGTTGGGAAATGAAGATAGAGACCATAACATTACTGTTGGACGCATCGTGTATTTTCGTACTCTCTATGTCTAGGATGGGATGTGTCTAACAACTTGATTTGGGATCAATTATGGTTGAGGTTTTTACCTCTAAATTGAATTCGAGTTAGTGGAGAGTGGGAAGGTATTTGTAACTCACTCTCGATCGTATCTTCTTATTATTTTTTCTATAGCAGAGCAGAGCCAAAAAATCAGAGACAATAGGATGACACAGGATTTCGTGATGATATATGATAGTACATGATGGGACTGGATGACAAAATTGCATAGGTTGACATATCGATGGCCATTTGGAGTTCTCCCTAGTTGAGAGGGAGTGTTACATTTGGAAACTAGGGCCAAACTCCATGTTGCATTGCTCATATGATGGAGATGATATTTTTGTTGGATTCCTATTTCAGAGAGGTGCAAGATTGATCTAAACATCATCTTGTTTGGATGAGCCTAAGTTGTATTTTGAATTTATTTTTCCACATGTGCAATTTGTCAAGGTCGGCCAAAATTGTAATGTAGCCTCACAAGCCCCAAAAGTTGTGTCACACACCCATAGTCATGGATATAAAAAGGAGACATGATGTTCATTTCATCATTCATTCATCTCACACATCTCTCTCATTTGATTGGTTTGTACAATCTTAAAGGCTTCTCTCTCCCCCACACATGTGAAACAGGACGCTGTAATTTTCAGACAGGTTTAGGGATTTTCTGGACAATGTTGACCAATGTTGACTTTGGGTCAACACTCATCTCTTGATTGCATTTTTGAGGTCAGAAATCTGATTTGGAGAGGCTGCAGCTGGAGGCACAAAAACTGAGGTCAAACATTGACTTTGACTACATCTGACCACAACATTGGTTGTTGTTTTGACCGCAGTCTTTGACCTCTGCATTGACCAGATTTGTGGACTGTTTTGGGCTGTGTCTTACTTTGATGGAAGGACAAGTTTGACTGAGCTTGTTTGGAGGCTGAATTACTGGTTTGACCAGCGAAGACTTTGTTGGCTAGGGCATCATGTTGACTATTGTAAAAGATATTTTCTCTTTGCTGAATAAGAATAATTACAAGAATATTTATGTCTCTTGTCTTGGCTTGTCTTTTGTTGATTTATTTATGTTTTATCAACATTTACTGTCAATGGTTATGTGGTTGAAAATTGAATTGGGCTAATAAGAAAGATTGAAGTAAACTGCTCTAAGCATAGAACATACCATGGTTAACTAAAATTAACAATTTTTTTATCATGCATAAGTCATAACTGAAAACTCTTATTTCAAGCAGTAAAACAAACCTTATTTTCTTCAATTACAATGTTAAACAATGTTATAAGAACCGGGCTAGGTTGGACTGAACTAGCTGGTGTGATTGCTTTCAAGCAAAAAATGGTTTGAACCACTGCTAGGCACTGGAAAAGGCCAGTTGAATACCTTACCAACATTTTTCCCCCAAACTGGCAGGTTTTGTACAATGTGACTAAGAATGCTTGGAACACAATTTTTTTAAAAGAAAGAAATAATTTATGAGTGGGCCAACCTAATATTAAACCTTTAGGGCCTTACTAATTCTATGCAATTAATGGTAATGTTAGGATTATTTCAGAATGTTTGAGAGTAGTTTCAACCTCATTGGATTTCGCATGGAAAAAGTAGAATTTTATATCCCACTCAAAATTCGATAGACAACTATTTTTAGGATATTAGGATTGGGGGGATTGCAATGTTTCCATTGGAGTTTTTCATGTAAGAAGGTATGAAATTTAAATTTAATCAAGAGCACCAAGCCCTCTATGTACCTCGATTTTGGTGGCATTGATCGTTGAACTCCTTTGTTACGAACCTAGTAAAAATGTACCTATCACTCAAATACAATCTCAATTTGACATGTTAAGCTTTTTCTATCTTATTTTAATGCTTAGAGGGTGATACCGTTGATGAGGATCCCAATAAAGACAATGCTTTTGATGATATGTAGGAATTTACTGTAGAATTTCTTTGAAAATTCTACACTGCTATAATGAACAAATCTGAACGAAATTGATGGGGAACCCAACTGGGAAAACCCTCTGCTTGTTTGAGAATTTTGAGCAATAGATCTCTTACAATACAACTATATCAATTAAAAAACAATATTTTTCTCCCTCTGCCCGTCCTGAGCTTGAAACACCTTGCAAGAACCCTTAGCTACTTCCTAAATCCTTGCGCATAGGGAACTCCTATTATTTAGGAATTAATTCCTAAATCATAGTGCAAATCCCAAGGAATTTTCTTCTATCAATCTATGCACAACTTCTCCTTAGTACACTTTTCCTCCACACAAGTATCTACACACAAACTCATGTTATCTATTGTCTTGTATCACCAACTCGTGCTCACAAAAAAATGATCCAATTTTGTGCTTTTGTCCTCCTTGTAAGCAATTCACATCAACTAACTTTCACAAGTTTATTTTTGGAACTTGGTCTTGTGATTGAATAGTTAACTAATTCTAACTGACTCATGTAACTCGTGCTAGCCACAAACAACTGAGCCTCCAACTATTCACATGAGTTAAACTACTTCATGAACTTGCCCTAACTTTTAGGAACTCCTCCTAAATTATAGGAACTCGTCCTAGCTTATAGGAACTTGTGCATGCTAAAAACATGATTACTTGCGGTCTACTTGACTAAGGCACAAATCAAAGAAGACCTTACTCGCTACTATTTTCAACACTATTTCTTAGCGAGGAAGGTGCTTCTATAATAACCTCGTCCACCTGGATTTGTCTCCAAAACTACCACATTGTTTGCTGTTACAGTTGCTTCCTCTAAACTAGAAGACTTACTTGCTTTCTTTTGTGGAACCTGATCTGAAGACTTTTTCTTTCCAACCATGCTTCGCGAGTCTATTACTTCAGTCATAGGGGCCATGTACCCTATGTACCTCTATGGTTGCTTCCTCAAGTTGAAGTTGATACTGGAAGATCCAACTCTATCCTGATCTCCCTTAAACAAATCCTCTACGCACTTGGCTTGAACTCTCCCTATACTAGGAGTCTCTGATTGTGTGGCTGCTTCCATTCGCCCTGGGCTATGGTCCTCATCATCTTGCTGGTCAACCCAACTGCCAACTAGCTTAGACTCAAACCGAGATACTGGCTGAGGTTCCATCTTCAGTAGCTTCTTCTTAGGTACTGTAATCTGCTCTTGCTTTAAGGATTCCCTTTGAGTTTTTCTTTCCTCTCCCCGCCTTGCTGCTCAAGGCCGCACCTGTCTCTACCCAGAACTTGTAGAGATCCTTCACCCTCACACCTATCTTCTTCTTACGTCTAGAAGCTAAGTGCTGGAGGTAAGCCTTACCTCTGTTGAAGATGACGTCATAACCCTTGTCCTCAAGGGTAGCTATGGAAAAAAGATTCTGCTTTAATCCTGGAACATAGAGGACATCTCTTAGATCAAGAGCATTACCCAACTCCCTTTGAAAGCTTATAGTACCTATCCCTCTAGTTGCATACACGCCATCGTGTCCTAGCTCAATCTAAAACTGCATTTCCTTCTCCTTTAGGTGGCTGAAATTCTTGTTGTTCTCGTCATGTGGAAGGATGCTTCTGAATCAATATACCATATACTGTTGTCTGCTGAGGTTTCCATGCAAGCTATCAATGATAAATATTTCTTGAACTGGGCATAAAATGCATCTACCTCCGCTGATGCAGCCACATGATTCTTACTAGACATCTTCTTCTGCTTATGACACTTAGTGGAAAGTGTCCAAACTCACGGCAATGGAAACACTTGATCTTGATTAGATCCTTATTCTTTCCCTTTTGACTAGACTCGACCACTCCTTGGCCCTCCTTGCCCTTGGCCTTGCGGCTCTCGCTTGCCAGGGCAAAGTTCTCCTCATCCTTTGTCTTCATCATTCTACCATCTCTTGTCCCTCTTTGAATCTCTTCTTGAATGCAGTCAGTCCATAACCTTTCCCAACTGGGAAAATTCTCCCTACCACCAACAACATTCTGGAAACCATACCAAGACTTTTGAAGTCCTAAAAGAGCAAAACTTGCAAGGTCATGCTTTGGTACAGTCACACACACACCACCTAGCTCATCTTGTGCATGAGTGAACTTTGATAACTACGGGACGATGGCCTCTTGCTCATTCATATACTCCTTAGCTTCTCCTTAAGAGAAATTTACCTGGTATCACTGGTACTATCAAGTTACTGCCATACATACTAGGTCATAAAGGTCATTTTATCACTGCCATGTAGATTCACTGCCATCACGAATCACTATCATCATAACAAGTCACTGCCATTATAAGAAGAGTAAAGTCATTGTCCAAGGTTACTGCCATTATAAGAAGAGTAAAGTCAATGTCCAAGGTCACTGCCATCATATTATAGTAAGGTCACTACCACATGCATCATAGAAGTCCTCTCTATCATATGTGTCATAAGAGCAATGTAACAATCATGTGTATCTCGATTACTTGTATCATAAGATCTCTATCTTTAGAGTCATTGTCATAGCCATAGGTATCATAAGGAGATCACTGTTATGAAGATCATGCTCACTGTAATGTCATTCATCAAGGTCACTGCTATCTCTACCATGTACATATGGATCATTGTCCTTGTCATAAGTATAAATCCTTGTCCTGTATCAAAGTCACTGCCATATATATATATATATCAAAGGTTACTATCAACTAGGGTATGTTATTATTGTCTTCAAAATCACTATCAACAAGTGTGGTACTATAGTCGACAAAGGAAACTTTTCATAGCCATATAACATCACAGTCAAGGGAATGTAGATTATAATTATATTTCCATGTCATTGTAATAAAAATCTAGGTCATTGTTATCTCTACTATTCAACTGTCACTGTCATAGACAAATATCTAAGTCAATGCTATAATATAGGGTTATTATAATATCAAAGGTATTGCCACAATCTTGATATGTGAACATTGTCAACCATTTAGTATAGTCAAGACATCAAATGATCAATATGCAAGACTCATACCATAGAGTGAGTCCCTAGGGATAATGCAGACATTGTATACGTAGGTATCATAAGGAGATCAATGTTATGAAGATCATGGTCACTGTTATGTCATCCGTCAAGGTCACTGCTATCTTTGCCATGACATTTATCAAGATCTCTGCCACACATCAAGGTTACGCCATACACGATCATTGCCATACATATGGATCATTTCCCCTATTATAATTATAGATCATTATCCTGTATCAAAGTCACTGCCATAAGTACAGATCTTATATATATACAACTAGGGTATGTTATTATTGTCATCAAAATCGCTATCAACAAGTGTGGTACTACAGTAACCAAAGGAAACTCGTCATAGCCATATAGCATCACAGTCAAGGGAATGTAGATTATAATTATATTTCCATGTCATTGTAATAAAAATCTAGGTCACTGTTATCTCTACTATTCACCTGTCACTGCCATAGGCAAATATCTAAGTCAATGTTATACTATAGCGTCATTATAATATCAAAGGTATTGCCACAATCTTGATATGTGAACATCGTCAACCATTAAGTATAGTCAAGACAACAAATGATCAATATGCAAGACTCATATCATAGAGCGACTCCCCATGGATAATGCAGACACTGTATAGAAAAACCACAAACGAGGTCTTATCACAGTAGTGCAAACCATCTCAGAGGAATACATGTCACAAGGATATATAATTATGCCACTGTAATTGCAGAGACAATGAGCCACCAAAAAGATCCAACCACTGTAACCACAACGAAATATATAAAAATGAACCATAGACTATAACATGTGTAAATGTGATGCTACTATAATGTGAGCTATGTAATGCGAATCATAGACCATAATATATGTAAATGTGATGTTGCTGAATTTATATAAGAATATGATGCCATGATATAAAATGCGATGCCAACATATAAGAATGCGATATTGAAACTGAGCATAGAAGATTGTACACTATACAAGCCACAAATGGTTGCTTACCATATGATCCACAGATAATTTCTTGCGATTCATATCACATATAATTGCTATGAGAAGTTGCCATATCACAGATAATTACCATGCGAAGTTGCAATGCGAATCACAATCACAGAAATCACGTCACATAAATTGATCAACAAAAATATTTACACGAGGTACAGGACAAAATGCGAGCCTTTTGTAATATGTGAACCATCACAGGTTTTATCCGAGCCATAGGAAAAGTGAAACAATAGAATATTCAAACAACAGAGAGATGAGTTGCATTACGATTTCAAATGAGGCACATGATAGGGAATTTATAGTTAATCCTTAGAGTGAAGGGACACGTCCCTTTGGGCAGGCCGACTTGAGGCCAATATAAAATCTTTCACAGGAAATATATAATTCAAATTATTGTATTTCGCAAATAGTCAAATTAATAAAATTGACATTTTTATTTATCTAGTAGAATTTTCTTTTGTCCAAAATAAATCTTCTTTGGCACAATTGGGCTTCCTTTGGGGCAAGAGGGTTTCCCTTTTGGGGAAATTCATCCCGAAGCTGCCCAAATTTCAACATGTTTGTCCTAAGCTTGAAACACCTTACAAGAACCCTGATCTACTTCCTAAATCCTTGCACATAGGGAGCTCCTATTATTTAGGAAATAATTCCTAATTCCTAGTGCAAATCCCAAGGAATTCTCTTCTATCAAAATGTGCACAAGCTTCTCCTTATTACACCCTTCCCACACACAAGCTCTTAGCACACAAACTCGTGCTCTCTATTGTCTTGTCTCAACAACTCGTGCTCACAAAACAATGATCCAATTTTGTGTCTTCATCCTCCTTATAAGCAATTCACATAAGCTAAATCTGGCAAGTTTATTTTTGGAACTTGATCTTGTGATTGACTATATAAGTGAGTCTAGCTTACTCATGTAACTCGTCCTAGCGACAAATAACCATTGAACCTTCTAACTCGCACTAAGAGACAAACAACTGAGCCTCCAACTATTTTCATGATTTAACTTGCTTCATGAACTCGCCCTAAATTATAGGAACTCATCCTAACTTATAGGAAGTTGTCCTAAATTATAAGAACTTGTGCATGCTAAATACAAGACTGCTTGTGGTCTCTTTGACTAAGGCACAAGTCAAAGAAGACCTTACTCGCTACTATTTTCAACATTTGTTCTAGCATGATTTATTTTTGGACTCCAGAGGTCATCTAGAACCTCTTAGTTGGTGTATTTTTGGTTCATAGATGGATTTCACTTCGTGATATTTTCGTTATATGCACCCTTTCTACCTATATATATGAGAAATTTTGCATAGTTGTGTACAATAGTTAAATATGTGTTTTTTTTTCAAAATTTGTATATTTATGTATTTTATGGTCAATTGGTTTTTTGGATTGATTTTTTTAGGTTTTGGTCTAGTTCACATTTTTGGGCTATGCTGGTTCAATGAACAGTTTAGTTATGATAAAATTGATATTAAATCACTTAAGGTAATTGCCCTTGTGTCAAATCAGGAAGTCTAGATAGCTGGAAAGTACAAGCCATAAAGAACATAGATGGTAGAAAATCAAATTTGTGATTTACACAACTATTGAATAATTGAGAACTTTATTAATATGCATAACCTAAAGTAGTTGTATTGGTACATGCCATAGGCTTATTGCAAGGTTAGTGTAATCCACTAGCTCTCTAAAACCCTAGCTAGGGAAAACAAAAAAAACTTTAGCTCAACTAAGGAGCTCCAACATCCATTAAGCACTCAAACAAGTTCTCCAAGGCGAGACATATTTTCCTCCTCTTCTTCTTCCCCAAATACACCTCTAGGATAATCCCAATACTCCAAGGGATGAAACCCTAATTGTAGACTTCAAGATGCTATGAGAAGATCAAGAAACCCTAGTAACTCCATGCGAGAGAGAAACTATATATAAATGAAGATATAAGAGAGAGAGAATGAGTAGTGTGCTCCTCTTAGTCACATCTCTAACTTAAGTTGTAGGAAACACACCCCCTCGTACTAGTCAGGTTTTGTTTGAAACATTTTTCAATCCATATCAAATGCATTTCATTTGTGGAAAATGTGTTTCGTGTAGATTGAAACACGTTTCTAGAAAAAAATGGTATACTTTGCCACAATTTGATTGTTGGGACCCACATTTTTGGTTTTAATGCTCCATTAAAGATTAATTATGAATTGATGAGACATTTAGAAGCATCTAAGACTAGCAATTTTTCTTTAAAAGATGGTGGTTTCACTCTCAATTTGCGCCAAAAATATTGGCAATTAATGGTAATGTTAAACTCTTCAAAGTTGACATTAATTGTTTTAGGATGTCTGAGAGTGGTTTAAACCTCATCAAACTTCATATGGAGAAAGTAGAATTTCATATCCCATTCAAAATTCAATAGACTTAACAATTTTCAAGATTTCAGGATGGGTAGGATTGCAACATTTTAATTAGTTTCCATCATGTATAAGGGTATGGGATTGAAATTTAATTAAGAGCACCAAGCCCTTTATATACCTTGATGTTCATGATATTGATCTTTTGACACCCGTGCGGTGGCCTTAGCAAAATTGTACTATTCACTCAAAACCAAAATCATTGATTAGGAGTGTTAAGCTTTTTCTACAATATTTTAAAGCTTGGATTAGGTACTTTCATCAAAATTGCGTGGTTGACTAATGTGCCTCGAGGATTGAGGTAGATGCAAAGGGTGATACTACTGATCAAATTCGCAACATAAGAAATGTTGGAACATTGCTTGTCATTTAAATCTAGAGGGGGATAGAGTATGTGCATCTTCGTAGACTTTAGCGCAATGAAATTGTTGCGTGGAGGTAGGTCCCTTATGCCACAAACAAAAGGTGTCTCATACACCAATTTGGTGTTTGGTTTATTATTTTTTTCTTTCTTTCTTTGTTTATATATATATTTATATATATATGACAAAAGGTGTCTCATACACCAATTTAGTGTTTGGTTTATTTATTTTTCTTTCTTTGTTTATATATATTACAAAAGGTGTCTCATACACCAATTTGGTGTTTGGTTTATTTATTTTTCTTTCTTTGTTTATATATATATATATATATATATATATATTTCCTCCTTTCCAAGTTTTTGGGGGTTCACATTTTTAGTACATTTCCATTTTGAAAATGCGTATTCGTTTCCTAGTATCGTGCAACTTAGTCTCTAACACAATAGTGAATAAGAATGATGAGTATAATAATGAATGCGAAGGAGTCTCTCCTTCCCTTATGTATATAGGACGTAAGGGCGATCAACAATACAATTAAGGCCAATGCACATACAAGAAACCTACAATAAACACATGTATGCACACACAATTGGAGCGCTCCACTCCAAGTGTACACATTTCAAGCTCCAAGGTGATGTCATACAAAATAAGGGCTTGAAGATGATGTAGCTACACACGGTTTATTGAAATTCCAACAAAAACTCATATGCTTGTATGGACTCCATTCCTCCTAAGTCATCTACTCCACTAGGTCCACTCCCCTTGCATGAACACCATCACAACCAAGTTTCCCCAAGCCAACTTCAAGATTCCATATAGGAATTTAAGCTACCCCATGCTATCTCAAAGATGTAATGTGCTCCTTCTCTTAAGGACAATGTTCTCCAAGTGAGCAACATCTCCATGTGACCAAAATGAAGGATGTCACTCAAGCTATTAAGGGAACTCCGAAGCCACATGGACGAATGCCAAGAAATCACCTGACTAAGGTCAATCAATCACTAATAAATAAATATCCAATGTGCAAATCTATCACAAGCCATCTCCCATGTGCAAATCCATCTCGAACCATCCAAGGGCTAAACATACACCATCCATCCCAAATCTCATTAAGCACCTCTAAACATGGTGTAAAAACTTTTGGAGTAACTTAAAAGTTGACAGATTTGCGTGGTGAATATTTTTCTTGAAATGGACTTAGGATTCAATGGATTGCAATTTGCACCTAAAGGTTTTGAGTATTGTTATATAAATCTCACTCACAAACAACTTGCAGGGGTTTGAAAAATGAAAATTGGGAAAATTCAACAAAAAAATTTCAACCTTTAAAAATGCATAAAGTAATATTTTTCAACTAAATGAAAACATGAACTTAAATCATCATATAATTCCATTGTGACATATATATTAAAAGGTATTCAATTATCATATATAGGTTGTCCAATCACATACATCATACACTAACCATCAATAGTTTCCTAGGGTTGAGTTAAAATTCAAGAGTTTTAAAGAAAATAAAAAATTAAACTATAAGATGGATGCATTAATGATATTTGCCTCTTTTCAAGTTCTTATTGGTTGAGGGTCTTGGAATTGCATGTCCAATTGAGCTACAAATTGGTGGTTCCTACACTTGATTTTGTTGGTTGTGTATTGGTTGGTCTTGCGCTCGTTCATCCTCCCTATCTAACCAGGTAAGTGAATCATCCATAATAGGTCTCTCACCCTCTTCAACATTGAGTTAGAAGTGGGATAAATCACATCCCAATTAAGTGCCTTGTACATCAAGTGGGTTCTTCAACTACCCCACCCACAATCAAAGGATGTTGTAAACATACATCATATCATTGAGGTGTTGATACTTCATCCTATTATGCTTTTGTGAGTGTGTTATTTGAATGAAACTCCAATTGTGTTGGTAATCCAAAGCACTAGAAAAATGACTTAGCTCACGGATTACAAATTTTTGAATATTTGATGTTTTTTCCAACATACTTATCCCACCACACATCTTAAAAAATAGGGAAAAAGAGAAGAATTAAATTAAATTTCCAAACAATATACTCTTATTAATAAAATCAAAATGTGAACTTTAAAGTTGAACAATCAATCATATAATTTGAAAGTTGAAGTGAACCACGAGAGGCTAAGAATGATGGGCACTAGATATTGGAGATTTCTTGCCTCGCTCTTTCAATTTATTGTTAATGGAGGGTAAGATCGTTGATTGCTTTTCAAAACTTCTGAATATGAAGGAGAAGAATAAGAGAGATTGACCTTATTCTCTTCCTCTGAATTGATCTCTTCTTCCTTTTTATTTGTAGGAGAGTTCTTTCAATATCCTTAGGACTAGTTCTCTTCCTCAACATGAGAAGTGATGTTCTCCGAAGCCATTTGATCTTGATCTGGTTGATCTTCTTCAACTGTGACTTTTGCGTTTGAGGATTTCAAAGCTTCATATCTATTATTGGAGGGTGGGTGCTGATTAGATTCATACTTGATGGAATTAGGCCGCTTAATGAATGATTCTTGTGCTTCCTTGAAACTGGTTTGAATGCTTATTTCTCATCATTACTTTGAGAAGATGGAGGGATAGAAGGAGACTGAGGTGCTATAGCTTTTGGACAACGTTTTGCAAAGTGTTCGTACTCACGGAAAAAAATGCATTTAAAAGGAATTTGCTCATAATCTAGAGCTTGAACTTGGGACTAGCCCTCCAATTTAAGTTGAATCGCCTCAGAGAATCCTTTTGCAAAATCCATTTCAACAAAAAATCTAACATAGGAGAAGTTTTGTGTTGAAATGGATTTTGCAAAAAAGAGAACAAGTAAATTAATTTCCAAAAAATATACTCTTATTAATAAAGTTTAAATGTGAACTTTAGAGCTGAACAATCAATCATGCAATTTGAAAGTTGAAGTGAAATTGCTTATCTAGCCACATAAATGTTCTTATCCGCATTTCTATATCATAGCCAAATAATACTAAAGCTCTCTTGTAATTCTTTAACTCAAACTATGTGGTTTCATGTGCCTATAAGTCTAGCACCACTATCTACACACAACTAAAGAACTTGGCCAATAATGTTATTTGTGAAACTTGTAGCGAAATTCCCTAGAGTAAAACAATGTGAACTTCTTGCTCTGTGTAGTGTGAAATACTACATATTGTTCCATGTATCATCATTCAAATCCCATATAATGATGTGCTTGGCCTTTCCCTCACCTTTTTTTAACTAGAAAAAGAAATTTGTATTAAGCAAAAATTTGCGGTTGGGACACGCAGCTAAAGTACATTGAGATGAATACTACAATGAAATTTTTTTCCATGATTCTAGAAAGAGTGGGGGAAAAAAACATCCTTCTCTCGACAAAAGAAGAAGGGGGGGAAATACAAAACTAGACTTTATGAGACTTGAGCTTATTGCTTCTTGAGAACAAGAGTAGATTCTTACAAATCTCTTGCACAAAATGGCACAAAAATTAAACATTTCTAATATTTAATCAAAACTAAGCCCCCACTAGAATCACGGGAGGCTAAAGAATAATGGGCATTAGATTTTGGAGATTTCTTGCTTTGGTATTTCTATTTCTTGTTATTAGATGGGACAATCATTTATTTCTTTTTAAACCTTCTTAATGTGAAGGAGAAGGACAAGAGAGATTGACCTCATTCTCTTCCTCCAAATTGGCCTCTTCTTCCTTTTTATTTGAAGGAGAGTTATTTCAATATCCTTAGAACTAGTCTCTTCCCCAACATGATCACTGATGATCTTTGAAGCCATTTGATCTTGATTTGGTTGATCTTCTTCAACTGTGACGTCTTTATATGAGGACTTCAAAGCTTCATATCTATTACTGGAGGGAGGATGTTGATTAGATTCATACTTGTTGGAATGGGGCATCTTAAATGAATGATTCTTGTGCTTCCTTGAAATTGGCTCAAATGCTTCTTGCTCGTCATTACTTTGAGAAGACGGAGGGATAGAAGGAGACTGTTAAAATTGGCAACTAGGGCCAAATTTCACCTTGGGGAAACTCAATTGATGGAGATGATGATTGCATTAAATTCCTCTTTTCGAGAGGACCAAAATTTATCTAAATATCATCTCATTTGGACAAGCATAAGTATGATTTTGAATTTATGACCACACATGTGCAAATTGTTCAGGTCGACCTTAGCGAAATGTAGGCTCAAGAAGCCCAATGAACGTGTCTCTTCACCCACAATGAATTGTATAAATACAAGTGACCTCGCACCTCATTTGGCATCATCACCACTCACACATTCTTCTCTCTCTTCATCAAATTGGTTTGTATAGCTTTTGGGCAACCTCTCTCCCTCACACGTGTGGCAAGAAGGACGAGTTTTTCTGGGTCAGAATTGCAGAATCAAATTTTAGAATTTTAGACAATTTGACCAGTGTTGAGCAATGTTGATCGAGGTGATTTTGACTAGTTTTGAGTGTGGTTTTTGGGGCAAAAATTCGATTTCCTTAGGTTGTATTTACTTGCACAGAAATTGAGGTTTTCTGGGCTGTTTGACCTACGTTGACGCAGGTTGACCTAGTTTGACTGCATCTTTTGTGATTTTTTGGGGTTGACTTTGATCACTGCTAAGGCTGAGTTTGATTTCCTTTGACCAAGCATCAAAGGAGGTGTTTGACTATTGTTTTGACCAAGCATTGACTTTCTGGTTAGCGCTGAAGTTTCACTGTAGAATTTGACTAGGTTGATTTGACTTGGATTTGGGCAAGTCAATTTGATTTTGTACTCTCTCTGTTGAACTTTTGATTAATAATAAGAAGAATTGATCAAAGGGTTTTCCCCACATTGGGGTTTTTCCTTGCATATGCAAAATCCAATGTTCTCTTGTCTTGGCTTCTCTTCTACATTTTGTTTTATGTTCTATCTGCATTTACTATCAATGTGATTAATGGTTAATGTGATTGCTACTGGAAATAATTGGAAATTGTCATTGGGCTGCTAAAGGAAGATTGAAGTAAATTGTACTAGGCATAGAACATACCATTGTTAACTAGAAATAATAGAGGTGCTATAGCTTTTGGACAATGTTTTGCAGAGTGCCCATACTCATGGAAAAAATTGCATTTAAAAGGAGCCTGCTCATAATTTAGAGCTTGAACTTGGGACTAACCCTCCAAGTCAAGCCAAATTTCCTTTGGGAGTCCTTTTGTAAAATTCATTTCAACACAAATTTTGACATAGGAGAAGTTTTTTCCTTGCCCTTAGAATTAGAAATGTAGCGACCCAATTTGTCACCGATGGTTTTAAAAATACCATCGTTGTTTCAAAATGAGGGAAAATACAACATTATAATCCAAATAGGTGCATAAGAGATTTTCATGGAAGGATTAAAATCCAATGTCTAGTGAGCTAGACACATTCCCGTGGAGCCCATGATAAAGGTCCCATATTTGTAAATAAGATCCTTGTGCTCCTTGCTTTCAAAACAAAAGAAATAATCATTTCCATAATATAAAGTACTAACGTGCTCATCCATTCTAAAACAAAGCTATAATTGGGTCAAAGTCCGATGAATTTACCAATCAATCCTCTTTCCTTTAGGGAATTAATGTTCTTCTTTGCAGAGGCAACAAATCCCAAATCAAGAGAACGAATTGTATCCATCCTTTTTACAAATCTACCATGGAGTATAGAACCATGACCATCCACATCAGAGTTGGAAAGACTACCCATTGTACCAACAATGAATTCAACAACCTTGTTTTGATCAGGAACTACGTAAAAAACACCATTAGATCTAAAAATTGGCACAAAGCAAATCAATCAAGCGAACTCAACAACTAAAAACTCGAAACTCTAAATCTGTAGCAACACTGACAGAACGACAAACTACTCTCACGACGTATTGCTCAATATTGTAGACTCTCGAGGAAAAGAAATGACACTTAGGAAACCTTGACCACGTCCTCATTGAACTTCATCAACTCCATTTTTCTTCTTTCCTTTCCCTCCTCACCTTGCTCCTCATATATGCCTTGATTGCATCTTTAGCTCTGTTCATTTTTCTCATACGAATAACCCATGGTGGGCTTGACGCCATCAACAAACATAAGAACTTTCACTAAGGTTCCCTCACGACACAAACTACATATATTGAATCCTAGAAGGATTTGCTATAACAAAGAGAGCAATAGTTGGCCCTACCTTTTTGTCGAATGGATTTGGACACTATTTCATATAAACACTTGTCATCTCCAATTGAGAATTGATAATGGGTTGTATGGAAATGAAGGTAGTAGCGAAATGGGTGTTTATAGGACACCAACTTTCGATTATTTGTGAATGTCCTCATAAATTTAAGTTCTAAGGCATGATAATAAATAAACTTGGTGATGTTCTTAACCTCCTCAATAGCATATTAAAAAAATATTTTTTTAGGATATCCTCTAGCATCATATCGATGTGGTGGGTTGCACATGGAGACCAACAAAATGTGGGTTGTCTCTTTATTAACATTTTGTGAGCTGCCACAGAATCAGTTGCACTGTCAGATACCATTTATACATTGTGCTTCATAGCCATTTTTTCCTAGATAATATATCCCATGGGAAACCTCACAAGCACTTCCCTTCATTCCAAATATGGTACCTAGGGTAAACCCTAGATTCTCCAGTACACGAGGCCAAGTCAGTTACTTATGATTAGATCATGTATAACTCATCGACAATTGGCTTACTAAGAGTAGACATCCTACAATAAGGGATTTGTACTTGGGTGGATGGGTGGGTGGGAGGGGGCCTGTAACAACTCCTCACATCCACTTGAGCTACACTCGATTGAAAACATGTCCCACACCCGTCTCCATGATTATCTAATCCAAAACATTACAAAAGGTGCAGCATTCTTCATATTAATAGATACATCAATAAATCTAAAAAATGTTGTCCCTACAAGAAAAGTAATCAAAATATTCAATTGGTGATAGGTCTTGCTCTTCCCTTTAGTGCAACTTTCTGAGATATTATGTCGTTTATCTTCTCCCATGATTTTCTTGAACTCCATTCTAGCTATACAATATTTATTCTCATTTTCAAGAATTGGTCCCTTAGGTTTATCATATGTAGGGTCCTTATATGTAGGCCGAACAACAATAGCAACATCAAACGTTGGCTGGTTGAATGGGTCATTTCCCACAATGTTAAAGGGTATATCAATGCACAAGAAAGTCTTGTCCACAATCCTATTGGTTTCTTCCTTTCTTTTTTTATAACCACAAAATGAATGGAGGATCTGCCCTAGGTTTAATTCATGCAACAAAGAAAGGTGATGTAGCACTAAAATAATAAATGTCACTTGTAGAAGTATTAGAGGTTATTTTTCTCCTAGTAACTCCCACGGAAAGATGTGGAGTTGGATTCCTTGCTACATTTGCTGTAAGTTTTATTAAAATAGCTTGTTTTCAAGTTTGGGGTTTTTCTACTGAATCACTTCAATAACAACCTTATTTTGCAATGAAATCGATGGGTTAGGTTTGCACAAGGTTATACTTCTTTGCCGGGGGTTACAGTCATGCAGTTTTGTAGATAGGAAATCCCTCTAGATTAAAGTTTTGAACATAGAGTAAATTTGACGTTCCCACATACTTGCAAATATCATTTCTCATTTCAAGAAGCACTTTTATGTTGTAATTTATGCTCATGTTGTTATCTTAGTCTAACATCTAATTCTCTATCATTTGTAGTTTAATTTCATCTTAAGCAAGCTATTGTGTACTTGAAGGCACTAGTCTACATTTTGAATCTATATTTTAAGTTTGATTATATGCTTGTTTAATGCTTGAAGACATGTTATTTTTGATAGACATTGACAAGGATTATCTCATTTACACTTTTTGCAAGTATATTACTAATTATTTTCATTTTGGCAAAGATATTTTTGCATGCTTTGATTTATCAATTGTTCATACATCTTAAAGGCATCCTCATATCTTGTATTGATTATTTCATTGTGCTAACAATTTTCTTGTTTCACTTTAAGGATTACTTTTGCTTTCCACTTGAAAGCATTTCATTTATTTTAAGCAAAGATCTTTTCATTTTAGAGCAAAAAAATTTGAAGGCATTGGTTGTTCATATGCTTATGCTTATGCTTATCTTATGTATTGATGGTTGTTAATGGTTGTTGGCCATATCACATTTTCTTATAATCTTAAGAAAGGTAATCCATCTCACTTTAACATTCTCCTAGAAACCTCACATCTTTAACTTAGTTTTCTTTTAGGGACCACCCCCCATAGCTAGCCTAGGAGATAGCTTAAACGAAGAGAGTTGGGAATAGGTGACAAACCCATCTCTAGGTTCCTTGCCACCAACCACATCTTGTGGGGTTAAAGGCTTTTCTCACTAACTGTAGGTAGGTATAGGCGACGAGGTCAACATGCACCTCAAACCCCCTAGGTTAGGATGCTCTCATCAAGAGCTGCTATGTCATTAGTACTTATCCATACGCTGAAAAAAACCTAAACCATGTGCCAAAATGTTGATATCCATCAAAATTGGGACATATCTACTGAATGAGTAGAGATCACCATGTAAGAAATCCGCGACAACTCTCCTACAACACTATCAGTAGATTCATAGTTCCCAGTGCATGTGAAAATGCCCAAGGCACCTGTTGCAACTCACAAAGCAAGTGACACAATCCCCTAGGCTATAGCTTCTCAAAAACTGCAATGTATGTGTCATGTAATCATTAGTGGGAGGAGTGAAGGACTCCCCAATGATCACGATAAAGTGCCAAAATCATGCCAAATCGACCTCACAAACTTAGGGTTCTTTATTACAAACATTAAATACCATGCATGCAATTTGCATGGCAAAAGGGTGAGTGCTCTATAGGAGTAATTGTCTATTGCATCAACATCATTATAGGAACATAATAAACACTTCTAGTGCCAAAATGTTCCATATGTCATCATATTATATTTTAGTGACTAGCTCTCCATACAAGTGTGCAAGGAACAATACCATGATGCCAAGATAACTTATGTGAAGCAAGTACCATGATCAGAGACATTGATCCATCAAGTCAAGGCATGCAATATGAAAAGAAGAGTATGGACATCCACCAATATCACAACATTAAAGGAGCATCTGAGAACTACTTATATGAGCATCAAGTAAAACCATGAAGAGAGAACTAGATATCAAGACAAAGCCACTAAACTAATGTGTAACATCTCATACAACACATTGATGATGTAAGAGGATTCACAACCAACATCATGCTCAACCAAAATGAATTGTCATGAAGTGAAGAATGAAGATATACACTATGTCACAGGGTTTGCCAAATTTGAACTTTAACTTTTGAAATTATGCAAACATAAAAAAAATTCAAATTTGATTAGGTTCATTCAAGTTCGCGTATACTAAATAGCTACACCACACATTCATAGAGGGGCCACATAGATTTTCAATAGGTAAATTCATGGAGTGACCTAGCTTCTATTTAATAATTGACACTCAATCTGTGTTTACCGGGTGTCGAATAAAATGTTGCGGAACATGTGAAAGGAGTTGTATGGTTGATGAGGTGCCACATGTTTGCATATATTATTGTCGAATAATCCACACATGTTTGTGAACACTGTTTGTTTGCATATATCGAGTCATTGAATAATCCACCCATGTCCATGACTGTTATTTGTTTGCATTTTTCGGATCGCAATTTCTAGAGGTGTGTGGTGTCCAACAAAATGACGAACAAGGTTAATGTTTCATTATGCACTTTCTTTAAATTGTTAATTTAAAATATATTATTTTTTAGCTACATGACTATTGAAGTAGTTAATAATTAAATATATATGGTATATAATATAAATATTTATTATATAATTTATGTATTATATATAAATTTAAATGTTATTTTATGAAATAAATATAATGTTCAATATATTTTAATTTTTAGACATTTCAAAAATTAATCAACTTATATAAGTTGAATAATATCGTAATGACATGGAGTGTTGGTTTTCCCTAGTACTTCAAATCAAGTATATGTCTAATCACGATCATAAGCACACTGAAATACACAACTTCAAGCACTTTGCACATAAAAAATGTAACAACAATAAATCTACAAAGTACACAATAATTTTATAGACCCAAAACTTGTTTTTATTACTGCTTTAATAAAACAAACATAGGGCTCCCGTACCAGGGATCATGGCCCTTTTACAAAGCACTGATGCAAGACACTAGTATACACAGTATACTATAGGGCTTGAAGTCAACAACTTTTGACTGTTATTCTTCCCAAAAGATCAAGAACAAAACTTAAATTACTTGCTGAAGATGCCCTTGTACAACAATCCTTTTAGTCCACGTTGTCTTGACACCTGGTAGGTCCTTTGCATCCTTTACTCAGAGAAATTGCTTCACCAAGACCTCTGCATATCAACTGCTCACAATGCTCTTTGTGTTTCAAGAAACACTGCATATATCAGCCCTAATCAACTCAACTTCTCATAATCACTTAACTCATCAAGTTGACTATATATTAGCCCTCAAACCAACACCGTCCATTCCTCCTTGATGGAAAAACGTCAACACAACCTCTCTGCTACCATCTACAATAAAACAATAGCCAATTACCCCTTTGATGATATCCACTTAAGCCTTCTCGGCCATGAAACGAACTCCTGCAACCTCCTAACTCTAGCTCGAACCCATCTATCTCAGCCTCCCGTCACTACACTCAGCCTTGGCCATTATGTAACTACTGTGCTTGGATCTGAGGGAATTTGGCCCTATTTACAGCCTTTAAACAGAGCTTTCAACCCTCCTTCCACAAAGAATTAGGGCTTTGACCCTCTCCAAAATAATGCATAACGACAAACAAAGATAACTTTAGCACAAAATTTTGTCTTAAGCAAAGAAACTTCTCTAGTTTTCTTGTCCTCGTTCAAAGATTGAAATCTTCTTGTTAGAATCTTGTCCTTCCTCAGATTTGCGTCTTCTTTAGATGGCTAATGTTTGTCACAAGATGAATTACAATGTGGAGTGACCTCTCATTAGGTCTCCTACATTTATAACTCTCTAATTATTAACCAAGGAGCCCTTAACTTCATTAAAGGCGTCTTCTTTCAATAAATAGAATAAACAATTATTAAATTTGGGTCTTTAGCCCACAACATTGGGTCTAAAGCCCATCGCTTGGGTACTTTGCCACTAAAGCTCATTTTCGAGGGTTTTCTCCACACAACCTAGTACCCCAAGTGTTGTGGGAGTACCTCCGAAGCTACACTTTTCAACACTCCCTCTTAGCGAGGGAGGTACTTCCATTCCTCAGAAGTAACTCGTAAGGTGCACAATACTAATCTCAGGTGTCCATCACTGCAGCATATCATGAAGTATGAATTATACATTCCTCGAAAGTGTTTGTGGCACCAAAATCCTCTCGCTTCTTCTTCTTGTGATAGGCCTTCAACCCCTTCCACAGTTCCTTCTTGCTAGTTGTAGAAGTCTCTTTAATCCCAACTGAACACACACTCTTCTTGGGCTGCGGATTCTCCCTCTGAACCTGCAAACTCTCACTTGAATTGGACTCCCTCCGAGTCTCAGGAACCTGCTTCTTCCCTTGATCTATAGGCTTGCCCATCAGCCTGTTTAGACCACTCTCCCTAACTCCAATGATTGCTTAAACTTTAATACCTTCAATATAAAATTTTTAATTAAATTTTTGATTCCCTCAAAATATTTAATTTATTCTTAATAAGATCTCTTTAGACTAAATGATCTTGTCAAATAAGTAGTTGCCACATCAACCTTTTGAATTGGGGCTTTCGACCATGAGATGGGGCTTTTTGTTTGAACACACATATCTTTCAAACCCTGAGGGCTCTCATGGCATGCCATATACCATTGGAATCGACTCGATGAGGAGAATCCAACAAGGATAGTCTAGTCTCGAGAAATTATAATTTTCCATGCCATTTTTGTTCTTAAAGGTGGGGCTACATTGGTTGTTGGTTGGGATGACATCAATGAAAACCATAGTTCATTAGTCAGCCTACATGGTGACCACTTGTTATGAATAGTCATGCCAGAAATAGCAGCCCCCTAAAAATTTGGAAAAAATGAGAAATGTTTGGAATTGCTAGAGGATCCTTGCCAAATCTAGCACACCTAAAATTAGGCATTGCTATAAATAGAAAATGTTTGCATGTCAATGAAGTTAGGCTCATTGAATTTGATTTTCTACAAGGAATTTGGATCATAATATTCAAAACCGGAATCGGTGACCACACTGATCCACCTATCAAATTGTTTTTTGAACCGAAATTGAAAAAACTGGAGTGGTCAGATCTCAATGAACCAATCTTTAAAAAATACATGAAATAATTAATTATTAATGAAAATACCATTTTTAGGATTTAAAACCATGATTCTAAACCAATAGAGACAAAATATACAAAGTTTTCTCATCTATATACCATGTAAAGGTGAATATATCAAAATGGCATCGAGTGCAATACATATTAGCAACAATATTCATAACTAATGAGGCTCGAAATGGCCTCTAGAGTCCAAAAACAATGCTACAAGATATGGGGCCACTATCCTACAAAAATTCTATATATTAGTGATTGACACGATCACTCCTCATCATGATCAAACTCATCACCACTACTAGACATGGGATCATCAACATGAGCTACATAAACACCATTTGGCTCAAAATCTAAGGACTCTTAGACTCCTTTGCAACCTTAGTAGTAGTATTAATAGCAACAAGACTAGACATCAAAACTACAAATCACTTATCAACATGATATCTCATGAAAAGCATCATTGGTTGAGTACTACTAGAAATGGGATCATCAACAAGAGCTACATAAACATCATCAGTCTTCAGAGTTGGATTGCTCAGATCCTCAACCTTATAATATGGTAGAAATTGAAAAAGTTTAACATGCCTAACCAATGATTTTTTTTTGAGTAAAGGGTTCATATTCTCAAACTTATAATATGGTAAAAAAATCTAGCATGCCTAACCAATTATTTTCCTTTGAGTGAAGGGTATGTTTTTGTGAAGGCCATGGTAGAGGATTTCTACAAGCAATACCACCAACAACAACAACGAAGTTCAACAATCAATGCCATTGACAAGGTACTTAAAGGGCTTCATGATCTTGATCAAATTCCAATCTCACACCCTCATGCATGATAGATTCAATTGGAAACATTGCAATCTCATAAATCTTGAAATTCTGAAAATCATTAAGTCTCCTGGATTTTGAGTGATATCTAAAAATCTAGTTTCTCCATATGAAATCCAATGAGGTCGAAACTACTCTCAAACATCCCGAGTCATTTATGTTGGATATTGGATAAACCAACGCTCCCCATGTGTTTCGCGACATGGAATAACCACCTCTCATGGATTCCTATCTCTGGCGATGCGATCGTTGACTAACACTTGCGGGTTTTGGTCTAACGAAAATCGTGATTCCCAACAATTGGTATCAAAGGTAGTACCTTCAGTCCCAACCTTACAGTTGGAAGGTAGATCCTTAGAACACAAATGGAAAATTCAAGGAAGAAGGCTTGCAAACCATTCGAAGGTGTCACGTCATCAATGGATAATCAAATTGAGAAATATCCATTGTTAAATGGATACTTTGAAATATGGAAGGCAAGAATGAAGAATTTATTAATGGGTCAAGGTTTTGAAGCCTGGGAATCAGTGATTATTGAAAGCAAAATGGAAGAAAAATCCAAGGAATATAATGCAAGAGAAATACAGGAAATTTTGAGTGGGCTCCTAGATCCTATAAAGACCAAAGTGAAAAATTGTTCATCAACAAAGGATATGTAGGAAAAACTTCAAGATCTTCACTCAAAAGGAGCGTTGACAACGACCTCTAATCAAGAAAATTATGAAAAGAAAGAAGGAAATCTAGAACCCATAAAAGAAGCTGAAAACAAGAGTGAAGACATCAAGACCAAGGAAGACCTAGAAGATAAACAAAATGAAGAAGACCTCACAAAATATCTCAAGGAAAAACTTGAAGTTGAGCTAGAAGAAATAAGAAGATTGAATAGGGAAAATGACGAGCTCAAGAAGCAAGCACAAAATGGTGGCTATGACCTTGACAAGACAAGAAATGAAATTGATCTCTTTAAGCTTCTTGTACAAGAAAGAGATAAGGAGCTCACCAAGCTTAAGGAGGAATTCCATCCAAACAAGAAAAGGCATCCTAAAGAAGTCATATACATGACTAATCAATTGGATAAGGCAAAGAAAAGGGAAGACACTTTGTCAAGCCATCTCTAACAAAGACATGAGGACTTGAACAAACTTGAAGCGAAAATTGCTCAATACAAGGAAGAGGTCTTCTCCATTAAATCTTAGTTGGAAGAAGCAAAGCAACAAGCACAAGGAGCTGAAAAGGTGATGGAAGTTTTGGCCCTCCTGGAAGGACAAGTCGATGAAACATAAAAGGAAAGAAGTACCATGACATGCCAACTAGAAGAAAATAATGAAAATATCACCAAATTAAATTCATATATCACCTCACTTAAGGCCCAATCATGTGAAGCAATGAGGATGAAGTAAGAATTGGAGAACTCTAGCAAAAAAGGATGAAGAATGCAAGATGATGAAAGAAGAAATTGATCTCCTAAGGAAAGAAGTTGACTTGCTGAATAAGAGTCCAAAGAGCTCTCAAACCATAGATGACATCGTAAGTAATCAAAGATCCCCCCTTAATAAATCGGGTCTTGGTTATGCAGGTGAACCCTAAAAAAAATTGATGCAAACCCTAATGCTTCAAACAAAAAGGATGTGGAGAAGCTTGGAAGAAATATTGATGTCCCCAGTTCCAGCAAAGGCAAGGAGAAGATTCAAGATGACATTGGAAGAAACCCTACTCCAAGAAGATATGCAGATGGTGTCAAGAATGCAAGAGGCAATGAATTTGATAAAGGATTTTAAGGCAAAATGACCTTAGAAGTAAATCAAGGCAATCTCTATCCTCCAGGTACCAAAGTATATTTTTGGTTATTGCGATTCTTGTACAAATTTTGGGCACATGGCTAAGGATTGTAGGGCATACCATAAGGACAAATATAATGGTCCCCATCAGTCTCCTAGAAGCAGCTTTGCAAGGAGAATTCATGCTTCCTCATTGATGAACAAGATGGAATGCTTCAAATGCCATAACATTGGACATATGGCTCGTGATTGTAACTAGACTTGGGTTCCTAAACAAGATAAAAACATGACTACCAAGCAAGAAAATAAAGTTACACAAGTTTGGAGAAGAAAGCAAATTGAATCAGAAAGTATCTTGGATACTCAAGATATCAACTCATGTTGTTGATCTAATGAGTACATTTCTGGCAGATATGATATTCCAAGTCTTGATGATGAGATTATGCCAAAAAGGAGACCATGCAGACTGTTAGGGGGAGCTTGTGATTCTTAATTATTCTTGCAGAGGGTATTCATAAAGAGCCCTATGAAATACTTGATGAGTCACACATGGACAATCGTGATGGATCATCTCTAAGAAATTTTGCAAAAAATCTTGTGACACATTGGTCTCTCTCTCCTGCATATAGACATCATCTACTTCATTCCTTTCCATGATAGCATGAAAATATTTTGGGGAGCAAATCCATTTCATAACATTATTCTTTGTCCCCACTACTCATCTGATGGACCATAGTTGAAAATTCCTTACACTTGATCCCAAGGTAACAATCCTTCTTGTCATGGGTTCCATAAGCAAAAAGGAGAACAAGAAATTTTTTTGCAAGCAAGGGAAGTTGAATGATGCAAACTATGGGCATCTCTCTTATGCTACATTGTCGATAGAAAGAGAAGCATGATGATAGGGGGAGAAACATGATATCCAAAGAAAGCAACACGATGACATGGGAAGTACTTGATGGAAAAACACATTGTTAGGAGACCCCATTTTCCGTTGGTGTCAAAGGGGGAGAGAATTTTGGAAAGGGAGAGAATATTGCCATCAATGACAAAGGGGGAGATTGTTTGTCAATGTTGTTATTGATGTCAATAATCCATTGTTGAAGATGCTCTAAACCTTAACTCTAAGCATTAATTGAAAGCCCTAGCCCTAAAATTAATGTTTGATATATGATGCCCTACCCTTGTTAAAGATGCCCGTGATGCCTTGTTGAAGATGCCCTAATCCTAATAAATGAAGAACACATGTGAAGGAGCCCTTATCATGCAGGTCCTAAACTTGGAGCCCTAAGTCTATGAAGAAGGAGTCCTAGCATTATCCAAAACATATGATGAAACCCTAAAGGCTATCATGGAAGACATTCTTATGGAAGAACATATGATGAAACCCTAAATAATGGATGAAATAATAATGGCAGTTCACAAATATTATTTTTATTGATGGTGAAAAGACCTTAATTAAGGATGGAATTGGCATAGGCTCGTACAATGCATCGAACTCTTTCCAACAAGCACTTACACGCCTTCTAACTCCTCATAGGCTGAGAGAAAATGATTTTACAAGTTGGAATATTATAATTTTTGAACCTAGCCAACATAAGCCTACATATGCAAGTTGACCCCTCCTCCAAAAGATGTGTCTCTTTGCAAAAGATCAAAACGTGTATAAATGTAAGGTTGAACTCATCTGTCTACTCATCGAACTCGGTGAAGAACTCAGATAAGAGACACAAAAATAAAAAGGACCAGTTCACAACTCGTGAACTAGAAACAAGGATGAAATTTACTTCTGTGGTTTCGTGGATTTTTGTTGGATATATTTTCTGAAGGTCTATTGTGGTAAATTCGTGGGTTTTTGGGAATTATTTGGAGTAAGACTTGGTCTCTTAATCTATCCACAGTCCTTTCCTTCATAACTTAACTTTGAGACTAGGAAAAGTATCTCGGACTTGTGATCTACCTGTGGAAGCTCATACTTGATACATATTGCTGACCTGTGATTTGACTATGGAGGCTCAGACCTGTTGAAGACTTCAAACTTGCTATTTGATTCGGCTCGGACTTGTAGCACAACTCAAGCCTATAATAAGGCACATATTCGACCCTCCTGTGGATGTGATAAAGAGCAGTTATTAGCCTCACCTTGGAGGAGTTTTCAACGTAGCTAGAGAATAGACCTTAACACCTCTTTGATGCAGATTTTGTCCTTTGTTGAAGGCAAACATTAGGGTGGCTTGGAATCAGAATTTGGGTCTTATTTTAAGTATAAACTTGAGTTAACATTGAAATCATTCATAAAGATCCTTGAAGCCCTTATTGAAGCCTTACTAAAGAAATTTTGAAGCCCTTGTTGAAGCCTTACTAAAGAAATCTTTGATGACTTGATGGAGCGCTTTTGAAAATGAGTTAAAATAGTTTTGAAGACTTGTTCGAGCACTCTTAAAGATTTGTTAGAGTAACATTATAGATCTGTTGGAGCATCTCTTGGATAGACTTGTAGCAGTGCATGGAGAACATTTTGAACAGATCCTGAGACTTGGTGAGAGCAACACTTGAGGTATGTTTTAGAAGTAGATTCGAAGAGTCTTATTTGGAGAAGGATTGAAGCTAGCAAACTAGTTGTAGACCTTAAAAAGTGTCTTGGAACAGATTCTTGAAAGATCTATTGAGGATCTTGTGGAGAAATATCTTGTTGGGCAAGCATTATTGAAGACACATTTTAGAAGTTGACTTGGAGACATAAGTGGAAACCTTTGATGGATGAATGAAGCGCTCATGATGTAACCTTACAGAAAATTGATTAGGGTAATCATGAAAAATATTGGTGACACTTAGTAAAGTTATATTTGATGTACAAAGTATCTTGAAGATCTTTGAGGGCATTGTTGAAGATATTGTCAGGAGGCATTAAGGAAGCCTTTTAGAACTATTGAACTTATCCTGAAGAATTGAAGCATAGGGTTGGAGCCCTAGAGGATAGGAGTCATCAAGAAGATTAGGTTGGAGCCTGTGCCAGTGGAGAGGGTTGGAGCCTCCTGAATTCCAAGTCGATGCTTGGCAAAGTATAGGTTGGAGCCTGGTAGATTGGAGATCGGTGTCTTCATCTAGGGTTGGAGCCCTAAATATTATTATACTTGATTTATTGTAAAAAGGGGATTGGAGTCCTCGTTATATCTGATTAATAGAATTATTTATTTGTATTGTTAATTTTGTGTTCAGTTTATAAGTGATCTAAAACTGGATATATATCAATTGTAAAAGAAATATTGATTCACCCCCCCTCTCAATATTTTCAACAATTGGTATCAGAGCATAGGTGACAAGTTCGATACACACCCGACTCGCATTGGGTGGGAGATTGTTGGACATTGGATAAACCAACACTCCCCTCGTGTTTCGTGACGTGGACTAATCACCTCTCGTGGATCCTTATCTCTGGAAATGCGATCGTTGACTAATACTTGCGAGTTTTGGTCTAATGGCAATCGTGATTCCCAACAATTTCATGGTAATGTTAAAAAATCAAGTATAAGGATGAAATGCCACTTTTACTTTAAGAATTAAACATTACCATTGATTTCCAACATTGCCAGGGTTGAGATGTGAAGGCAAACGAGAGGGGAGGCATCCTTTTAAAGGTTTGGAGGGGCTGTTTTTGGAGGAAAATGGTCCGTAGCTTCCCTCAAAACTGCTCAGAAACTCTAATGGCAATCGTGATTCCCAACAATTTCATGGTAATGTTAAAAAATTAAGTCTAAGGATGAAATGTCACTTCTACTTTAAGAATTAAACATTACCATTGATTTCCAACATTGCCAGGGTTGAGATGTGAAGGAAAACAAGAGGGGAGGCATCCTTTTAAAGTTTGGAGGGGCTGTTTTTGGAGGAAAATGGTCCCTAGCTTCCCTCAAAACTGCTCAAAAAAGCCAAAAACAACTCACACAGGGTCCACAGCCAAGCTAGTAATGATTCATGAACTGGCCAGTTTATGATAGGATTGGCCGGTTTATGTGAAAACTGGCTGGTTCCATCATAAACCAGCGGGTTTATGGCAAGTTAATGTAAAGGCCTCGCCCGTGATCCTGGTTTTTCAACTGGTTCATCCCCTTCAGCGAATGAACCGTCCGGTTTCATCAGTTTCCAATTCAAACTGGCCGGTTTTGAATACTATGATTTGGATTTCTCCATGTGAGCCTCAGAACCTCAGCTACTAAAAATAACAGTGTCTCACATGTCGTGCAGAAATAGTTCATCAGAATCATGAGCCCGTACGTTTGACATTAAAGCCTTTGAACTCTAGCTGCTAAAAATAGTAGTGTCCTCCAAAAATGATGAAAGTGGTCGTGAAATGTCTTTGACTATGAAATGGGCTGAAATCATTGAAAAATCCTTCATCTGAACTTTATGAAAACCAGTTCTGACCAGTGTGGAAGCAGCAAACTCTGAAAGCCGACTCTGAATGCCAGCCCAATGAGAGATGGCTCTTAACCCTCCAGTTTTCAAGGGGCAAATCTGGGGTTAACAAGGCCCAAAGGATTTTTGTGTTGATCTGCAAGTACACCTTGGTATTCATGATATTAGCATCAATATTACGGAACTTAATGAGCCCATCACACTTGGAAAAAAAGGTGAATGTGTCTCACTGGTAAAGGTACCATTCCAGAGTTTTATTGTTTATTTTGAGAAGATATGTTTTTCGATGCTGGAACTATAACCATAGGAAGCAAGGACAACAATCTATTTGGCTGGTCAGAAAATGACTCTACCATATCACGCTGAATAGATTTCCCAGTTTACGTTTGAACAAAGATTTACTGATCTTTAACAGAGTTGGGGACAATTCCTAATTAAGTAGGAAGGAAATGAGTAAATAATGTACATGAACTTGGAATGGGGATGTGCCCCTTGAGCCACAACTACATGAACTTGGAATGGGGATGTGCCCCTTGTCCCAGGTGTGGCTCAGGAGATGCCCATCCTTCACCTGGGAAAAGACAGCCATCTCCTAAGCTCTCCAGGGATACATCCAATGACCCCAACCCAAATCAAGGGATGTTCCTATTTTATAGGCTAATTAATTCCCTTAAGGTTGTGGTATGACTGGTTTTTTGACTTCTTTGTAGACTATCACACTCCCAGTGCCCATTTTTGGAAGAAAAGAATGTTGTTGTCTTCACAACAACTGATAACATCCTACTATATTTTGTTGGATGGACTGAAAAACACTTCATTATTTCTCTAATCTCCAGTTAAAATAATTTCTTGTGGACTATAGCCCTTGGTGATTGTGTCCTCAATTGTAGAGTAAAACTAACATAAAAATTCTAAGTCGAAAAAAGGTCAACGGTTTATTTGCTCAACCTTTTACACTCTTTGGGGCATACATAACTTGAAAATAAAGCCTTCATTGGACACGTACCCAATAGGAAACCAACAAATGCATAGATATCTAATTTTAAAAAAAAAAATTATATTTAATTTATCAAGGGGGAATAATATACAATCATTTCTGCCACTAAGAATCAGATAGCTCTGCTGCCTAGGAAACCCCCCTGGCCTGTTATGATAGCAGACAAACCATACTGAGCAAGGTTACCCATGATTCCAACTGAGGTGGGTGGCATTAGCACCATGAATCCCAACCAATCGGGCTACTCCTCACTGCCCGTGAATAGATCTGAGTTAAGAAATGTCAATGCTTTATTTTTTTAACCTAAACCTTATTTGGAACATGTATAATTTGAAAATAGAGCCCAACGATCATTTTTTCCACCATGGAGATGAAAAATGCAGCAACATTGTTTGTCATTTGGTGAGTGGTGAAAACCACTTTTGGGCCCAATTTGGAGCTTGGGGTGCTTATTTGCAGTTGCAAGAACTTATTCTTTTATTTTTTATTTTTCTTTTTTTTGGCTCCTTCTTGCTCTGGACAGTACGCAGTGGACACCATTTTCTTTCTGTGTCCATCCCTTTTTTTCCATGTAAGCATCATCTTCTTGCTGTGGACAGTGATTGTATGCTGTGGGTATCGTATCTACATTTTTCTATGCGGGCACCATTTTGCTGCCACAGGCTTCAATTTTTAGTTATGGGCAGTTTTCTGTTGTAGGTACCTTCTTCTCGTAACTGACAATGATTTTACGTAACACACACACCATTGTCTTGTTGTTGGCATTCATTTCAAGCTTCATTGTTATATATATATATATATACACACAACCAAAATAACCAACAGCTATATATATATATATATAGCCAAAGAAATAAGCTTGCAGAATTTCACCCACTTCCCCAGAGTCGTAGATGGATGTTGGTATTAACCAGCAGCTTGAATGAGCAGATGGTAACCTCAAGGGACTTGATGGGAATGGATCCTGTGATATCATATCAGACTGCATCTTTGGCCGATGTTGTCGAACCAAACAAGCTAACATGTGCTCGCACACACACAAAGACACCTGCACTTGGGATGCTCTATATTTTTCAAGGTTTGTAGTATGTACTCGGTAGTTCCTGTGGTAAAGATGCCCTGCATACCTGAGATTCATTGCAAGTTTGATGTGATTGTGTGTGTGTCTTGATGCACCCATGAGCTTGGTCAGCTCAGTGTAATACATTAGTGCCCCTAAGTGTAAAATATTGATGTACATACCTGCACTTGGCATAGCCTATTTGGAGGTTTGAACCGGGTACCCCATCTCTTGAAATGTCTAGTACTCGGGTACTAGAAATGCTCTCAGACAAGAGACTCCATGCAACTTTGAGGTGCATGTGTGTTTTTTGATGCACTCATGAACCTCGGGTACTAGACATTTCTAGGGTAGACATTTCTAGTACCCTGGGTCCTAGAATGTCCCTATACGAGAGACTCCATGCACCTCTGATGTGCATGTTTTGTTTTGATGCACCCATGAACCTGGGCAACTCAACGTAATGCATAAATACTGTGTAAAACATTGATGTGTTTTATTTGTAGCACATGCAGACATGCGCATGAAAGTTACCAGACTTGGAGTCAGGAACAACTCGGTGAGGTAGAAGAGTCAGGAGTTTAACTCAGATCTCGAAAAGCTCAGAAAAAGCTCCAGAGACACTGAACAAGTACAAAAATAGTAAGGAATACACATACACGACTATAAGGAAATACACAAGCATAAAAACTGGATCGAAAATAACTTGGGAAAACAATTGGTGAGGATAGCTTGATTTGTGAGTCTAACTATTTTCTAGCCCAATCCAAGTTGAACTCATGAGTTAGTGAGTTTCACTTGTGATTCCTGTGAAAATAATGTGCACACTTAGAGAGCAAGTTAAGTCATTTATTTGGTATGATCAACTCTTTGAACAATAAACAGTTTTTGAAAGATTGAAATCAGGTGAAATAAAGTTTGTGGAAGTTCACAAGCAGTCTGTTCTTCAAATTCAGAGCTATGAGTGACTTGTATAAATATGAAATCCCAAGAACAGCAACAACTCTGATGTGCATATTTGTGTTTTGATGCACCCATGAACCTGGGCAACTCAATGTAATGCATAAGTACTACGTGTAAAATATTGATGTGTTTTATTTGTAGCACATGCAGACATGCACATGAAATTTACCAGATCTGGAGTCAGGAAGAACTCGGTGAGGCAGAAGAGTCGAGAGTATAACTCAGATCTGGAAAAGCTCGGCAAAAGATCAGGAGAGACTTAACAAGTACAAAAATAGTAAGGAATACTCATACACGACTATAAAGAAATACACAAGCACAAAAAACTGGATTGGAAAAAACTCGAGGAAATAATTTGTGAGTATAGCTTGACTTGCGAGTCTAACTATTTTCTAGCCCAATCCAAGTTGAACTCACGAGTCAGTGAGTCTCAGATCTGGAAAAGCTCGGCAAAAGATCAGGAGAGACTTAACAAGTACAAAAATAGTAAGGAATACTCATACACGACTATAAAGAAATACACAAGCACAAAAAACTGGATTGGAAAAAACTCGAGGAAATAATTTGTGAGTATAGCTTGACTTGCGAGTCTAACTATTTTCTAGCCCAATCCAAGTTGAACTCACGAGTCAGTGAGTCTCAGATCTGGAAAAGCTCGGCAAAAGATCAGGAGAGACTTAACAAGTACAAAAATAGTAAGGAATACTCATACACGACTATAAAGAAATACACAAGCACAAAAAACTGGATTGGAAAAAACTCGAGGAAATAATTTGTGAGTATAGCTTGACTTGCGAGTCTAACTATTTTCTAGCCCAATCCAAGTTGAACTCACGAGTCAGTGAGTCTCAGATCTGGAAAAGCTCGGCAAAAGATCAGGAGAGACTTAACAAGTACAAAAATAGTAAGGAATACTCATACACGACTATAAAGAAATACACAAGCACAAAAAACTGGATTGGAAAAAACTCGAGGAAATAATTTGTGAGCATAGCTTGACTTGCGAGTCTAACTATTTTGAATTTTCTAGCCCAATCCAAGTTGAACTCACGAGTCAGTGAGTTTCACTTGTGATTCCTGTGAAAATGATGTGCACACTTAGAGAGCAAGTCAAGTCATTTATTTGGTATGATCAACTCTTGGAACAATTAAACAATTTTTGAAAGATTGAACTCAGGTGAAAAAAAGTTTGTGGAATTTCACAAGCAGTCTCTTCTTCAAATGCAGAGCTATGAGTGACTTGTATAAATCCCAAGAACAGCAACCTGTTCAGGAGTTCTGGACTTTGACAAGGTCATATTAAATCTTGATTCAGGTGAGAAGCTTATTGAGCGTAACATTCTAAAATTTATGAATTGAAAAACTGAAAGTTAATCGTAATAGCGAACTGTACTTGGGAGTTTAAATGAAAAAAATGTGGTATTTAATGACATAAAACAACTGGTTGTTATGGTTGCGTTTGAGGATATTGCTCAACTTGCTCTGTTAAGTTGTAATGTAGCTTGTCCAAGTCATTTCATTTATTTGGTATGGTCAACTATTAGAGCAATAATCATTTCCTGAAAAAATTGAACTTGGGAGAAAAAAGTTTGTGGAAGTGTGCAAGCACTTTCTCCCTCAAATTCAAAGCTATAAGTTACTTGTATATATTGCAAGAATGGCAACCCGTCCAAGCAGGACTATTTATGTCGGTCCTCCTCTGAAAATGAAGTCTAACATTTGATCAATGGTAATGCTTTCCAATCTGTGTAGAATTTCTTCTAAAATTTTCTGTAATTTGATGTTTTCTTTCCCCATGATGTGCATCATGGTTATATCCTCAAGATGTAGAATAGTCAGTGATGGTATTTTGTTAAGACACTTCTGTTAAGGTCAATGGTTTGAAATCCTATGGGTATAAAAAATCCAGCCATTTAAGAGTTGGTGTAGCTCAAGCTGAGTGCAATCCCCAGAGGACTTTAACGGCTCAGATGCCCTTGGGTCGTAGTTTCTCAGTTGAAGGCTGGTCCTGCAAGTCACAGACAAATTAGCAAACAAAAAAATGTATATCATGATTATAATCTCTCTCTTTAAAGTTTATATATATATATGTGTGTGTGTTTTTGTAGATATCTTTGTATAAATGTATAAAGATATATCAGACATACGCCATGCCATAAAGAAAAAGGCATCCATACACGTGCACATCTACCTCTGTTGACCTTGATGTCAATCAACGATGGCTATATATTGACCATGTTGAAATTTGATCACAATTGATTACAACTGACTGCTGTTGAAAGTTGTATTTAACCTTTGTTAGAGAATGATGATAATGAACTGCAGTTAAATACATTGACCATATGCTTGCATATTGTCCATGTTGATGTTAACTATAGTTCAAAGTTGATCAATGAAATTAACTATAGTTGAAATTTGATCACAATTGATTACAACTGATTGCTGTTGAAAGTTGTATTTAACCTTTTTTAGAGAATGATGATAATGAACTGCAGTTAAATACATTGACCATATGGTTATATATTGACCATGTTGATGTTAACTATAGTTCAAAGTTGATCATGATTGATTGAAACTGATTGCCGGTAAAAGTTTTATATGACTTTCACTAGAAAAAGATTATAATGAACTGCAGTTAAATTTCACGCATATAAATTAAATCTAACACATTATTTTGGCATCCAGGTTGATAAATCGACTATCTTATGCCATTTTAATTATTTTCCAGACTTGACAAGATATGTATCTGAAGTCTAGGATCTCTAGAATGCATTCATAGGAAATTTACCTAGAAAATATATTACAAGGAGTAGGTAATGATACAGAAAGAAGATGGCCTTTGTTATCTTAGTGGGAATGCTCATGCTGGCAAGGGTTGGCCTCCTTTTCCTCAAGCTTTTAAATGTTTCTCATGAGAAACATGCATGCACTTTTAAGCACGAATTTCTGCCTTCCTCTTTTCTTGAACTTGCAAACTTGCAAATCTTTCTTGACGGCATCAACCTCGTCTATCCCTGTCAAAATCGTTAGAGGCCTGCTGAAAAAGAGTGGAACATAACCAACTCTGTAAGTTCCTGAAAGTATACTGGATGAAGTTATAACAAAATGCATAAGAACTTTAACGTGAATTGATCAATTTACATACCTTAGGAAGGTTCATAACAGGATTATTCAGAGTTCAACTGTTTGGCTCTTGAGAATATAAATGATCTTACTCTTATCATAGAAATTTAGATAACTGTTTCATATAAATGATGTGAACTAATAAATGGGTTTTGGAAGATGGACAACCTAAGGCCAATGTTGTTTCTCTTTAAAGCATGTGCAATTCATATCAGACCTTGATTGAAGTAAGGCCTGGTAAGCTTTAACTATTTCAGTTTTGTTAATAATAATAATAGTTTAGTTATTAACTTAGTTTAAATGAATAAGTGGGATCTTAAAGACACTTTGACAACTGGGGGTTTATTTGTGTGGATTCCTAAATGTATAACCCAATTTATTCGGGCAAGTTGTGACATGGCCTTGTGCAACATCAAACCATTCAGTCTTGTTAAAATTGGACAACTAGGTCTAAACTCCATGTTGTGATGCTCAAATGAAGATACCAATATTTTTATTGGGTTCCTTTTTCAGAGAGGTGTAAGATCGATCTAAAATTGATCTTAATCCAATGAGCAGAACATCTGTTTTGAATTTATTTCTAATAATTTCAAATATGTGCAGGTCAGCCTTAAGGTTTTACACCCCCAGCAAATGTGTCACACACCTCAGTGATTGATATAAATAGAGTCAACGTTGGAGGACATTTCACTCATCTCATCCTCACACATCATCTCTCCTCTTCTGATTGGTTCGATCTCCTTGGAGGCAGTTTCAGTTCACACGTGGGAAAGAAGGATGAAGACGTTGTTGCTGCCGTTGTTGTTGTCGTTGTTGCCATTGTTGCTGGTGTTGCTGCCATTGTTGCTGCCGTTGCTGTCGTTGGGGCAACGTTGACTTTTCTGGGGTTGACTTTGAGTTGACCGTGTGGCTGTTTTGAGGGCTGTTGTGACACATGCTGGGTTGGTTGACCAAGGAGACTTTGCTGGTTGAAGCATCCTATTGACCGCCGTAACGCACCACCACATTTTTCTGTTTCTGGTTTAGCTTCTATAGATCCACTGGTATGTTCTATCAACATTTTACTTGATTGTTTATGTGATTGTTGTGGTGAAAAGTAAAGTTGCATCAAGCATAGAACATCTACATAAATTTACATGGTATCAGAGCTGAGGTGAAGACAAGTCCTAATTTATAGCAATCACCGAAGAAGAAAATGAGTTCCACAAACTATGGCTTCAAGGAGGATGACAAATTGACTGGAAAGGATGACTTCCATGCTTGGAAGATGATATTGGATCTCAAATTGGAAGACCAAGATGTCATGGACTATGTGCAGGGTAAAATCCAAGAACCTCCATCCACTGCTACTGTTGCTGCCAAAACAAAGTACAAGAAGGGGGAGATCAAAGCAAAGCTAATGATTAGGGAATCCATTCATAAAAGTCTGGTGGCCTACATCTCTGAGTTGGGCACATCCAAAGAGATGTATGATAAATTGATTCTCATGTTCAAGGCAAATAATGCGAATCAAGTATTATTCTTCAAGAATCAATTGAAGAATCTGAAGAAAGGTAGGGATGAGTCTGTCCAATCATACTTTTTGAAGCTGATCGAGATCAGGAACAATTTGCTGGCTATTGGGGAGACAATAACTGATCGAGAGTTGGTACTCACCGCACTTGGAGGGCTCCCATCCAAATGGCATGTGTTCAACACTACCATTCTCAATAATATTGTGATACCTGACTTTGATGAGGTACTGTCGAGATGTGTTCAAGAAGAGACAAGATTGAAGGAGTATGAAAATGAAGGGAATGTTGCCTACACTTCTCATTCTAGAAAGAAGAACTTTGGTGGTCCAAAGATCAAAGGAAGAGCAGGGGCACAAGGAAAGAAGGGCAAGTGTTACACTTGTCATAAGCCAAGTCACTATGCTAGAGAATGTCCTTTCAAGAAGGATTCTCTTGATGGTGATGACAATCAAAGGAACAATAGCTTCAAGGGAAAGAGGAAGGCTCCCTTCAGCGGAAATTATCAACCTTTCAAAAGGTCAAGAAATTCCAGGTATGAGGAATTAAATGTTGTTGATAAAAGAAATGAATTCATTCTTGTATCTGCTCTCTTTGTTGCATCTCCACCCGACACTATGGATGTCTGGTTGATAGATAGTGGTGCCTCAAGGCACATCACTGGCTTCAAGGAAGCACTCTCTGATATGGTTGAGAAGGATACCAATCTGGAAATTATCCTTGGAGATAATGCCACATATCCCGTGAAAGGGACAAGGACTGTGACCCTCCACTTGTCTCAAGGTCAAGTCCTCTACTTGCAGGATGTACTCTATGTACCAAATTTGAAATGAAGAGGCCAGCAAAGCAAGTTATGGCGGGATGACACACGATTTTTGATTGCATAGGTGGATGGAGTTCTCCCTAGTTGAGAGGGAGTGTTAAAATTGGACAACTAGGTCCAAACTCCATGTTGTGATGCTCAGATGAAGATACCAATATTTTTATTGGGTTCCTCTTTCAGAGAAGTGTAAGATCGATCTAAAATTGATCTTAATCCGATGAGAAGAACATTTATTTTGAATTTATTTTTAATAATTTCAAATATGTGTAGGTCGGCCTTAAGGTTTTACACCCCCAGAAAATGTGTCACACACCTCAGTGATTGATATAAATAGAGTCAACGTTGGAGAACATTTCACTCATCTCATCCTCACACATCATCTCTCCTCTTCTGATTGGTTCGAGCTCCTTGGAGGCAATTTCAGTTCACACGTGGGAAAGCAGGATGAAGACGTTGTTGCTGCCGTTGCTGACGTTGTTGTTGTCGTTGTTGCTGGTGTTGCTGCCATTGGGGCAATGTTGAATTTTTTGGGGTTGACTTTGAGTTGACCGTGTGGCTGTTTTGAGGGCTGTTGTGACACATGCTGGGTTGGCTGGACCAAGGAGACTTTGCTGGTTGAAGCATCCTGTTGATCGCCGTAATGCACCACCACATTTTTCTGTTTCTGGTTTGTCTTCTATAGATCCACTGGTATGTTCTATAAACATTTTACTTGATTGTTTATGTGATTGCTGTGGTGAAAAGTAAAGTTGCATCAAGCATTAAACATCTACATAAATTTACAAGTCTATATGGTACAACTCTTAGAACACCAAAAAGATCCCGAAAGATAGAATTTAGGTGAAAAGGAATTTAGGGATTTGCACAGGAATACACCTTCTCATTTCAAACCGGAGTAGAACTCTTGTCCAATTTCTGGAGATTGGCTACTTATTTGAGTCATTGCTGTTTGAAAATGCAATCTAAAATCTGAGAATGATCTGCAATCTAAGCAAAACAGTTTCAATTATTTTGGTAATTTGGTGGTTTACTTTCCCGAGTATTATGTAATAGTATAGGCACATATTCCTATATGTATGCATGTGTGCATATTAAAATATATAAAGAGAATAGATATATACACCTTGTTACAAAGAAATCTGAAAATAGTATGGGTTTATGTACTTGTATATATCCCTGTTGTTGATCACAGCTAATTTCAGTTAAAAATTGACCATACATTACTGCGGTTAGAAATAGACTGCAAGTGAATGTAGTTAAGTACTATTTGTATCTATTTTAAGTTCAAACTGTGATTGTGGTGTCCCAGTGGGTAATTTATAGGAGTGAGAAAGGATTGAATGGAACCAAGCAGTGAATGTTGAATCTGCAGTAAAGAGAAAGTAAAGTAGCACCAACTAGAGAGAAAAATAACCCAAGAGCAGCATGCTAGAAAGAGAAACAACCCATTCATAAGAGTGTAAAATTTTATGGTGCCCATTGGCCAAATCGCTTTATAAAGCATGATCACAAGATTTGTGAAATCACAAATGAGATATGCATATATACACAACTCAAGATTATGGTATTTTACTCAAGAGGGATTAGGGGCTGGCTAAGTCAACCTTAACCAAACCAAGAAATACAATCATAGATATAGCCATGTTGAAATATTGGTGGTTTGGAAGGTATTTTCGGTTGTAAAGGCCATTGAGGCTTTATGGTTTGGTTAATGGGTTTTTTACCCAAGTTTGGGGTTTTGGACCCAAAGTGAGTGGGCTCTGAACCCAAGGAAAAAATTTATAATTCTAATTTAATTATTGTCGGCTTAAGATGTCAAGTCTGCTTAGGTCGGTCAACAAGGCCAAGAGACACACCCATTGCAAAAATATAAATATAAAGGAAAGGATACAAAATGAGCATTTTTTTGTGAGGATGAAGGCTAAAAATGACTTAGCCAATGTAGCAAAAGGAGGGACAACTGAAGAAGGATAGATCTACAGACAAGGCCAAGTTTGCTTAAGGTTCTATTGGTTGGGAAAGGATGGATAACAGTTTTTTGTAGACTGCTAGTAGCTTGAAGTGAGGTTGCAACCAAGGAATAGGTTGCATGCTTAAACATACCAACCATAACAAGTAAGGAGGAGGGTCATAGGGGTTTTGTAGCAGCTCGTTGGGCTTAGGGAGGCATCCACTTTCCTGTGTAAGGTAAAAACAAGGATCTGTCAAGCACAGAGAGGGAGGTGCAAAACCTCTTTTTTGATTGCAAAACTTAGGAAAGGTTTGCACATCGAGAAATTTGATCCCTCTCGGCGCTTGGGTTAACATGGATCTAGGCTAGTTATATAAAACTATATAATATCTATATTTGTATATATGTGTCTCTTTATTATTCGCTCTCTTTATCTCACCCCCAAACATACACACTCTCTTTCCATATATATTTATCTTTCTCTCTCTCCTTCCCTCTTCCTATCTGCATCTCACTTCCCCTTCTCTTCTCTCTCTCTCTTCCCTCCCACTTTCCTCTCTCTCTCACCCTTTCTCCATTGCTCCCTTATCACTCCCTTTCTCTCTCCACCTTTCTCCCTCTACGTCTTTCTTCTCCCTTCCCTCTCCCCCCCTGCAACTCCATCTCTCTCCTCTCTCTTGAGTCCTCTCTCTCCCTTTCTCTCCCACCTCCCTTTGTCTATCCCCCATCTCTCTCTCTCTCTCTCTCTCTCTCTATCTCTCTCCCGCGTCCATCTTTGTGTCTCCCTCTCTCTCTCTTCCATCCTCTCCTCTCTCTCTTACACTCTCTCCATATCTCCTTTGTTCTTTCCTCCCACCCCCCCCCCCCCCTCTCTCTCTCTCCATCTTTGTCACTATCTCCCTTGGCCACCTCCCCTTCACTGTGCTTTTTGTCATCACTTGGATCCTTAGTTAAGATGGATCTATGTTGGTTCTTACTAATACTATTTATATTATATAAATTTCACATCTCTCTTACACTCTCTCCATCCCTCCTTTGTTCTTTCCTCCCTCTCTCTCCTCCTCCTAGTCTCTCTCTTTCTCTCTCTCTCTCTGCCCTCCATCTTTGTCACTATCTCCCTCGCCCCCCTCCCCTTCACTGTGCTTTTTGTCATCACTTGGATCCTTAGTTAAGATGGATCTATGTTGGTTCTTACTAATACTATTTATATTATATAAATTTCACATCTTTAAATATGAAAGTATTCTCATTTTCATTTTTATTGAAACCTTAATTTAATTTCTATGAGAATATTTTTAGTAGTTGCTACTAATTATAACATTTTTCCTTTTAGCTTCAATTAAAAAAATGTTATAAAAATAAATTAAAATAAAATGGTATTGATAAGCCATGGTATTGGCCCATGGTATTGTAAAGTAGGGGTGAATATCTAGGGTTCTTGTCATATTGTTGAAAAATATTTTGATTGTGAAATAAGTTATGATTTTTTGGCATGTGGTATTGATAAGCCATGGTATTAGCACATGCTATTATAAGGAAGCCTATTCACAAGTTCATAATATCAATGGAAAAGTGGAGGTGAATATCCATGATTAAGAATCTTTTCATATTGTTATAAAAATTTTTGATTGTGAAATAAGTTTTGTTTTTTGGGAATGTGGTATTGATAAGCCATGGTATTGGCCCATGGTATTGTAATAAAGTCTATTTACAAGTTAATAATATCCATGGTAAAGTGGGGGTGAATAATATGTTCGTATTGTTCTAAAATATTTTTATTGTGAAATAAGTTATGTATTTTGTACATGTGGTTTTGATAAGCCATGGTATTGGCCCATGGTATTGTAACAAAGCTTAATTAAATTACAAGTTAATAATATCCACAGTAACATAGGGGTGAATATCAATGGTTAAGAATCTTGTCATATTGATATAAAATATTTTGGTTGTGAAATAAGTTATGGTTTTTGGGTTGGTCCCTCTGGCGTTAAGTTGGTCTTAGCCATGTTGAAATATTAGTGGTTTGGAAGGTATTTTCGGTTGTAAAATCCATTGAGGCTTTATGGTTTGTTTAATGGGTTTTTTACCCAAGTTTGGGGTTTTGGACCCAAAGTGAGTGGGCTTTGAACCCAAGAAAACATTTATAATTCTAATTTAATTATTGTCGGCTTAAGGTGTCAAGTCGGCTTAGGTCGTCCAACAAGGCCAAGAGACACACCCCTTGGAAAAATATAGATATAAAGGAAAGGATACAAAAGGAAAAATATAGATATAAAGGAAAGACTACAAAAGGAACATTCTTTTTGTGAGGATCAAGGCTAAAAGTGACTTAGCCAAGGTAGCAAAAGGAGGGACAATTGAAGAAGGATAGATCTGCAGACAAGGCCAAGTTTGCTTAAGGTTCTATTGGTTGGGAAGGGATGGATAGAAGTTTTGTGTGGACTTCTGGTATCTTGAAGTGAGGTTGCAACCAAGGAATAATCTGCATGTTTAAACATTCTAGCCATAACAAGCAAGGAGGAGGGTAACAAGGCCTCTGTAGCAACTCGTTGGACTCAGGGGGGTATCCACTTTCCTGTGTAAGGTAAAAACAGGGAGGCGGAGGTAGAAAAAGAGGTGATGAAGGCTGTTGTCGTAGAAAGCAGGGCTAGTTGAAGTGTAAAAGGGCATGCAATAGAGATATTAAAGGGGTTGAAGTCTTAAAGCAACTGGCTGAGGGCTTATTGTATTGGTCAAAAGGACTTGACATTGTATTTGGCATTGTGGTGGGATATAAAGGGCCATTATCTCTGGTATGAGATTCCCATGAGTTTTCCTATTATTGGAATTGTTAGAAACAAGTTTTGTGCATAAAATATTGTGTACTATCATTGATCTAATTGTTGGTATATTTAGCTTTGCAAATTTGTTTAAAGTTAGGAACTGCTAGTGTGCTTATGTTTCCTAGCTAAGGCATAAACCATACCTAGTGTGTGTGGATTTCTAACATGGTGTTAGAGCTAATTCTAAGAGCAGTTTGATTTGAGATGTGCACATGTGTTGGCTTTGAGAGGGATTTGTGAGACTATTGTAGGAAGAAGCATTGTTGCCAAGAGAGTTGAATAGGTATGCTTTGTGAGACATGGAGCAAAATGTTCAGACAAGGAGTTGTGAATTATTGTATCTTGCAGTGGCAGAATGAGAGTTTTGGTGGATTGGTGGAGAACTCGAGGCACAAGATTATGTTGAGTGTTGGGTTGTTGATACTATTGATGGACTTATGTTGACTTGTCAAAGTAAGTGCAACAACCCAAGTGCCTTAGCAGGGAGTGCTTTGACATGGATGAGGTAGCTTCATATGGATTGCAGTTTGATGAGTTTTGTGAGATAGTATCTTGGTTGGGTCGTATTCGCACATCTTGCAGTGCAACCATGTGCATATGAAGTGTTTGACCCAGGAGGATGAGGATACTTGCAAATTTGAGTTGCATTGGTCTAAAGTGGATTAGGCTAAGTGTTCAGCTGCAACTTGAGATTGGCCTTGAAAGGACACAAGTTCAGTTTCAACATGTGCATACATTTTCATGTGGTTACTTTCCGAGAGGGAAAAGCATAGTGAGCTAAGGGAAAGTTGTGCAAGCTCAAAGGGAGTCTAGCTTAAGGAGATTGCATGCTCGGACAAAGAGTCAACAACCTAATGGAAGTATAGCCTTCAGGTTCAAGTGAGAGAGTGGAGTCTTGTAGGTCATTTAAGTAGATTGCATGCTTAGACAGAGAGATAAAAACCTAGTGGAAGTCTAGCCTTCAGGATCAAGCAAGAGAGTGGAGTCTTGTAGGCAATGCAAGGAAAGTCATGGTGCATGCAAGGAAAGTCGTAGACCATGCAATGATGTCATGGTGCGCGCAAGGAAAAGTCATGGTGCACGCAAGGAAAATTTATGGTACATGCAAGAAAGTCATGGACCATGCAAGGAAAGTCGTGATCATGCAAGAAAAGTCATGACCATGGAAGGAAAATTCATGGCACATGCAAGGAATTCATGGCCATGCAAAGAAAGTCATGGAGATGGAGATTTATAGGAACAAGAAAAGACATGGTTTGGATGGCCATGCATGATGCTTTGAAGCGGGAGGCTTCTAAGAACATGGTGTGTTCAAATATCTAGGTCTTCCCGAAGAAGTGGTTTCAGATAAGATTCAAAGACAGGTGGAAATACCTTCCTTCCTAAGAGGGAGCATTGGAATATTGGTATTTTAGAAGGTATTTTTGGTTGGAAAATCCTGAAGGCTTTTTTAGTTTGGTTAATGGGCTTTGCATAGAAGTTTGGGTTTTGGACCCAAAGTGAGTGGGATTTGAACCAAAGGAAAACATGTATTATTCCAATTTACTTGTTGTTGGCTTAAGGTGTCAAGTCGGCTCAACTTTGCTAGTAAGACCAAGAGACACACCCTTTGGGGGTTCACACTCCTTGGAAAAATATAAATAAAAAAGGAAAGGAGACAAAAGGAGCATTCTTCTTGTGAAGACCAAGGCTAAAAGTGACTTAGCCAAGGCAATAAAAGAAGTTGTAGCTAGGGAAGGAAATATTTGTGGACAAGGCCGAGTTTGCTTAAGGTTTTGCTTCTTTGGGAGGGCTGAACAAAAGTTTTGTGCAAATCACTGACAACTTCAAGTGATGTTGTAGCCAAGGAATAGGCACAAGCCTAAACATACTTTCCATAGCAAGTGAGGAGGGTCGTAGGAAGGTTGCAGGAGGCTGTAGAAGGGTTGTAGGCCTATTGTAGCAACTCGTTGAGCTTAGGGAGGCATCTGTCGACCTGTGTGAGATAAAAAAGGGAGGCCGAGGCAAAAAAAGAGCTAATTAAGGGGTTGTAGTACTGAGCAATGCTAGTTGAAGGGTAAAGGAGTAGTCAATGGGTTAGCAAAAGGGACAAATAACCTAAAGGAGTTGGTAGAGGGCCTAAGAAAGCTACAACAAGAGGACCATGGGCTAAAGGATCATGCTCAAGCAAGATGATTTGTGTTTGAGTAATCTATTGTGGGATGGTAAAAGTCATAGTTTGATACAACAAAGTATTTAAAATGTTGTAGGTGTCTTTATGAGCACCGGAAAGGCTTAGAAGACAAAGCCTCAACCCTAGGGTATTGGTTAAAAGGACTTAGCATTGTATTTCACATTGTACTAGGATATAAAGGGCCATTATCCTTGGTACAAGAGCTCCATGCGTTTTATTATTAATGGAATTGTAAGAAACAAGTTTTGGGCCTATAATATTATGTACTATAATTGATCTAATTGTTGGTATATTCCACTGTGCAAAATTGTTTAAAGTTAGGCACTACTAGTGTGTTTATGTTTCCTAGCTAAGGCATAGACCAAACCCGGGGTGCGTGGATTTCTAATAAGCCAATCCTAATACATAAAATAATTACTAAAATTGTATTTCAACCTTGTTAGGGTGAAACTGAAACCATTCTCAACAACACCCCGCCCCCTCCCCCCCCCCCCCCCCCCCCTTCGAGAAAATGAGAAAGGAAAAAATATTTTCTTATCTTGATAATTAGTCGTGATTTATTTGTAATCTTATTAGCTTCTTTTATGTCTTCTTTTATCTTCTTATCATCAAGCAACTACCGAAACATAAATGCATGAAGATCAAAACAACAAGGAGACATGATGTAGGCTCTCAGCTAGGGCAATCCCTCTTCTAGGGGAAAACCCAAAAATTCTCTTCTCTTCCTTTAGAACCAAATCAAATGAGACAACCAAGACCCTTTGAAAAAGACCTCCTCCAACCACCAAGTCAACCTCCCAAGAAAATATTTCTGCACCTTCGTCCTATTTAACACCTTTAGTTTGTTACCTTAGTTCTGTACCTTCGACCTGTTCTGCACCTTTGGCTTAGTTTTGTACCTTTGTCTTGTTCTGTATCTTCAGCTCGGTTTTGCACCTTTGACTTAGTTTTTCACCTTCGACTCAGTTTTGTACATTTGGTCTTTTTTGCACCCGTGGATAACTTTTGCACCTTTGACTTAGTTCTGTACCTTTTCCTATTCGACACCTTCGGCTCAGTTTTGTACCTTTGCTAGAAACTTCAAATGTGATGATCACATTTGTCTTAGTTGAAACCTCAAATAGGTTGAATGCATTGCTTATAAATAGTCTTTTTGTGTGGTCAAATTCCCTTTATGAGGCAGATTTGAATAGAGGGCAGACTGACTTGGTGGAGGAGTAATATATGACCAATTTACATAAAATGAATTTTCTTTCTTTGACATAATAAGCCCAAGAAGGGTCTAGTACATAATGGCAAGGGAAATGACATATGACACAAATCCTAGAAGCACTCAATGAGTGCTTTGACCTGGAAACAAAATAAAATGAACATGAAACCCATGCTTTATAAAAAAAAAATTCTTTTCTTTTACAATAATTTTTCTTTTTCTTAATTTTATGAATACATATGAATTACATCATGTCATGAGCTAAACAACAATTATGAAGAGTGATACTAGTGACATTTTCAACACTCCCTCTATGAAGACTAATACTAGTGACATTTTCAACACTCCCTCTTAACTCGGGAGATATTCATAATTGTTCAATTGGTACAAGGTTGACCTCAATTTGAAATGTTCCAAGAATAGTACAACAACATACGTAATGCTAGGGATAACTGCTAAGGTATCCTCCCAACTGGGACTAAGGTGTTATCAAGGCAACTTGCCACTTTAGGTTCCATTAGGCTACATCTCCTAGAATCAATCCAATTGGATATAGATACCATCTAGGCCTCCATGCCAAGACACCAACCCTCATAGTGATCTAGGTATCATCAACATAAAACACTAAAACAGAGTACCATCAGACCAAGATACCCTCCCACATTGGGATCTAGACATCATCAAGGCCAAATGTTGGGCGCAACCTAACTTGGTCCAATTTTGGTCAAAAGAATGCCCAACTTGAGGAGCAGAGAGTGCGGTACCGCGAAGATAAATCTACGATGCGATGTTTAGGGGCTTCGAGGTGGGTCGAAGCCCCACATTTTGTAACGCGTATTGGGTTTTAGTCTATTGTTTTGTCCGCCCATGGTATGTAGACCATGGTTTTGTATGATGTAAAATCTATATAAAGCGATGTAAGGCTTTGTCAAAGTCATGATAGAGGATGTAATAGTTGATGAGCACAAGCACTTGAGAGATCTGTTTTAGTCTATCTCGGGTCTTAAGGGAAGGCTCCGCAACTTTGTGCGCGAAGGCCTGGAAGATTATGTAACTTGATGCGCAGACCACCTGTAGCTATGTGCGTAGGTCAAAGAAGTGAATGTACTAAATAGATTTATCATAATAAAGAAGAAACAATTTTGGAGCATATTCTGTGTCCTTATTTGTTGTGTGTATTTGTTTATGTGAAGTAATGATAGCGCAATTTATCTTATGCTGAATATGTTTATATTTATCTGAATAATGCGAAGTAATTAAGTAAGTTATAACCATTTGGTAGTTGCTTGTATGATAGAAGGTTGGTTAAGTATAGAAAAGCGAAGTAAAGCCATCTTGCGCAATCCCTTAGGGCTATAGAAACCTGGTTTTGCAAGAACCCATAGCCACCTCGGGTGAGACTTCGATTTTCTTGCAGGTCGTTTCCAAAAGGGCTGGTGTCTGGGGTTTTGTTGGTGCGAAGTACAAGTCGAACCTGGGTCAAACCCAATCTAGCCAACACCAAACTATAACTGAGATCTCAACACCAACTAGGCCAAGATGTCCTCCCAAGTACCATCATATGAGAAAATTATGGTACTCATATCTCCCTCTCAACCAAATCAAAGATATCCACTTGTCCAAGCATGCTTCTAAAATATACAAACTTCTCAGGGAGAGATCAACACATTAGCTACTTGTTCATCCAGTTGAACATATTGTAGCCACATGATCCTAATCACTTCCAATATATTAGATCTTATTATCGATATGATAGCACAATCTCCAAGGTCCTCAACCATTTTGATGCTACTTAGTTCATCATAATATCCAATCAAATCTCGTTGGGAGCTTCCTTCTTCAACTTCTCCAACAACACCAAACTCAGCTTTAACACTCAAATCTTATTCACAACAAATCAATATCAACCACCAACAATTCCTTAGCTATTTTTTGATCTTATTCTTTCTTCATAATCTTTATTATACATCATGACCTCCTTTTCAACTATGGACATCCTCTTTCTTAACAACTTTCAACTACACTTGTTCTTTCTTTTACATCATCATGTCATCGGAGTACATCGTGTTGAAGAATGTAACTAGTGTCGATCTTCATAATTGTAATTTTCAAAACAAATTTTCTTATTTAAGAAAATGACTTATTAAAGCGTGGGTTTCATGCTTGGGTCAATTTTTTCTAGGTCAAAGTCTCCATTGAAGGCTTCTAGGTTTTGCCTTGAGTCAATAGAGTCATTGTCATTTTTATTAGACCCTTCTCGGGCTTTTTTATAATGTAAAAACAATTATTTTTGAGTTAGGAAGGTTATTTGTCACTTCCAAACCAAGTCGACCCTGTCCCCATGAAGTCGACCTACATTAGGACAATTCGATCTTGTCCCCATGAAGTCAGCATACATTAGGAAAATTTGACCCAAAAAAAAGGCTATATATAGAGAGACAACTCAACTTATTTGGCACACTCACCCAACAAGTTTGATCTACAAGGAAGAGAAGCATAAAAGAGAGTGAAGTAGCTGGAGAAGGACGAAACAAGTTGGGAAGACCTAAAACGAGTACTTGGGTTAGCTATCTCTCATATGTGCGAAGTTTCTGGGCAATTGTTGGGGTCAAAATTCTGAATTACTGTTGGTCTAAAATTATGTAGCCGCGGATTGAAAATTTGTTGCTGGGGGCTAAAATTATGGATTGTAGCTGCTATTGGGAAGCTATCACTTGGAGACTTTAACATGGATCATCTATTGGAAGGAAGGGCTGACTTGGTGATTGGAGGAGGCCTTTGTCTCAGTGTAAAGGGTATTGGATTGTCTCATCTTGATTTGAATCTACTAGTGGAAGAGTTGGATTAGGTTTTCCCCTTGAAGGGGTTTTTCCCTTGTTGAGTGCCTAAATCTTGTGTCTCTTTTTCTTGTGGTCTTCATATACATATAATTTGGTAATTTCTTGATGAAAGATAAACTATAAAAAAGTAAAAGAAGGCAACATAATTCACAAGTAATTATCAAGAAAGAGGAATCAAACCCTAATTCCTATAGGCATTGATTTCTCAACATGGTATCAGAGCTAAGGTGGAATAAGGTTGAAGATCACTTTGTTGGCTATCATTTGAATAAGGGAAAAATAATCTTGGAAGAAAAAGTTACTCCCTCTTCGGCAAGTTATTTGAAGATGGGTCTCAACATTATGAAAATTGCAAGAAGCTGGATTGGAAGGATCATCTACAATCTATCTAGGAGAGTCAAGATTCTTGGTTGCACTTATACGTAAACTTGATGATGACAATGCATGGATCATTGATAATGGAGCCTCAAGACATATGACGAGAGAATGTGGACAACTTCATACTCTATCAAGGGAACCATCACCACATGCATTGGAGCTAGGAGACAACAACGACTATGCAGCCAAGGGCCTTGGGTCTACATCATTGAAGTTGAATTTGACATGAAAAATATATCACCCTGAACGAGGCTTCCTCAATAAAATGTATGATTAATTGAATTTTCTTGAAAGGTATGATTAAAAATAAGAGCAAAAAACCATCAAATGAACCCAAGATGAAGCCTTAATGCAAAATTAAGGTTTTTCAAGCCCTAGAAATGTCGAGGGTTGATGATGTCAACCCTACTGAAGAACTTTCAACCATGCAAATTACTTGATGTTTTAAGGCTCAACAAGGTGAAATGATGTCAAACCAACTCAACGTCAAAGCCTTAGTTGAATTTAGCTTGTAACCCTAACCCTAATAACTTGTCTTAAAAGCCCAAAATTTTAGGAGAGGGAGAAAAAGATAAATTTTATGAGTTTTGATCACCAAGATGGATGCCGGTGCCTTCTAGTTACTTGGGTGATGGGGTATAGGGATTTTGACCATGGAAATATCAAACCATTGAAGGGAGTAGTGGGAAACCCTAGGTTTCCACTTGCTAACCCTAGCTATCAGTTTATGAGGGGATAAAATTTACTAAAGAAAATCTCTCTAAGATGTTTACAAGGAAGTTCAAGGCTACAAAATTAAAGAATGCAAATTTTGCCAAGCATTTCATATAAAAAGAAGCGTTTAGACATGGCGTGTAGAAGCCTTAGTAATATTCATTACATGCAAAAATCATGAAATATATTCAACAAAAAGTACTCACAAGCTATCCAAGAACAAGCCTTCTTGATCCCAAAATGACGTCTCCACGACAAGCACTAGTCTCCAATAGCCAAAAATGCACAAAAGGTCACATATCCATAAAGTAGTGAAGTACAAATAGCTAGGACGAGTTCTTTAAGACACGCAGAGTTTTCCACAAGTGACGATGAACGAAATGAGAGAGGCCATCCTATATTTATATGAGGTCCACCTCTTTTAATTTCTAACTAAAAGCCCCTACAAAAATTTGATTTTTGTGTGGAAAAAAGTAAAATTGGGTTACACGCCAATGCACTAACTTTGCAACATAATACGCCAAGACAAGCCCGCACGTGTGAGTCATAGACCTAAAAAATTGATGATGTCATGCCCTTTAGGGTCCAAATTCTCTATCAATAAAAAATCAAGGCTCAAAATATCTTCAAGCATCATGATCATCTTCCATTTGAGGAAAATCCCCAAATCATGCTTCAAGGCAGCTCTAAGGGTCCAAAATCCAACTACAAGTGGCACATATCATCTCTATGGGTGTCAAGTAAGCAAAGTGGTGCCTCTTCTCTCCAGCGTTAATGATCCATTAGGTGCAACAAGCCCTCCTCAATCATCCTAAGGATGATCATCCTCATTTGGGCCTTGGATCATGGCATGCCCACCAAGTGGTGTCAAGACCAACCTGGCGGCATGCTGGGTCCATTAGTACATCATCAATAATTCTCCATGCTAGACAAGAGAAACATAGTGTTATGGCTCTTGGGGGTGCTCTGGGATGTATATGAATTGCTCAATTCATCAGAAGGCCAAACACTTTGCCAGAATGGGGCAACGTTGCACTTAGAAAGTCATCATGCTCTTTGGAATGTAATGTATGGCTTGGTCATCTTCAAGAATCCTCCATGTTAGGCAAGAGATACACAATGTTCTAGCTCTTAGGGTTGCTCTGGGATGTATACATATTGCTCAATTCATTAAAAGGCCAAACACTTTGCTAAAAGGGGGCAATGTTGCATCTACAAAGTCATCATGCTATTTGGAATGTAATGTATGGCCTGGTCTCATTCCCCCTTTTTTTTCCTTTTGAAGAGAGGGAGCATCTAGTGCTCAGGAATTTGGCGATCGCTAATGAGAAGGGTAGAGCTCATGTTAGGATTTTGCACAAATGCTAACTTATGTCTTGGCAATATTTTTCATTTCAATCTTCTTTTTCTTTCATTGTGGACATATTATGCTTTTACATTCTTTTAGCTACATTAACATCTATGGCAACGTTTTCTGGCCCTACTCAATGATTTGGATAAGAGAGTGCCAAATCCCAATGAACTAGTGATATTTGAACTTGAAGAATGGAGATGATATGAAGTGATAATAATGCAACATGGAAAGTGTTAAGTATGGTAAAAGGGAGAATGAATACAATATTTCAATCCAGGTCTTCCACATAGTGCCCCTCCTATAACCCTAAGGCCTTAGGTGAGGTCCCACTGGACTAGGGCTAAATGTTAACCCCTCTGGTAAGGTGAGAGAAGAAACTTACATTCAAGATCAATCAATCATCTATTTTATGATATTATCCTTGCTAAATTTCCAAAAAATTAAGTAAATGCACTTGATTTCACAATGATCAAAGTACTTATTGAGTGGTAGACTATCTTTAATTCCTCCAGTAAGGTGAGAGAGTAAACTTATAGTTAAGATCAACCAGTCATCCAAATTATCCTTTTATCCATACTAAATGCCCAAAACATTAAGCACATGTTGAGTGGTAACTCACCTTTATTTCAAAGAAATGCCAATGGTGAGAAGCGTAATGACTGGGGAAAATGTTGGAGATGTCATATCATCATCATCAAACAATGTGTAGCGTTGTTGGCTACTTAAATGTCCTAAAAGGTTACCCATTTTGGTGGGCAACATGGCCTTAAACAATATATTACTTGATTTTGACAAGTTGTGAAGTAGGCTTTGTACAGCAATTTATTAATTTGGTATGGTGCAATAACTCTTAAAGCCAAAAAAAGTTCTTAAAAGGTTGAATGTTGGTAAAAAGTGTTTGTGAAAGTGCACATTAACAAGTCCTTTTTGCTTCAAATCAAAGATTCAAGTGAATAGAATATACCCCTAAGAACAACAATCCATCTAAGAAAGAACTCAACTATTAAGGTATTGCTACTTGAAAATGTGTGACATTTGAGAATGATCTTCAATTTAAATGAAATCTCTTCCAACAATTGTACATAAGTTTTCCAAAAATTCTGTTTTACCCAATGATTGTGTTCCAAATTGTTATTAGACCAAATATCGATTTGGCTAAGTATACACCTATTCATTTGTATTAGATTTTGTAAAAGTCAACAACTAATCTGTTAACTATGCTAAGTAAAGAGCTGAAAACTAAACTCTGCTGGAAATACTTGGGGGGGGGGGGGTGAATCAATATTTCTTAGCAATTAACACTTATTAATATTTTCATATAATTAGTTAATCTTCAGATATTATAATTATTCAATAAAATCAGTAAAAAAAAATGCAAAGGGTAGAGACAATAGACAATATTTTGTAGGTGGAAAACCCCCTTCAGGTCAAAAACCATGCTTTTCTAATAAATTCTTTAAATTCTAGCCCCAAATGAAAAGAAAGTTATAACATCCTAGAACTCTAGAAAAACATTCTTCTCCAGCTTCCATTGGAAGGGTGTCCACACGCCCTAGTTTTATCAATAGTCAACTGAAAGGATGCCCTAACACCCTAACAAGCCCCAACTCACCCTAGCACCACCCTACCACCCTGAAGTGTTTACAGGCTCCAACCTAAAGGTGAATTCATTCACCAGCCTAACACCACCTTACCACCCTATAAAGACAAAAATAAACTAAAAGTGTAGACTCCCATACTAGGGACAACGATCCACGTTACAATGATTTTCAACGACTATATTTTGATTGACCAACAATACTTATGACCTAAACCCTTGTCTTGACAAACTAAGAACCCTTGTTCAACACAAACCCTTATCCCAAAACAAATTTTACTTCTTCAACTCCCAGGCAATGACACATACTTCTTACAAATGTGGGCTCCCTTGTAAGAGATAATGGCCCATTTACAATGATGTATAATATTTGACAAATGATATTGACTCTTAAAAATCCTTACAAGACAAGAGACATTGACATGGATACTATTGAAATGCTTATGCTCTTTGTCATTTGCTTGCTTTCCCTTTCACTGCTTCAACCCATACTTCAATCTTCATTGTTTTGATGCTTATGCCCAACTGCCTTACTCGATATTACTAGTCGACCTTAAGTTCATGCCACTGATCCATTTATCAAGGATGTCGTGTTGCTTGAACTATGCTTGAACTTGCAATTTAAAGTATGCCTAAGCGAAACACCAATTTCCAAAAAATAAAATAAAATTTGAATCCAAATATTAAGTGAATTGTAGAAATTTTAAGGCCCACTCCGGTTTTCAGTTTCTCCTTATTTCTCCCATATAGTTAAATTCCCATTCCCATAACCATACATACAACAAGCTGGGAAAATAAATATTTTCTGAAAACACAAATTCTGGAAATTTCAAATGCTGGAAATTGCAGAAATAAAAACACAAAAATAATTTCAGCCACACACAAAAAAAATGATGCGCTGATTTTTGGTCAAGATGACCCTGGAAAAGTCCCCTACAACTCTTGGGGAAAACCAGTTTGAAAGCTCATCTTTATTTTTCAATATAGCTTGTACAGTGAGACAGAAATTACAACAACTTAACAAATGTACTTATCTCGATTTCCATGCTTATACCCCGCCTTGGAAAACGTGTCGAAAAACAAACTAACAAAGCAAAAATTTTACAGCATTAATTACAGCATTAAATGCTGACTGTACCTCTTGATTTCGGTGCCCAGCTATACTGCCGTACGACTATACATAATGTATGGAAAGTACAATAGTACATCCTCGATTTTTATACCTCTTTCTGCCTCAAAAAATGCACTGTTGCTGGTGTACAACAACTGTACGGATTTCCTCGAAATCTATGCCACCAAACAACAATACCTCTCCTCGATTTTTGTGCCTAGAATCTTCCCAGAAAACTATGCTGAAGCTACTGTATGGATTCCTAGAAAACTGTGCCTCCTTCCTCGAAAAATGTGCCACACTCTTGCTGTACGGATTTTTGCCTTGGGAACTGTGCCTCTTTACTGTTGTACAGATTTGCTCAAGTTTCTAGCTGCTGCCCTCCTTCTCCTCACTACTCATAAATTTCTCCCTTGCTTTCTCTTCTCTCTCAATCTGCTCATGAAAGGATGAATGACATGTTCCTCTCTTTTCCTCCTTTAACCTAACCCTAAGTGACTTTTGGGGAATCCCTAAATCCAATGGCTGAGATAGGTTTAGATCTAGGGTTGAAATTAAATGTGCATTTAATTCTCACTTTCTATTTTTTAATTCACCCCACTTTAATAAAGACCCTCTTAGTCGTTTATTTCCAAAGTCACTTTTCACTTTCTATTTTCACATTGACTTTATTAAAGTCACTTTAAAATTAGACTTGGTAACTTTATCATTTAAAGTCACTTTTAAATTAGATTTGACTTTATAACTTATAAAGTCACTTCAGGAGAAAAAGTGAAATACATTTGGACACTTTTCCTTAGGCCAAAGATCAAAGCCTTAGGGAATCACCTGTCCTCCGATAACCAAATTTCAACACTCCCTCTTACCGAGGAAGGTGTTCCTCACCACACCCATCTTGTCTATGAAGTAGACATGCTTACCCCATGGTAAGGCTTTGGTAAATATATCTACTACCTGCTCATCTGTGGGAATATACTCAAGCTTCACAGCTCCCTTCTGAACATAGTCTCTGATGAAATGATATCTGATGCCGATATGCTTTGACCTGTCATGAAATACTGGATTCTCCATGAGTTTAATGCAACTCTGATTACACAATGAATCACTGAAGGTCTCAACGACTGACCAAATAAGCCAAACAATATCTTGCGAAGCCATATGGCCTCACAACTAGCTAGACTGGTTGCCATGTGCTCTACTTCCACTGAACTCAATGCTATTGACTGCTACTTTCGGCTGAACCACGACACCACTGCTGAAACCAACCCAAAACAGCACCCTGAAGTGCTCTTCCTATCAGAAGCACAACTTGACCAATCAGAATAAGTGTAACCTACCAATCTCACTCCATCTCCCTGCCTATAATCCAGACCATACTCCATTGTCCCCTGCAAGTACCACAAAATGTGTTTTGCAGCAACCCAGTGCACTCTTCTGGGCTCATACATGAACTGGCTCATTGTGTTGACTGCAAAACATATATCTGGTCTAGTGTTGACCAAATACATCAAGGAACCAATCAACTATTTATACAATGTGGGATCCACCAACTCGGAATCTGAAGCGTGAAGCTTCTTCTAGTTAGTGATCATAGGTGTCGACATGGGTCTACAATACTCCATGAGGAATCTACTAAGGATGTCCACAATATACCTCCCCTGTCCTAGGAAGAAATGCCCCTCCTCCTGCCACACCTCCAAACCCAAAAATTAATGCATCAAGCCAATGTCCTTCATCTCGAACTCCGTTGCAAGATCTCTCTTGCAGCTCTCTATGAGTCATTTTGCACCCGTAATGACCAAGTCATCCACATACATCACCAGAATGAGAGGCTCCTCACTTATTGCAATAAAGTATAGGTTCGGCTCCGCATCACTCTTTGTGAAACCCATCTCTTGCAAGTACATATCAATCCTGGAGTACCAAGCTCTAGGAGCTTGCTTCAGGCCATAAAGGGCCTTCTTCAGTCTGCATACATGGGACTCCTTCCCATGTGCCTCAAAGCCATGTGGCTGCTCAATTTACACCTCCTCCTGTATGAAGCCATTGAGAAATGAGGTCTTCACATCCATCTGGTGGATCTTCCAACCCATCTCTGCTGCTATCGATATAATGGAGTGAATGGAAGTATATCACACCACGGGAGTGAAGGTCTCCTCATAATCTACTCCCTATACTTGGGAGAACCCTCTATCCACAAACCTTACTTTGAATTTCTCAATGCTTCCATCTGCAACATGCTTTACCTTGTAAAGCCATCTGGAAGTAACCACAGATTTTCCCTTAAGCCTTGTCACCACCTCCCAAACATCATTCTTCATGATAGAAGAATACTCCTCCTGCATGGCCTCTCTCCAAACCTGATGGCTAGCTGCCTCCTCATAGCTAAAAGGCTCAGAGTCAACGATGTTGGAAACCATTTCCATATAGCTACAGAACCTCTCAGGTGGTCTGCTCTTTGTGAACGGTTTCTTCGGCCCAACAACAGATGTGGCATCTCTCAAGGTATCCTGAAGCCACTTGGGCTTCCTCTTCCCTGAGCACACTTCTCCCACTAGAGAATGAAACTCCTCCTCATCATCAGGAGCCTGAACTCCTGAATGTCTGTTTGCTGTACTTCTACCTGAACTTGAACCTGTAGATGCTAAAGTACTGTGTGAACTGTCCATTAGTGGACTACCTAGTGAACTGCTCTGCGGACTACTTTGCATGGTGCCAGAAGCACCACCCCTCTGACTCTGCGAGCCACTGCTCACTGATGGACCTGATACCGTAATCGTTGTACCTCATGATCCCTTCCCATTGGATCCCTATGACTGACTCAGATCCTCCTGAGGGTCTGGCTGATCTAGATACTCTAACTCCCGTGACCTCCTGAAAGCCCTCTCCTCTTCGAACTTCACATTCCGCCTGACAACAACTCTCCTCCGTGCAGAAATATAAATCCAAAAGGTTTTCGAGGTATCACTGTAGCCCACAAAGATGCCCTGCTCTATAGTGGGCTCTAGCTTGGTCCTCTTCTCCTTGGGTACGTAGGAGTATTTAATACACCCAAAGATACGAAAATGACCAACATTAGGCTTCTTCCCAGAAAAAGCCTCCTTCGGAGTCACATGCCCCAAGGCATGACGCGTACTTCTGTTCTGCAAATATACAGCAGTGTTGCAGGCCTCTGCCCACAAAAATAATGGTAACCCCTGATCATGTAGCATGGCTTTGGCAACCCCAACGATGAATCTGTTCTTCCTCTTCACAACCCCATTCTGCTAGGGGTTGTAAGGAATTGTGAACTCCCTCCTGATGCCTGCCTCCGAACAACAATAAAAAAACTCAGCAAGGGTGTACTCACCTCCATTGTTTGACCTGACGGACTTGATCTTTCGACCTGTCTAAGTCTCCACAAGAGCTCTGAACTCCTAAAACCGCTTGAAGACCTCACTCTTGGTCTTCAAGAAATAAATCCAGGTCTTCCTGGAGTGATCATCAAAGAATAAAACATAATACTCATATTTACTCAAGGAAACATGAGACATCCGATTGCTCACATCGGTATGGATCAAATCAAGTATCCCAGTCGATCTACTGTCACTATTGGGAAAAGGGGATTTGGCAAACTTGCCCATAGCACATCCTCTGCATGTATCTAGGTGATCAGAAGTGAAATCTGGCACACCTGTAGTGATCTCCCGCAATGTCCTCAAGGTTCCATGATACATGTGCCCCATCCTGCCACTAGAAAATTTGGTGGAATTTCCGATGACCAATTCGTCGCTATTCCAACACATAGTCGTCACAAGAGTGACAGTTCGAGGACGGGAAAAACGTGGTTTACCATCCCGTCGCAATTTCGACGCACTTAAAAAGTGTCGCACTACCGACACTTTTTCCATCGCTTCCAAACAGGTGTCGCTCTTCCGACGTTTCCCAAACCGTCGCGCTTCCAACATTTGTAAACTGTCACACTTCCGACGAAATGTGGTCTGACGTTTTGAACGTCGCTCTTCCGATGTTTGTAAACTGTCGCAATTCCAACGAAATGTGGTCCATCGTTTTGAGCGTCGCAATTCCGAAGCAATGTGGTCCGACGTTTTGGACGTCGCTCTTCCGACGTTTGTAAACTGTCGCAATTCCGATGAAATGTGGTCCGACTTTTTGAACGTCGCTCATCCAACGTTTTTATACTGTCGCTCTTCCGACGTTTTTAAGCTGTCGCAATTCCAACGCTTACAAGGCGTCGGTATACCGACGACGGGTTCAATTTAAAAAAAAAAAATGAAACTTTAAAACAGGACAGTAAATATCCAATATTTGTTATGAATTGTGGGCGTTCCATTGACCGTGAAATATTGATATAATAAACCACCCCGCAACGCTTCGACTATAAACAATCATTTTTTTTTTCACAAGAGAAAAAACGATGTTTTGAATATATTATATGAAGTAAAACAGTCCATGAAGTCATTAAATTTTCACATCTGAAGATTGGAACCCAAATATCCATCCAAAAAAATGGAAGTCCCACCCCAGACAGTGATAGAAAAATACCCCATGTCATATACAGGGACTTGATATAAAACCCAGTAACGGTCCACATGGAGATTATCGACAATCTGAGAAAGCATCCAAATATGCCCGAGGCATCTATAAGAAAGTGAAATAGCGGTATGTAGAATAGTAAAGCAACAGATAGAGTACGTACCGACGTCCATTGTTCCAAATACAAATTAAAGTACCCAAAATCCTTGAACAGAGAAAAACGCTAATCATGTGAGGAGTGTGATATGTCCAAAATATAAAAAGACCATGAGACCATATCAATAAACCAGCAACATAGACCAACATCGCTAGTTTTGAAGGCAGAGTGATAAACATTAATCATTTTTTTTTCACAAGAGAAAAAACGTTGTTTTGAATATATTATATGAAGTAAAACAGTCCATGAATTCATTACATTTTCACATCTGAAGATTGGAACCCAAATATTCATCCAGAAAAGTGGAAGTCCCACCCCAGACAATGATAGAAAAATACCCCATGTCACATACAGGGACATGATATAAAACCCAGTAACGGTCCACATGGAGATTATCGACAAATCTGAGAAAGCATCCAAATATTCCCGAGGCATCTATAAGAAAGTGAAATAGCAGTATGTAGAATAGTAAAACAACAGATAGAGTACCGACGTCCATTGTTCCAAATACAAATTAAAGTACCCAAAATCCTTGAACGGAGAAAAACGCTAATCATGTGAGGAGTGTGATATGTCCAAAATATAAAAAGACCATCAGACCATATCAATAAACCAGCAACATAGACCAGCATCGCTAGTTTTGAAGGCAGAGTGATAAACATTAATCATTTTTTTCACAAGAGAAAAAACGTTGTTTTGAATATATTATATGAAGTAAAACAGTCCATGAAGTCATTACATTTTCACATCTGAAGATTGGAACCCAAATATCCATCCGGAAAAGTGGAAGTCCCACCCCAGACAGTGATAGAAAAATACCCCATGTCACATACAGGGACTTGATATAAAACCCAGTAACGGTCCACATGGAGATTATCGACAATCTGAGAAAGCATCCAAATATGCCCGAGGCAACTATAAGAAAGTGAAATAGCAGTATGTAGAATAGTAAAGCAACAGATAGAGTACCGACGTCCATTGTTCCAAATACAAATTAAAGTACCCAAAATCATTGAACATAGAAAAACGCTAATCATGTGAGGAGTGTGATATGTCCAAAATATAAAAATACCATCAGACCATATCAATAAACTAGCATCGCTAGTTTTGAAGACAGAGTGATAACCTGTCAACACAAAAAATAGTATCATAAAGCGGATACAGGAAATGTGCAAAGACATGTACTGTTGATATACGCCTCACACAAAAAGCATCCATGATAGAGCAAAAATATGTATAAACCCAGGGTCGATTGTATGTTCTGGCTCGCTTGTTCCCGGAAATAAAAACCATCTGCAGAAACCTAGGCTCGCTTGTAAGATCAGGCTCGCTTGATTCCAAAATTGGTAACCATCTATTGCATCCGAGATCTAAGGTTCAGGCTTACTTGTTTCCATTAGTAGCCCGCTACACCATCCACCCTGTTCATAGCAAAAAGGTTCATGTAGATATACAGAGAAAGAGTATAATACGTAGATCATATAAAAATGGCTCTGTATTTCAAAAAACAGGTTTAAAATAGAAAAAGGGCAACATTTTTTTTTTCCAATTGTTATGAACATAATTCGACCGTGAAATATTAATATAATAAACCACCCTGCAATGCTTCGACTATAAAAAATCATATAAACATGGCTCTATATTTCAAAAAACAGGTTTAAAATAGAAATAGGGCAACATTTTTTTTTTTCTACGTAAAGTTAATCTATTAACAGTGGGAATAAAATTACACCGAAGTTAAAAACATTGCCCAGACTCATGGCAAAATTGTCATCAAAAAATCAAAAAATTAAGAAGACTGCCCTCATACGGGGAAACCAGTCTTGAACGTTTACAGAATTCAAAAATATTACAGAAGTCCAACACAGTAATATAATCTAAAAGCGACCCAATTAAGTGGGCCGCGAAGCAAGAAAAAAAAATTAACCAAACTACTCCTCCAGTTCCTCAACAATTCGGCACCATCCTTCGGAAGGTCCAGGATCGCTAGGTGCTACCTCCACAGTCATGCCACTGCTCCCCTCCTGAAGGCCCGAATGCTGGCCGACTTTTTCTGAGCTCAGACCCACCGGACATGTGCATTGTTCTTCCATTTGGGCCTCCTCACGGAAAACCACAGTAATTGAAGCTGTGATTCATGGGCGGTTCATAGAGAAATTAAAGGAAAAAAGCGCAGTGCGCGTCGTGGGAGAAGGTGAACGGTGGGAAAATGAGGAGCAGGGGAGCCCATACGGTGGCCAGATTCTAGAACCCGACCCCGCCAACTTCTAGTATCTGGATAGCGACCTGTGTGATAATCACTGGACTGGGAAGACGACTCGGTTGAGGGGCTGGAGGGAGCGCGCAGGGGTTGACCTCTAGTGCTCCCCCTGCGCCAACGCATCCTTTGACGCAGGTGAGGCATGAGTGCAGTCTCAGCAGTGGGCACAAGAGGAGACGGAGAAGTAGAATTCCAAGAAACAGAGGAAGACAGACAAGGACCAGACCGAGAGAAATGCAGATATGCAGCAAGGTCTACACAGCAGTTCAGCTGGCCACTTCTCCTTCTCGTCATAGTGAGCAGGCAGTGTAACCCAGCAACCGGCTCATCTAAAAAACCATAGCGAAATGTCATTTTATCGACCCGACTGCAATGTAATCGAAGGATGCCCGTCATAATTAATCTCTGATCATTAATGTGAGCCAAAGGCCGGATCATATTGGAGCATGCGGAATTGCTAACAGGAGTGGAGGTCTGATCTTGAACAGTGTTAAAACTTAATGCGATTAGATGTGAAAACCTTGGAAATTAATTGAACAGCGTTAAAACTTAATGCGATTGATATGAAATCGCCACATCCATGTCCCATCGCCTTAAACTCCATCGAATGCACCCGCAGCCGGGAGCAGGGCAAGTTTTGATTGAGGACACGTGGCAGAAATTGATTGGAGTGGATCTTTGTTTGGGCTGCTCATGCAGTAGAAATCCGGATCCGAAAAATATTAGGGTGAATTTGATAAGAAATTCGCGTCACAACTTTTTATCAATGCAATGCAATCGAAGGACGCTCGTCATAATTAATCTATGATCATTAATGAGAGCCGAAGGCCGGATCATATTGGAGCATGCAAAATCAGTAACGGGAGTGGAGGTCCGATCTTGAACAGTGTTAAAATTTAATGCGATTTGATGTGCAAACCTTGGAACTTAATTGAACAACGTTAAATCTTAATGCGATTGATATGAAATCGCCACATCCATGTCCCATCGCCTTAAACGCCATCGAATGCACCCGCAGCCGGGAGCAGGGCAAGTTTTTATTGAGGACACGTGGCAGAAATTGATTGGAGCGGATCTTTGTTTGGGCCGCTCGCGCAGTGGAAATCTGGACCCAAAAAATATTAGGGCGAATTTGATAAGAAATTCGTGTCACAACTCTCCCTCCGTACGCCAGCCCAACTTCGGACCCGAAAAAGATTAGGGCGGAATTCATTTGGTTTTCGCGTCACAAAATTGGCCGACGTCAGCAGGCTATTTTGGAACGCGAATTTGGTTTGAATTATGGTTTATCGTCGTTTGAAGTCCGGCGGGCTCGACTTAAGAATAATTTTGTTTGATCCCATCTTATAAAATTTGTGTTGGTTTTCTTTGATAATACACATATTTATAATAAATCATGGGAATACCACACTAAACATGTGGAAAAGTTATATAAATTATTGAGAACAATCATTTTTATGTAAAAGTATCCAAATGTGCTTTTGGGAAATAAGAATTCAAGTATTTGGTTCATATTGTTTTAAAGGAAGGAGTGAAGTTGGAGCCTCAAAAGATGCAAGCTATTACAAAATGACCTATTCCTAAGAAAATCAAGGTTCCTAGAAGATTTTTTAGACTTACATGATATTATTGGTAATTTGTTAAGAATTATGCATGCATTTCAAGTCCACTCACATATCTCTTGAAGAAAATATCATTTATATGGAATGATGAGGCTACTTTGGCATTCTCTCTTTTAATGGATGCCATGTCTTCTACACCAACATTGGTTGCACCTAATTTTGGTAAAACATTCATAGTAGAGTGTGAGGCACTAGGACAAGGAATTTATGTAACATTAACACAATAAGGGATACCATTGGCTTTTAAAAGCAAGGAATTCAAAGAAAATATTTGGTGAAATCTACGTATGAAAATAAATGGAAGCAATATTACATGCAATAAAAAATGGGGATAGTATATCATTGGGAGGTACTTTAAAGTCAAGATATACCATGATAGCATAAAGTATTTTTTGAAGCTATGGATTTCATTGGAAGATT
>CM076581.1:1291615598-1291816141 GCA_034641835.2 Pinus albicaulis | reverse complement strand
TACTACAGGAAGTCATGATAAGAAGAATAAAATGATAAACAGAGGTTAAAGAGTATCAGTGCAGATAAAGAGTATCAGTAAAACAGAGCAGCCAGCACAGAGTTACTAAAGAGGACAACAACAAGCCAAATCATAGGGGCTGCCTCCAGCACATTCTCAAAAGAAGGAAACAGCACAACATCAGTTATCATTTCTCTTATCTACGAGACCATCTGTCTCTAGTTTGTTGTAAAATACTTATGAGTTATCCTAGATTATATCTCAATTTGTTATGAGATATTTTTATAATTTTTTGTATAAATATTCCCTCAATTGGAGTATTGAGGGGTGGATTCTTAGACTTTGCTGTAACATTGACTATTTTGGAATAAAGTGTTGTTGGAGAAATTTTGTGTGGCTAGCTGGATGATGAATTGATGCAAAAGACTTTTTACAGGATTCTTGTGTCAAACAACGGACCAATAAGTCATCTATCTCTTATGTTTTAAAGTTTTTATATTTGTTTATTATATTATCTTTGTTTCATTTCCGAATAATTAACGAAAAGGAATAAATCAGAAAGTGCTTAAGTGCAATCTGCTTTCAATCGTTGTTATTCTAAATGTTTTCTTTCGAACTGGTTTAAACAATGAATTCTTAATTGCTCTTGTTTTACTAGTTTATGCATTTTTATTATTTAGTAAAGAATACTTAATTTCTCTTTATTAATTATCACTCAATTTCCCTCTTTCAAATGTGTTGAAGGATTCTTAATTGCCCTTCATCCATTTTGAGTTCATTCCATTCACTTTAGATCAATAGTGTTCCCGATTTGATTATCTTGCCACGTAAAGCCATCTTTTTGTTAGAAACTTAAAAATCAGTCAAACATCTTCTTTGACTCCATTAGCCCATTGGCCTAAACTACTCAAATCTTACCCTCAATTTATAGAATTCCATCACCCAGGCTTCAATCGAAAACCCCTGGACCTTATAACTAGCCTAATATCTTTCAAAACAAAGCTAAATTTTACGAGAAGAGCCCTCTGCAGGTACGAATTGGCTAGATTACGTACCTAAAAGTTGGTTTTTGGTTATCTCGGACCCCTTCCTCTTCCAACTGACTTCAAGGAAAATCGGAAGTGATAGCACATATAAAGCTCATGCTTTAGAAGTTACAAGCTTGTCAAACTAATTGAACCAAACGTATATTCATCCTTGAGGTTTGCAATATGTATCATTGTAATTCAATGCTCAATATCACTCCTGCAAATATGTAATAGTTGTAAGAAACAAAACATTAAATGATTGTAGCAATAAAAAAACAGTGTATTCAAGGGAAACAACCTATATTTTAGTTATGAATTCAAAGAATAAAACAAGCTCGAAAACAACTAAGCTATACTATGTTATGGAGAGGAAAGGAAGGGGCATTATGGGTTGAGTTGGTGTGCCCTAAAATTGGTTTCACACTACCTAAGAGACTATATAATCAAAATTAATTTGCACATCCGAGACTATCAAAAGCCAACACCAAAAGTTTCATTAATCTAGCTAGAAATAATGTCAGAGTTACATAATTTCCTTCAAGATTTTCCCAATGATCTGATCTGGGTTCCTTCAGCTACCAGAATTATCCAAGATATTTTACTTCTATGATGTTAGAAGAATTATGTTTAAAATAGCATAAAGAACCAAGTGCATGCTTAGCAAGGGAAAACATAATGAAGATCGAGAAATCAAGAACATGGCACATGTTAGATCCCTATATTACTAGTATAGTCCCTTATTGTTGTTAGTGTAACTCCCTTATTGTTATTGTTGTACTCCTGTAACCCCCATATTCTTATTGTTGTGCCCTTAAATTATTATTGTTAGGTCGGCTAGGATTACATTGTGGCCCCACTAGGATTACATTAGGCGCCATGGAGTCCTATATATAGAAGGAGGTTTTGGTCATTTGTATCATACAAGAATTGTTCATTCATGTAATGTATTGGAGGTTGCCCCCTCGAAGTGGCTTATTTCTAAGGCGTTGATATCTCTTTTATTTTATTTTTGGAGCTGGTTTCACAACATTTGGTATCAGAGCTTTCGATTCTAGGGTTTCGCTGCTCCAAACAGGTCATCATCGAATTTTCGCTATAACATTTTTTATACGAAGGTTCAGAAGCTAAAAATTTTAGAGGGCGAAGCCAAAATCCTGAGGAGGATCAAACAGAGGTTAAAGAGTATCAATGCAGATAAAGAGTATCAGTAAAACAAAGCAGCCAGCACAGAGTTACTAAAGAGGACAGCAACAAGCCAAATCATAGGGCCTGCCTCCAGCACGTTCTCAAAAGAAGGAAACAACAGAACATCAGTTATTATTTCTCTTATCTACGATACCATTTGTCTCTAGTTTGTTGTAAAATACTTATGAGTCATCCTAGATTATATCTCAATTTGTTATGAGATATTTTTTATAATTTTTTTGTATAAATACTCCCTCAATTGGAGTATTGAGGGTGGATTCTTAGACTTTGTTGTAACATTGACTATTTTAGAATAAAGTGTTGTTGGAAAAATTTTGTGTGGCTAGCTGGATAAGGAATTGATGCAAAAGACTTTTTACAAGATTCTTGAATCAGACAACGAATGAATAAGTCATCTATCTCTTATGTTTTGAAGTTTTATACTTGTTTATTATATCAACCGTGTTTCATATCTGAATGATTAACGAAAAGGAATAAATCAGAAGGTGCCTAAGTGCAATTTGTTTTCAATCGTTGTTATTCTAAATGTTTTCTTCTGAACTCGTTTAAACAGTGAATTCTTAATTGCTCCTATTTTTCTAGTTTATGCATTATAAGAGGCCTCAAATTTATATCCAATTACATTTTCTATTCCGAGGTGGCTAGAAGAAGCTTTCCATAATGGAAAAATGACAATAGTACTAAACAAAAACTAAAATTTATAAAGGATGGGATGAACTCTATGGAGCATTGGGAGTGAAAGAGAGATATACTTTGGTGCAAATGTAGAATATTTTATGCACGCAAGCATATTTGAATAAAAAAATATTAAGGGAGTCCCATGTCTCTCTGATGGTAGGACGCGGGGTTCCTTAAAACATCTCAAAGGATCAAAAAATATATTTTTGGAAGGAATGAAGAAAGATATTCAAAATTTTGTAAGAGAAGGTTAGGTTTGCATAATAAATAAAAGAGAGATAGTAAAATCTCTAGGGTTACTTCAACCATTCCACATACTTATTCAAAGACTAGAAGATATATCAATAGACTTTATTACAGGGTTACTGAAATATAAAGGTAAGTATTACATTTTTGAGGTCATTTATATAGATAAATTTTGTAGATTTTTTTTGTAGAGCTCAAAGTACATAAACAACAAGCCAAGTGGCAGAAGTGTCCGTGAAAGAAATTCATAGTCTTCATGGTTTTTCTAAAGTAATAGTAACAAGAAACTTTTGGAAATAATTATTTAATATGAGTGGAGAAACACTAGCTGCCATGAGTTCTACATATCAAACACAATCAAATGGTCAAACAAAAATAGTTAACAAATGTTTATAAGGTTATCTACAATGTTACTCTTTAGAAAATCAATCTTAATGGATGAAGTGGGTTCCTCAAGGAAGAATGGTAATATGATACTATCATACTACCTATCACACATCTACTAAAATTTCCCCATTTAAGGCTTTTTATGGATATCCAACTCCTAGTATCTCATACTTTTTGCAAGATAAGTCCAAAGTATAGGAAACAGAGTCACATATGGAAAATACTAAAGAAACTTTGAAAATTATTATGGAAAACCTTCAAATGACATGAAACATGATAAAACACAAGGGGAACAACATTGAAGTGAAAGATAATTTGAGGAGGGTAATTAGGTATTTTTTAGATTATAGCATTATAAGCAATCTTCATTCAAGAAAAAGAAGAATAAAGAATTAGCTCAAAAATGTTATGGCCCTAAATAATTATTCATAAGATTGCACAAGTGGTATAGAAGTTATATTTTCCTTCTTCTTGCATTCATAAGGTTTTTCATGTATCTGGCCTAAAAAAGGTTTTGGGAAAAAATATGCCAATGTAAATAGAACTTCCAAAATTAGATGAAGAATGAAAGTTGATTCTTGAACCACAAAAAGTTATAGATAAACATTCTGTATCTCTTTGACATATGACCATTATAAAGTACCTAATCAAGTGGAAGAATATTCGTCTAGAAGAAGGTACATGGTAAAATGATCAATTCGTGATGAAATACCCACGGCTAAAGGGTTCATTTGAAGTTTTGACAAAGGTTTTGTTATATGTTTTATATAACGCGCGGCGGAATAGTTTTATTGTTTGTTAAGGTCCCACACAGTGATCGAATTTGAAGGGCAGGTCTGAATTTCAATTAGAAGGGCATATATCTATGTCGCCCTTCCATAATGAAAAGCTTTAAAAAAAAAACTTTCCAATTGACCACAATAAATTATTTTTACATTTCATTTTCAGAAAGACAAAACCATCAATCTTTATATTAATAAAAGACTGTTACATATACAACAATAAAGAAGGCTCCATCTTTCATTTCTTAAATATGTCATTGGCAATGTCAACATAAGTCTTGAAGACACTATTATAAGAATTTGGATACATACCACCGGGATATAGGAGATTCCTATGTGTCAGATTGTGTAATGCAATTTTGACTTTGTCTCACAAGGAGCAGCAACATGGAGGTTTGGATTTTTCTTATAGAAATTTTTTATTATTATTTGAAACGTTGTTTATAGATATGAAGACAACAATGAAATTATGAGCATGGTGGACAATTAGTCAAGCTCATGATGCCAAACCATGATGATGTAAGTTTGGAATTTAACATTTTACATGTTAAAGACAAATAGTCAAAATCACTGACAACTTAGTATGCCATAATTAATAATCATTCCCTGTTCACTTTTGTTAATAGGTTTATGTCACACGATGATCTCTCTTCTATGGCATTTACTTGTATTGAAGATCACTATTCTAGGAATAAGGAGTTATTTTCTCCAAAAATAACCCTAGCCAAACATTGACAATGCATCAAGGATATCTTTCTATGCTTCATAAGTACGTATGTTCTACTTCTAAATCATGTCTTGGAAGTGGTTGTTTTGCTGGAAATTATTCACTAGTTGGTTTCATACCAAATTATTTTTCTCATTTTCAGCATCCAATACATGAAAAAGATAATGATTTAAAACAACATAAATATTTGAAATTTTGCAAGAATTTTCTGGCACACTTTGAATATGAATTTTGAAGTCAAGTGCATGATGCTGTATAGGATCAAGTGTCATTTTGAATACCAAATTTTTCACAAGAAACTTCTCAACATGCTACCCTGCAGTAAGGATTAAATGACAATATTGCATCAACTATTTCCATAATAAAAGTGCACCTCGACCATAAGACTAAACAACTACAAATGTTGTAGATCTAACAAGACCACAAAATCAAATGTATTCCACAAGGCCAATACTGTATGAAAAATGAAAAGGAGTTTGCAACCAAAAATACCTTAGGCAACTAATTCAATTAGATACACCAAACCATCGGCAAAAAGGAAAACCAGCCTACTCAAAAGGCAAGCGTTTACCTCCTTTGACAAAATTTTGAGTTCCGAAACAAGGGCCTTTATTGTCTTGTCAATGCCCCTAGTAATTTGAACGGGGTTTGCACCTGCTGCAACAACCTAAACAAAAAGGTTTCATTTCAAATTATTTTCCACAAATTTAAGATACAACCATTGTATGTTTTGTATTTCCTAACAAGCTCATAAATTTTGACAAAAGAACCAAAATTTTTTAATACCTGATAGCAATTTTTTCACTCAAAAACTATCTTAGACTCAATAAGCCCAACCCAAAACTAAAAAACAAAACACCATAAGACCCTACAAAAATGAATAGATGATCTTAATCTAGTACTATCGACAAAAAGTTACCTTTACACCCTCACTTATTAAACCCTATGCTGTTGAATTTTAACTTCAACTGCTGTAGCAGAAGGACGGATGCACCAGCAACATTTTTTTTTGGAGGTTGCTTGCACGCCATCCAGAAATTTAATTCAGCATTTAAAATTCCTGCAAGTTTTTTTTTGTGGACGGCCGCAACCATATTTCTGTACAGGATTGTATTTAACACAACAACTAGCATTAACGCAATTCACCAACTAGAAATTAAACAAACTGTAAATTAAAAAGGAGGACACGTGGAGAATTAATATTGGATCTCATGAAATTGAAGGGAATTTGAAAACCTGAAAACCAGACCCGAATTTTTTATAAGGCACATTGGATTGAGAATTCGCGTTACAAATTAGGCAGACGTCAGCATCCCATTTTGGAATGCGAGTTTGGTTTGAAATTCAATCTATTAAGACTTTTGAAGTCCGAAGAAAAGGGTTCTTTAATGTTTTGATAGTTTAATTTTATGTATGCTTTAATATATACATATGTTTTAAACATATGTTATATATATATATATCATATGCGAAATGAAAGGTGGGCCATATAATTTAGTTTTAATTTTATTTTTTTTAAAAGAGGGTTTATTATAATATGTTTTATATGTTACGGCATATAAAAATAAAAAGGACAAAAAATCTTGGTAGTCTTTTTTATAGAAATTACGTAAATTTTTTATTACACAGCAGTGTGTAAAAACTGAAAGACTGAGTGTAACTTTTTAAGTGTGTATGCACAACAGTGCGAAAGTGAAAAACACAGCAGAGTCTTTTAGAGACAGAGTATGTTTGTTTTGAACAGACAGTGAGTTGGTTTTATGCACTGCGTTTTGTAGCAGTCATAATTTTGTAATCCCTCTCAGTGAGGAAGAATTGTAATAGTTTTTTTTTGAGTTATTGAAGGGAATAGAAGTTTGTTTTCAAAGTATTGAAACTCTGTCTCCTGTCAAAGAAATTTTTATTTTCTCTGTGTTAGAGGAAGGGAGATTTATTCTCCATTCATTTTTCTGGAATTTTTCAATATTCCAACATGTGCAAGAACAACAGATGTTGTGGTTCCATCCCCAACTAAATCATTTGTCTTTGCCGCAGCTTGCCTTACCAACTTGGCCCCAATATTTTCAACTGGGTCCTCTAATTCAACCAATAAAAAGGCCAAAACCATAACATTGAGATACATTTCATTACACTGTCAATAACAATAAAATTTGACTCAGCCATAACCCTTTCCTTTTATTGTTGTGAAAAGCTTTATGCATTACTCTAATGTAGCTAGTCCATAGGCCAAGTAGACCACTGGGTAACAAATATGTTTCCTTTCACCTTTGAGTTTTCAAATTATGCCTACCAAATCTAAGACATTTAAGAGGGGGAACTAATACAACGTTAAAAAGAAAACTAGAGCACACATATACAAATTACCTCCTTAGCTACTGTCACACCATCATTAACTATTTTCGGAGAACCATGCTTGCTCTCCAAGACAACATTTTTCCCTTCACCCCAAGGGTGACTCCAACAAGATCAGCAAGTTTGTTCACACCGCCTGCAAGACAAATTGACAATGCTTTCAGTAAGTGTGCAATTAAATTCTAAACCATATGCCAAAACAACCCTCCATGAAAAATTAAAATAACACATTAAAATCGAATATAAGTGGACAAGGAAAGATCCATCGCAGTGAAGTTTCACGTGCAGGTGACCTTCCTTTAAACATAATTTTTTCTCTGACCTGCAATTTTTTTGTCACTGAACCATCCTTGTTGAAGTACAACTCCTTTTCCATATCTCTTGTATTAACTACCTTCTCTTTGTCATGTAATCACATAGTCCCTCTTCTTCTTGAGCAATTAAAGGAAATGGGTGAAAAAACTGAAAGAGAAGACAATTGTCTGCCATAATTATCAAACATTGCACCCAACTTCTTCCCCTTTCCATTGTTACCCAATGAGGTAGATGTGGAAATTGTTGTCATACTGCCTAAAGCATAGGCCATATTCTCTTATCCTGAATATATAATTACAAGATCTTCATATTAGTATGAACCTTAAAAAACGTGACTCCCATTGCTAAAAACAACTTTTAAGTTGTAACAGGAAAACTAAACAACTATCGCAACTTTTGGCAACTTCTGGAGCATTAAGAGAGAAACAACCAAAGAGAAATACAACCAAAATCCTCATTTTAATGAGACTGGACTATATATTTGCATTAAGATAATATAAAGAAATCATGACTATATTAAGGCTAGCACAAAACAATCTTTAACCAGTGTCTCTCGTGGCCTTCAGGTTGCCATGCTAGAGGTTGCATATTTTTAATTTAAATTCTTGACTTCTCGTGCCCATATATGAATGCATCCAATGGGATATCTACATCAAATGCTCCTTTATATCCCCAAAAACAAATTCCCTACTACAAGAGCACCAGTATTGATGGATCACCCCACACCATCCCACCCACTAGAAACGGTGAAAAAGGAAACCCGAGAAAACTTATGAAATATCTCAAGATGACTATATGGGTGGTTCTTATGAATCAACCAACCATTTAGAACATGCTCATCAATCCAAACCATGAGTATTATGTGACAATATTCAAGCAGGCACTGAATCGGATTTCTGAAGCTATGTTAGAGAAACCCTAAACTCTCACTGAAAATAGGTGAAATGTGGCACCACTCAGAGATTGACATGTGCCAATTGGTACAAGTAGTAGAAAATTGGCATGCTCAAACAACGAGGTGATGCAGGAATGACATGAGGGAGAAAATATCAGAAAAGCCCCAAATCTGGAGAACTAAAGCTCATCACCAACACGAGATTGACAACTTTACATGATGTAACCTATGAAATCGTAAATGGAGAAATCATAGTAACAATAAAGTAACCTATGTAACAATAAAGTCGGATTCATCCTGGGAGTGGTAATGGGAGAAATCATAGTGAACAACAGGAAACATGCAGAGTTGCTTACAATCGAATAGATGAAAAAACACATACAAAAAACCTAGATAATAATCATGAACAAGCTTAATATTGAATTATGAACTGTAAAGGAACTTACAAAATGTGACATTATGAACTTGGTCAAGCGCACAAGCAAAAATATCCTAGACATGACCCTGGTTGACAAGTTGTATTTCTCATGATGCAAGAGGATTTGTACCTGCACTGCCAAGTCAATAAAAATCCATCATTATCTATACAATAAATACAAGTAATTGATGTAGTATTTTTTACTCTAAGATTCATTCTTATGATAATGTTAGAACATATGTTGAAAATGTCAAAACATACCTGAATAAGCTCCTCTTCATTTCAAGAACAATTTATTGGAGTCGCATGAACTTGAAACAAGCCTCCCACGATCTGAAAGAGTAGCAACTAAGTCAACAGTGACTTTTTTGTTGCTACGCTGGATCAAGGGAGGTTTGCTCCAAGATTAAATCGCTCCAATAAATTATTCTCTACTAAACAGGGCCAACCACGTGAAGGTGGAAGCTCTTATGGCCCCTCCCCCCCCCCCCCTCACATCACTCTCAATTCCCCAATACCCAATATATATTTCATTTTTTACTTTCATGAGCATAAAAAAAATATTCAATAACTAATAAAAAAACAATTCAACAAAAAGTACGCAAGGAAACATTGCAATTAATGCTTGACATAAAAATAGTATGATAAATGAGTTTTTTGTATAACGCAAAAAACGTTCCAAGTATAGTAACGTTTGTCTTATAATAATACAATATTTTACATTATCAAATTTTCTTTTTCTTCTTCCTATTTCTAAAGCTCCTAATTAAATAATCAATATCATCGTGCTCTGCTCCTGTTTCGTGCCTTTCGACCCGCACTGTTGACCTAGTTGCGTAATCACGATGTCTGGTCTCATCCAGTGACGGGGCATCACCTACAAAAACAGATAATATTAAATTTTAATTTTCAGTTTTTAAATATCATTGAACTAGTTCGGTAATATTAATAAAAAAAATTGCAATGAGATTATTTACCCGGTGCACCAGTTTTTTCCGCTGACCTAGTTGCGTAGTCACGATGTCTGGTCTCATCCAGTGACGGGGCATCGCCTACAAAAACATATAATATTAAATTTTAATTGTTTGTTTTTAAATATCATTGAACTAGTTCGGTAATATTAATAAAAAAAATTGCAATGAACCTGGCGCACCAGTTGTCGTCGCTGACCTAATTGCGTAGTCACGATGTCTAGTCTCATCCAGTGACTGGGCATCGCCTACAAAAACAGATAATATTAAATTTTAATTGTCGGTTTTTAAATATCATTGAACTAGTTCGGTAATATTAATAAAAAAAATTGCAATGAGATTATTTACCTGGTGCACCAGTTGTCGCCGTTGGGACTGTTGCCCTGTCTTCCTCTCTGGTGGTAAGATCCTCAAGGGAAACATTCTCTATCATTTAAACAAAAAACTTTATAAGGACAACCATCGAGGTATAATTAGAAAAAATTATAAGTGGAAATTAATTACTGTCACGACCCTCACTGATAGTAGCATTGTCGGCCTGGTCCCCACTACAATGATCAGGTTGCACGTGAGGATCATCTACATCTGGCTCTAAAACTGGGTTATTTGCCTCATCGGTAGTGCTTCTCCCCTGATTTAAACAAAGTTGTTAGAAATTAAATTTATGGACGAAAAAAAACATATTGAAAGGTTAATGTTTTACCTTATCAGGCATTCTGGATCTTGGGACCTGCCCCAAGCTTCTGTGACGTTCAACTACAGCTTGATAGCCGAAATGGAAAGCGATATTTTTATCTTCCTCTGTAGTTTCTGTTCCGAAGTCATCACCCTACATTACATATTATTGTGTATTTTTAATCATATCTGATAGGATTACAAAAACGTTGGAAGGCGATACAATTAATTATAAGATGTTTAGCTACTTAATTACAATTCTTGCAGCTAATTTCAAGTAGCCACCCTGGCCGAGCTTGTGATGGCCCCTTTTCTCAATCCTAGCTTTGGTTGCCTTTGAGGTGTCAGGCAACCTAGCATCAAAAGATTGAAGTCAGATATGACGTAGCACACTTTTATTTTAGACATAGAGAAAATTAAAGCTATTGAATTAAGGTTGTAATTTACCTTGCGGGTCCAGTTGGCATTTTTCCTTCTTTCTTTGCCCTTTTCTCTTTTCCGTCATGGATGAGTGCTCTCCACTCACTCTCTGAAACTGCGAGAGGACGCTCATATCTAGGGTTAAATTGAAATTGCGTCCTATAGGTGTCCCTGGTATATTTCAAATATTTGCCGGCTACCTGAGCCACAACTTTTCTGTCAAATGTGTCGACCCCAAAAAGGGCTTCTAGATAATCTAGAAGTTCTTTTTTTCGACGGAGTTGGAGCCTAGGAATTCCACCCAATGCATATGTAGGGCAAAAATTCTGGCATGGCTCTCCAAAAGCACATCAGAACTCATTGTTTCCTACCACAGAAAAAAAAATGATATTATCATTAATTTAAAAATAAAAATCATGATAAATATGTTTTAGATAAAGTACATGAAATAGTTAAAATATTAAAATTTTACCTGGGGTTTTACGTGCTTTATAGGGACACCTTCATCGTTCACCGCTTAACGTGCTGCATTAATGGTCCTGTGGGCTGTACCGTATCGCTCCCGAAACTGATAATGTAGTTGGCCATATCGGCCTGTCGGCCCCTTATGAGTGGAAAGAAAGTGGGTGTACGGGGCGGGGGTGGGTTGGGCGGCACTAAAGGAGTAGAAGGTGTATGAGAGGGTTGCTGGGCAATCTCTTGCCCTTGTGTCCCACTACCACCAACACCGGGTTCAGCAAGTGCTAGAAAACGCTACATACAAAAGAAATTTTTGTTAGTTTAGTCAATGTAAAAATTAAAAATCAAACTACCACAATTCATCTCATGCATAACAAAAAAAATATCCTTTTGACTTTTTATTATTACTTGATATGTTTCTAGCTGGCTCATAATTTTTTTTATCCTCTCTTCTGTTTCAGGTGTTTGAGGCGCGTCTATCAAAGTATTAAATTCTGACCTTGCATCTCGTGCCTTTTTTCGCAACAAGAACACTGGAGATAGGGATGAAGAAAGCTCTTCCTAAAAGAGGGAATCATCAGGTGTACCATGGCTAGGTGTCTGCATATTTGAACAAAATTAATATTATTTCAATTATGTAAATAACTAAAATACCTGAAGATAGAGCAATGCTGGCACTTTACATGTTCTTCCGCTGGCCTCTTTCCGCTATCATCCCGTCTCGGGGTTGTTCCTGCACTGCTCTGATCAGTCTGACACATTGCAATAAAATTATAAATGTAAAAACTTGAAAACAATATCTAACTTGAAAACACAAAATGAAAACTGAAATAATTTCTAATAAGACACCGGAAGACAGAGTTAGAGTTTCAAATATGCCTTGCATTGAATTCAATCCTGGAAACATGTCATTGCACATTAAGGCACCCAAACAAAAGACGAGTTGACAATGAAGACCTTATTGAATATATTGTTGGAGAAACTTCTAGTAAACTTGTTGTGAAGACCTTGAGGACATTTTTGGAGCAACATTGTTGAAGCTGATGGTATAGCATTGTTGGAGACGATCTTGAAGGGCCTTGAAGTGAAGCTTTGGAGCAACTATTGAAAAATCCTTAGAGCATTTAAGTAAGGCACTTTCTATCTTCCATCAAATTTTTCCTTTCAATATCCTTTAAATGATTTTGTTGATATTTCATGTTTGAAATCACGTTATAATTCCTTGATTATATGTGTTTGGGGACTTTCCCTTTGAAATTACCCAAAAATACCTTGGCAATTTTATATTCAGGATGCATGTCTGACCCTATTGTTCAATATTTTTATTGATAGTAGTAAACATAGAGAGTTAGGGGGCTCTTGACTTGGTTTGGTTGGGCCATTAGATCCCTAACATCTACTAGGGAGAACCCCCCTTGAGTTGGAGGAGAGATAGCCCGAAGTGAAAAGAGGTTGGTGAGGTGACAATGGGGCTATTGAATTACACATGGTATCACACTTTAGCTTTAGGAATTTATCTTGAGAAGTGCGAGATTTTGCTATATCAATTCTCAAATTGCTTACAACACTATTGTTAAGAACTAATAAGAAGTGATGTTGAGGGGTTTTTGGGTATAAGAAACAATACCATTTAAAAACTAGGGTTCTTAGTCCTTGGAATTCCTTCACCTGGGCCTAGGGGCACACTAGAATAATTTCACACTAAACCATGCAAGCTTAAAAGTAACTTAACAGATCCATAAACTAATAATAAGCATAATTCCTAATTTCCTATTTTACGATATGATGCAAATTATTCAAACATGAAGCAATGAAGACATGCAATGTCTGAATTTCAAGATTGATGAACCAATACAAGAAGTTAGAAACTAAAACTTTGATTCAATACTCTGTGTCCTAACTCCAGGAAGGAATCTAGTTTGTAGTATAGAACATGCATCATGTATTATCAATTCTTAATTGACAACAACTAAAGGTCATCTACCTCATCAATTCCTTCCCATTTTGTGTTTTTATATTATATTCCTTATAAAAGTGTCAAATTTCTCTCAAAGTAAGCAACCACTGAATAAAATAAAAAATAGTTGAGATATGATTGAGAAATGGTCATTTATTTCTTGAAAGGATCTTCACAATTTCTTTGGTTGTTTTCATCTCAAGAAACAAGAAATGACCTAAGAAACTATCGTGATGTAATATAAGAAACAACACGGTGCAATGGCCATTTTCAAAGCCAAATGATGTCCATTGAGGACATGGCCTTTATTTGGTTCCTGTTTCATAGGAGTTTCTGGTAGAAATGGAACTTTGTTGTACCATTTCCAGTAGTAAAAAGGGAAAACCTTCTTTTTCCATGGGAAATAATTTACCTTTCCTTTTTCGAGATAATCTAAATCACAAAAAATATGAACTATACTGCACACATTCTTGGATAATGTGAAAGTGGAAAAGGAATACCCTACACAAGTGATGCACACATGTACATTTGAACACTAATAGCTTTTTGTAGTTGAAATGCAATGCTTGTTTTCATTTAAATGTAGGGTTTTTAAAGCAGTGAGAAATAATGGCTGCCAAATTAATAAGCATTTCTTTGGGAAAAAATTAAATCTTGTATTGGGTGATGAAGATAATAGAGGGTATTGAATCTTGATTCTTGACATCTAGAGAGAACCCTACAGCCTAACACAATCCAATGGAATTGACCGAAAAAACCCAAATAGAGTCAACCCTACTATAGGAGGAAGGGCCTGCAGTAAGAACTTACCATTTTGCAAGAGCTGGGGGCAAATGCTGTTCTGCAAGAGCTGAGGGCGAATGTTGTTCTGCAAGAGCTGAGGGCGAATGCTGAGGGCGAATGATGTTCTGCAAGAGCTCAGGGCGAATGCTGAGGGTGAATTCTGTTCTGCAGGAGCTCAGGGCGAATGTTGAGGGCGAATGCTGTTCTGTAAGAGCTTAGGGCGAATGTTGAGGGAGAATGTTGTTCTGCAAGAGCTGAGGGCGAATGTTGAGGTTGAATGTTGTTCTGCAAGAGCTGAGGGCGAATGCTGAGGGTGAATGTTGTTCTGCAAGAGCTGAGGGCGAATGCTAAGGGAAAATGTTGTTCTGCGAGAGCTGAGGGCGAATGTTGTTCTGCAAGAGCTGAGGGCGAATGTTGAGGGCGAATGCTATTCTACAAGAGCTGAGGGCGAATGCTGAGGGAAAATGCTGTTCTGCAAGAGCTGAGGGAGAATGCTGAGGGAAAATTCTGTTCTGCAAGAGCTGAGGGCGAATGTTGTTATGCAAGAGCGGAGGGCGAATGCGCGCGTGATATCAGACGTTAATGTAGCTATTGTGACGGATATAAGTTTCGTATTTTTAATAAAATCATTTTTATGTAGCACGCATATAAGTTTCGTATTTTTATGTAGCGCGCATATAAGTGTCGTTATACCGACGACGGACAAAGCGTCGCTATTGCGACAGATGCCTCCAAACGTCGCAATTGCGACACTTAAACATTGTGTCACACTTGCGACGTTTGGAGGCAGCCATCGCAATAGCGACGCTTTGGGGCATAGTGTCGTAATTGCGACATCTTCCTCTAAACGTCACAATTGCGACACTTTGTCTAAGTGTCGCTATTGCGACACTTTTATATAAATGTCGGTATAGCGACGGTTTCGGGCGGGATTGAAAAAATTTGGGGAAATTTCGGACATTTGGTCAAAAGCGTCGGAACCAAGTGTCGGAATTTCCCCCAAATGTACTAGTGTGCAGTGCCAAATCTCGCACAACTCTGAACTGCTAGCTCTGGTGCCGGTACTACTGCTCAATGTCAAAAGGGGCTGAAACACAAACTTGTACACCTTTCCATGGCGTACACCAATCACTCTAGTTGAATCAGCTGGAGCGCTCCGGGGATCTATAAGCACCTGTCCTCTGTTGAACAATACCTCATACCCTCTGTCTTCCAATGCTGAGATGGATATAAGTTTCTTCCTCATCCCTGGAACATATAGAATATCCGACACTTTCAAGGGAGGTTTGGGTTCCCTATCAAATGTCAATGTCCCCACACTGACTGCTCTAACAATGCTGTCATCTTCGAGTACTATCTCTATATCAGTGCCACTCTCTGAAAGCTCTGAGAAGTACTCACAGACTCCTGTCATACGATGTGAAGCCCCACTTTCAACATTCCAAATACCTGAATATGCTCCACTAGTGGAGGGAAATGCACACTCACTCTCAACCTCCGTGGCAAGTGATCTTGCACTAGTGGACTCACAAGCAATGAACCCAAAATCCCAGTCAAAGCTCTCCAAAAAGTCCTCTATCTCTACTGATGCTGCCATGGTCTTGTTATTCCCCTTCTTCTTCTTCTTCTTCTCCGGACACACAACTGCAGAGTGTCCCATCTTTTAACAATTCCAACACTTCACCTTGGAATAGTCCTTCTCCTTGTTCAGCTGTTGCTTCCCTTTACATTTGCCTTTATCCCCACCACCACTTGTGGAAGCTTGCTTCTTTCCTTTGCCTTTCTTGCCCCTTACTACCAGTGCTACATCCTCATCCTCCTCAACTGGTTTGGCTGGCCCAAGCTGGTTCTTTCTGATTTCATTCTATATGAAATCATCCCACAACCTCTCCCAAGTGGGAAGGGTCTCACGTGCAAGAATCCCATTAGCAAAGCTCAACAATGAACTAGGAAGGCCATTCACTGTAATCCACACCAACTCAGTGGGTAGAATGACCTCTCCAACCACTTCCAACTCATCTCTCACATTAGTGATATTTGTGAGATATGCAGTAACACTATCTGTCTTTGCCATCTTAATGGCCTTTATCTTTTCCCTTACGACCATTTTTCTGTTCTCACTAGTACTCTGGTAGAGATTGGTCAAGGTTGTCCACATCTCAGGAGCAAGTCTCTTTCCTCTCACATGAGGAATGAAATGGTCTTTAACACCATCTAGAATCAGTCTCTTACCATTGTTATTCTTCTTATTAAAGTCTGCGACCTGAATAGGGTCAGTAGGCACATTAACAGGGCACTGTTGGGTACTCACCATTATACCCCAGACTTCTGCCTCCTCAAATATGCTCTGCATTCTTTCCTTCCATACATTTTAGTTGATATTCCCATCCAACCTATCCTCCACCCTCAAGCCTAAATACATGCTTGTTGTCCTAATAAACTGAAAATGACACTGCTGTGGTAAAGGTTATGTTTTCTGTGTGTAAAATCAACTTGCTGTAATTTTTCTCTTTGTTGTCCCAAACTGCACTTTTCAACAATCTCTCTCTGATACCATGTAGAAATTTTAAGACCCACTCCGGTTTTCAGTTTCTCCTTATTTTTCCCATATAGTTAAATGCCCATTCCCATAACCATACATTCAACAAGTTGGGAAAATAAATATTTTCTGAAAACACAAATTCTGGAAATTTCAAATGCTGGAAATTTCAGAAATAAAAACACAGAAATAATTTCAGCTACACACACAGAAAATGACAGGCTGATTTTTGGTCAAGATGACCCTGGAAAAATCCCATACAACTCTTGGGGAAAACTAGTTCGAAAGCTCTTCTTTATTTCTGAATATAGATTTTACAGTGAGACAGAAATTACAGTAAAAATTCCAGCAACTTAACAAATGTACTTATTTCGATTTCTGTGCTTATACCCCACCTTGGAAAATGTGTCGAACAGTGAACTAACAAAACATAAATTTTACAACATTAAATGCTGACTGTACTCCTTGATTTCTGTGCCACAGACTGTAAAAAAGGTACAACAATACCTCCTCGATTTCTGTACCTCTTTCTGCCTCAAAAAATGTGATGTTGTTGTTGTACGAATGTTGTACATCTCCTCGATTTTCGTGCCCAGAATCTGCCCAGAATACTGTGCTGAAGATACTTTATGGATTCCTAAAAGACTGTGCCTCCTTCCTTGAAAAATTCGCCACACTCCTGTTGTACGAATTTCTGCCTTGGGAACTATGCCTCTTTGCTGCTGTACGGATTTGCTGAAGTCTCTAGCGGCTGCCCTCCTTCTCCTCACTACTTAGAAATTTCTCCCTTGCTTTCTCTTGTCCTCTCTCAATCTACTCATGAAAGAATGAATGACCTTTTCCTCTCTTTTCCTCCTTTAACCTAACCCTAAGTGAATTTTGGGGAATCCCTAAATCCAATCGCTAAGATAGCTTTAGATCTAGGGCTAAGATTAAATGTGCATTTAATTCTCACTTTCTATTTTTTAATTAACCCCACTTTAATAAAGACCCTCTTAGTCATTTATTTTCAAAGTCACTTTTCACTTTCTAATTTCACATTGACTTTATTAAAATCACTTTAAAATTAGACTTAGTAACTTTATCACTTAAAGTCACTTTTAAATTAGATTTGACTTTATAACTTATAAAGTCACTTTAGGAGAAAAAGTGAAATACATTTGGACACTTTTCCCTAGGCCAAAGATCAAAGCCTTAGGGAACCACCTGTCCTCCGGTAACCAAATTTCAACACGAATCCTAGACAAAACAAGTGAAGTGCACCAAGAGGTTTTATAAATAGTCAAATATCAAAACAAAATCCACTTACCTGATTTGTGCTTACTTCCACCTGTAGTAAGAACATATGAAAAATTTTAAGCAAACAAAATAAAGACTACTGCAATACTTACCTGAAAATATGGATGCAACAAATCCAACCCTTCCACTATAATGATCACGTAATTAATTTTTCACTGGTTCAAGTTTGAAGAACTGAACAAAACCTTTACTACCCTAAGTTTGACCTAATATTTAGCCCCTTTTGACACCTAAACCTTAATTGACCTAAAGACTAGCCCTAAAACAACCCTAGAATGCACCCTTACATAAACATAAATGCTTAGAACATACTTGACTCAAATTTAAGACAAAAAATTTTTTAGAAATACCTTATCTCACAGGTCCGAGAGACCTAAACAAACTCAAGCGCTCAAAACAGGTTTGAGACCTCGAAGTTTTATGAACATGTGTTTATTCTTTAACAATTTCGATGTTAAATGAGGTTACGTAGTTGTAAACTCAAGTTGACCTATACCAAAACTCCTTGTCCAAGTTGCAAGAAAAACAAATGTTCAAGCTCTAAAAGAGATCTTAATATAATGTGTTGAGTTTTCGGAACTTCGCTCCTTATGCAGTCTTTGTAATAGAAGACCTAAACAACGGGTTCAAAATGTGTTTATCCTATACTGTACAACCTTGAAAAGATACTTGGATGATGTGAGTATAAGCTCACTTTTTCTTGGAGATGACATGCAATAAACAACTTCTAATCATAAGGAATCGACCCCTAGTTGACTTCTCAATATAAGTCAATAAATCTCATAAATCTGTTTGGGAAAGTGTGATACCATATTTATAAACTTAGAAGGGGTTAGGTAATGTGAACGTTGGGAGAGTTAGGGCTTTCAACATAGACATTGGAGGTTTAGGAGTTTAAAGTGCAACATGATATATGTCTTGTGCACTAAGTTAGGAAGGTTGTTGGCCTTGAGTTGGATGTAGTGGGGTTTCATCTTCTTTTTAAATGGTGAAGGGGACCCCTATAGATGAAAAAAAGTTTAATACTCCTTAAAGTGCAAAAACTCAAGCATCCTTTAATAATTAATAAATAATAATAGCTAACCCTTAAGAATCCTATTTAATATTTGTCTATAAATATTTTCAATTCCGCTAGAAATGTGAAACCAATAATTGGCTTAGTGCATATTGTCCTAGCTAGGTTGTGAAGTCAATGATTGGTTTATTTCCTTTGGTTCTTGAGGTTATTCAACTAATACACAGTGAGATTGTGATGAGAATTATTGTCTTATATTGACAATTGTAGGTGAATTAATGATAAGGTGTCATGTCACTACCCTTTCAGATTTTAGACCACAAATTTGGGTCTTCAACTTAAAATGCAAATAACTTTCAACTTGTAAAGACTTGTGTGGGGTACCATATATCATCAGAAAGTTATTTCAAGGAGAACTAACTAGATTGATTAGGAGACAAGAAACCATAAATTTCCATGCCAAATTTGCCGAAAAATATCCGGTTAGCTCCTGGTGCTGCTTGATTTGACATCAATGAAAGCCACCTATCAATAATCTCCCCCTTTGGCATTGATGGAAATACAAGTACTCCCCCTACGATCATAACTCCCCTGAACATCGTGCTTCTACCCTTCCTAACACTTTTTCTCCCCCTTTGACATTAATGGCAAAGGGTAACTCCCCATGACAACCTACCTCTCCTGTAGACCTGTAACCCGCCTTAAATCCCCCTATCTACTAAAGAGATAAATGAATGGTCTAATGAGGACATGGGAAAATCCCATTTTTTTTGGCGAAGATACTCAAATGTCTCACACGACAATGGTTTAGTAAAGATGTCAACAATTTGTTCTTTGGTCCCAATATATTACTCTTTTATGTTCTTCTCTTCAACTTGTTCTCTAACAAAATGATACGTGATCACAATGTGTTTCGTTTTTGAATGCATCACAAGATTCTAGGAGATACTTATGGCGTTGATGTTATCACAGAAGATTGGAATGGGCTCATCCAACTTCACTTGATCCTACAAGGTTTGTTTCATCCGGAGCACTTGCGTACAACATGCTGCTACAAATATGTATTATGCTTCTGTTGTGGATAAGGATATTGAAGATTGCTTCTTTCTCAACCATGAAACAAGAAAACCACCTAGATAGAAGGTTGCTCCACTAGTGCTCTTACAATCATCAATAGTTCCTGCCCAATCTACATTAGTATAGGCTTCAATGGTCAACTCATTTCCTTATGGATACCATAGTCCATATTTTGTGGTCCCCTTAAGATATCAAAAGTTCCTTTTTACTACAATGACATAGGAATCCTTTGGTGTTGCTTGGAATCTTGCTACTTTACCAACTGCCTGCATCACATCTGGCCTAGAATTAGTTATGTATAAGGCTACCAATCATAGCTCTATACATCCTGTAATCCACATCTTTGGATGAGTCATCTCTGATCAACTTGCAACATGTCACCATTGGGGTGAGAAATGGCTTGCAATATTCCACCTGAAATCTCTTCAACATTTCCTTAGTATTTTTGGTTTGATTGATAAATATCCCCTTGTCTTGTTGAGATGTTTGAAGTCCCAAAAAGTATGACAGCTCACCAAGTAACGCCATTTCAAACTCACTTTTCATATTTGCTACAAACTTCTTACTTAACTTGTCATCATCACTCTCAAAGATTATATCATCCACAAACACTTCAATAATCATCAAGCTATAATGTTCAATACTTACATAAAGATTGTTGTCAACACTTCATTTCTTGAATCCTTGTTCCTGTAAATATTTGTCAAGTTGTGCATACCAAGCCCTAGGAGCTTGTTTGAGACCATACAATTCCTTCTTTAACCTGCACACATAATATTTCTTGTTAGTGAGCACAAATCCTTTAGGTTTTTCTATATATACTTCTAATTCTCCATTTAGAAAGGTTGATTTCACGTCAATTTTATATACTTTGATATTCCTTAAACATGCATACGTGAAGAACATTCAGATGGCTTCCATTCTAGCGACGAGTGCAAATGTTTCTTCGAAATCAATTCCTTCAAGTTGTGCATAACATTTTCTGACTAACTTTGCTTTGTTCTTGGTAACCTGTCTATCCTCATTCAACTTGTTCTTGAAAACCCATTTTGTGCCAATGAAATTTTTATCTTTTGGTCGTGGGATCAAATCCAAAGTGTCATTCTTCTCAATTTGATCCAATTCTTCATTCATAACAACTACTTAATGTTCATATTGTCTAACTTGTTCAAAATTGTTTGGCTCAAATGTAGCTATGAGAGCAAGATGGGCTTGTGGTACACAAAGTTGTCAGTTTCTTCTAGTTCCTATTCCATCATTGAGATCCTCAATGATATGATTTTATGGATGATTCTTTTGATACCATTCTTTGGGGGCCTTTGGGGGTGTGTGTTGTTCAACTTGTTGTTTCTATCTTATGTCTTCTTGGTTGGCAGTTGTTTCCTTAGTCGATTGTGCTTGCTCCAAGAATTCTTGGACCTTTTCTGGTTATGTCTCACGCATCTATGATTTTTTTGAAGATGGGCTTTATTTATTATCCTTTGGGACATAATATTAATTAATTTTTAGATTGATGCATTCAACCATTCTTTTAAGTTTCTGATTGTAACATCTATAAGCGTTTCTTTTGCATGAGTAGCCAGCAAATATACCTTAGTCTACTTGAGAATCAAGATTTATTATTTTCTAATCTTCCCTTTTAATGTAGCATTTGCTTCCAAACACCCTAAAATGTTTGACATTCATTGGTATTCCTCTCCATATTTCATATGGATTCATATCATAATTGCTTCTAAGCTGTTCAAGATAAATACAACTGTATCAACTGCTTGAACCCAAAATTTGTCATCCAATTTTGAATCATTTAGCATTATTTTGGCCATTTGTTGTACAATTCTATTCTTCCTTTCAACAACTCCATTTTGTTGTGGTGTCCTGGCTATTGAGAACTGCGCTTTTATTCCATACTCTTCACAAAAATGTTGAAACTCTTTCGAAGTAAATTCTCCACCGTTTTCAGATCTCAAATATTTAATCTTCAAATCAGTTTCATTCTCAACCATTTCCTTGTAGATTTTGGAACATCCAAAATGCTTCAGAATTTTTCTTTAAGAAGCTAACTATTGTCATCTTGGTACGATCATCAATCATTAACATAAACTATAATTCACCATTTAGTCCTTTAGTCTTCATTGTTCCACATAGATTAATATGTATTAATTCCAATGGTTGTGATGTGGAGTGTTCTTTTGAAGCACAAAAGCCCAGTAATAGACATAAACAAATATATATTTTATTAATGAATTCAATGATGGTTACAAAATGAGAGATACCATGGCTTAATTACAACCTTGTGGTGTCTCTTGGTGAATGGGCATGATATTTGATCATGCCCTTTGCCTAATACAACCTAATACAATTACAAATAGTAATAATTAATATTTTTTATGTAACCTTTCCTTCCTCTCAAATGATGCTTTGTCCTCAAAGCATACATAACGACAAATGTTGTTGATGAAATGCTTCGGTCTCCCAAGGAGCTTCTTATTTTGGTAAGTCTTTCCACTTGATTAGGTACTCCTTGATTACACGAGATCAGAGCTTCTTTTCTCTGGTGGATATGATACCTTTTGGCTTTAAAATGAATCTTCCTTCATCATCTAAAAGTGGAAGTGTTGTTTGTGCTGACTGATGGTCACCAAGTCCCCTTTTAAGGCAGGATACATGGAAGACATTATGAACACGACTTTTATCTTGAAGGCTTAAACCATATGCAACTTGGCCGATCTTTTTGTTGATTTGATACAGTCCATAAAACTTTGGTGCTAATTCATGTTTTCCTTTTTGTTTCAAGGAAAATTGTTGTATGGCTGAAGCTTGAAAAATACCCATTCTCCAACTTCAAATTCTCTCTCAGTTCTATTTCGGTTAACTTGTTGCTTCATATGGTTTCTTGCATTATTCAAATTTTCTTTCAGGGTCTGGGCAATCTTTTGGGTTTCTTCTAGTTGGTTTTTAACAACTGGTAGATTTGTCTGGACGATCAGTATTTCTTTCCATTTTGGGGGTTCATATCCATACAAAGCTTAGAATGGAGTCATTTTTGTTGACATATGGTAAGTAGAGTTATACCACCATTCAACGAGATGCAACCACTAAACCCACTTATTTTGTTTTTCTGTAGCGTAACAATGTAGGTAGGTTTCCAAACATTTATTGAAAACCTTTGTTTGTCCATCTGTTTGAAGGTGGTAAGCGGAACTCATGTTTAGGTAGGTTCCTATATGGCTGAACAATTCCTTCCAAAAATTACCCTTAAATTTGGCATCCCTGTCGCTTACAATGACTTTCAGAAACTCGTGTAGTTTATAAATTTTTTTGAAAAATATCTCAATGGTTTACTTTGCTGAGTCTGATTTCTTTATTGCAATAAAGTGAGCATATTTAGTGAGTCTGTCGACTACTACGAAGATCTTTTCCTTGCCATCAGATACAGGTAACCCTTTAATAAAATCCATTGATATTTCTTCCCATTTATGATTCAAAATGTTTAAGGGGTGAAAATCCAGGTGTCATAATATGTTCACTTTTAATTCTTTGACATTTGTCACATTCTGCTACATATTTATGAATATCGTGACTCATCCCCTTCCAAAAGAATGATTGACATGCATTGTAGTAAGTTTTAAAGAATCCTACATGTCCGGCTTACAGAGAATAATGTGACTCCTTGAGTATCTTTGATTTAAACTTGGAATTTGAATTCAGATAGATTCTTCCCTTAACTTGGAGTTTGAATTCAGATAGATTCTTCCCGTGTACCATAAAATATTGTTCTTCCATTCAAATTTTGAGTTTCCTGGGAGGTTATTGATTATAGCAGTTATTTCTGGATCCTTGGTGTACTCACTTCGGATCTCATTAAGCCATTCAGGAACAACAACCGAGACTACAAGTAGTGTAGGTTATTCGTCCTTTATAGACAGGGCATATGCTACTACATTGTCTTTTCCCCTTTTATGTAATATCTCCATGTCAAAGGCGACAATTTTTTCAAACCATTTCTGTTGTTCTTTAGAAAGTGTTTTTTTCTGGAGGAGGTGATGAAGACTATTATGATCTATTTGAATGGAGAACTTACTTCCCAACAGATGTTGTCTCCACTTTTTCAATGTGTGCATAATAGCGAGCATTTCCTTGTTGTATGTGGATTTAAGACGCTCTCGTTTATTGAGCTTCCCGCTTTCAAAAGCTTTTGGATGCCCTTCTTGCATTAACATTGCACCTATATCGAATCTGGAAGCATCACACTTGATGATAAATGGTTTAGAGAAATTTGGAGTTGCCAATACTAGGGCATTGGGCATAACTTCCTTCAATTCTTCAAAACACCTTCTTGCTTCCTCATTCCATTTAAATGAATTCTTCTTTAAAATATTTGTTAGAGGTGCAGTTATGTGTGCATAGTTTTTAATATATCTTCGGTAGTATCTCGTTAATCCTAAGAACCCTCTTAGATTTGGTCCATTCCTTTATAGCCTTGATTTTATTAGGGTCCACTTTTACTCCTTCATGGGATATTATGTGTCCGAGATATTCTACTTCTTCCTTCCCAAAGGCGCATTTGTATTTCTTAGTGTAGAACTGATGCGATTCTAGTAGTGTAAGAACTTTATCCAAATGTTGTAGGTGCTCCTTCCAAGTTTTACTGTAAATTAAAATAATATCGAATAACACTTGTACAAACTTCCTAAGATATGGACGAAATAACTTATTCATAGTAGCTTGGAACATTGATGGTGCATTCGTTAACCCAAAGGGAATTACTTTAAATTCGTAGTGACCTTCGTGTGTTAGGAACACTATTTTTGGTATGTCTTCCAACCTGATTCTGATTTGGTAATAGCCTGACCTTAAGTCCAATTTTGAGAAGTATTTTGTGCCATGTAGTTCATCCAACATTTCATCGATAAAGGGATTTGGGAAGGTATTTTTAACTGTTATCTTGTTTAATCCTCTATAATCAATGCATAGCATGAAAGATCCATCCTTATTTCTTACCAATACAACTAGAGAAACATACAGACTCTTACTTTTTGAGATGACCCCACATTTTAAAATATCTTGGATTATCTTCTCAATTTCAGCCTTTTGGTGATGCAGATATCGATACGGCTTGATGTTGATGGGGTTTGATCCTGCTTTGACTTCTATTGTATGTTCAATTTCCCTATTAGGAGGCATTTTCATGGGCAGGTTTTGGAATACTTTTTAGTGCTTTTGAATTAGCCCTTTTACTTCTGGTGACCCTTCACTGATCATTTTTGCAGATAACATTTCTAATTGGTGACATTGTACTATATATCATGGCGCTCCTTTTCGAATAATTTTCATCATCTCGGATGACGATACGTTTTGATTTTTTGGTGCTTGGAATCCATATAACTTGTGCTTCTGCCCTTCCCATTTAAATCTTATAAATTGCTTTTGATGGTTGGCAGAATAAGTGACTAAGGTTTGTAGCAATTGGATACCTAAGACCACATATACTACTCCTAGTGGCACGGTGTAGAATGGAGATTCTAAATTAAAGTTCTACAATTTGACCTTATGACATTTCCCTACTTTCTCAATCTTCTTACCGCCAACTACCATCACCTTAATGTTGGGCATGGGAAATGTAAATATGTTGAGTCTTTTGGCCATGGTTGAGTCTAAAAATTTGTGGGTGTTTCCAGTGTCGATGAGAACCATTACGTTGTTCTTCTTGATGTGTCCTTTTAATTTTAGTGTTTGGGGTTGTGATATACTTGTCATAGCTGATAATGACACTTGCAGAATGATTTTCTCATCTAGTTCTGGAGAGAACTATGGGGTGTCTTCAATTCCTTCTACGTTTGATTCATCACTGTTAGAATCATTAGTTGCTTCACAGTTATATAGGTTCTTTTCCTCTTTTCCTTTAGCACACCTATGCTTAGGGTCCCATTTTTCGCCACAACGTTTGCACTTGCCCTCTTTCATCCTTTGTATTTCCATGTTAGATTTTTCTCCTTCACGAAGATGTGGTGGGACATATTTTGTATTATTTGTATTTGCAGACTGAGGAAATCTTCGTCTCGAATATACTCTTTTTGGCTTGGACCAAAATATATTTTCAAATTTCTTTTCAGCAGCGTTTTCTTTTTGTTGTTACTTCTATCGATGTAATGTCATGAAGCTCAAGCCCTACTTGTATATGGGTTTTAAGTCTCGAAATGTATGATTGGACTAGACAAGATTCTGATAATCTAGGTACTCGTGTCACTAAGGTCTCCCATTCTCGAGTGTATTCATCCACATCTCCTTTTTGTTTCAATTTGATGAGTGTTGAAAATAACTCTTCATCCTTGATACCTTGGAACCTTTTAAATAACACATCCTTAAATTTTCTCCAACTAATAGTGAGAGTAGTCTTCTTCCACCACATATACCAATTATATGCTTCTCCTTCCATTTTCATGGAAGCGTGCCTAATCTTTTCGTCATCATTTTCAATATCGTAAATCTAGAAATAATCTTCAGCTTTATTGAGCCACGCAACACTGCATTTTTCGTTACTGTCGAACTTGGGTAGCTCAATTTTTTCTCTTCGTTGATATGATGGTAATGGTGGAGCGAAAAAGGGGTATTGATTAGTGAATGTATTCCAGAGCTGCTTATTTTGAAAATTCAAGTTAGTATTTTCTTGATGGTGCGGGGATGATATTTTGGGAGACTCGATTTTTTCATGATGATCTGCTAAATTTGTTGAATTTTTTGAATCGTGCTATTGATTATGTTCAATATATTGGAATATTTGTCCAGGTGAAATGCTCATCTTGTCACAAATAGAGGTTAGTAACAACATTGTTTTATTATGATCATCTCTAGACTCGCTATGGTTTTTCCTGAGCTGCCTTTCTATCCGATTTGTCGTATCTTGAAGTTTATTGATATTGCTGAAATTTATGATAACCTTACCCTCTAGATCGACTAATTTATTGTTAAAATCATCATAATGGTTAGTAATATTATCTCAATATCGACCAATTTTTTGTTGAAATCAGTCATTGTCATTGACAATGTTGAACGGGGTTGAGGGGGTGTATATTTGTCTGCCAGTTTAACTTTTTTTCTTAACTTGATCCTAATTTTATTATTTATATTTTTACAATAAGTTAATTAAATTAATTAAATTATATATTCAAGTTAATTAGATTAATTAACTTCTATAAATTAATTAATTAATCAATTTGAAATTATATAATATATATGAATAATGTTTCGATTGATATATGTATTAATGTAATTTTCAATTATATTCTATATATAAATAGCATTTAGATTGATATTTTTATCAATGTTTAATAACTATTGAATTATATATATTCCTTTTTCACCCCAAGGGGTGTGACGTCACCACGCACCCAATCTATGATTTTCACCCAAACGACGTGGTTGAAGGGTCCACGGGGACGCCCATTGAAACCGCAACTCGAGGCTCAGTTATAGAGTCGGGCTCAGATAGTTTCGACAGATGGGGAATCGAGATTGGCTAAGTAGATGGTGCACAAGGTAGCGGAATGCAAAGCGTTTATGGGAGGGTTGGGATGGTCGAATGGTAGGTCGACGGTGCATGGGGGTAGGACGACAACAGATCGATGCGCGGGGCACGGAAGCAGGTGGGACATGGGCAGTGGAACGGTGGGGAGGCAAGAATAACATAATGGTAGATGAAGGGGATCGACATAGGTAGCAAAAGAGCAGGATTTGAGATGGGTGTCAGTGGGAGTCACGATGTTTAGAGACAACAGAAGCTCCAACAGAAATGGGAACAAAGATTGATAGCGAGATCAGGTGGAAACTAAACACAGAACGTATGGGCAACAGGAATGGGGGCGTTGGATGAATAAAACACAATGGAATACAACAAAGAGAAAATCGAAAATAGCGACGTGACTGGAGCGACAGTTTACCAAGGAGCGACCCGCTCTGATACCAAATGAAGCATAAAAGGCTAGTAATAGACAGAAACAAATATATATTTTATTGATGAATGGAATGATGATTACAAAATGAGAGAGACCCTGGCTTAAATACAACCTTTTGATCTCTTGGTGAATGGGCATGATCTTTGATCATGCCCTTTGCCTAATACAACCTAATACAATTACAATTAGTAATAATTAATAATTTTTATATAACATATTTCGTCTTGAATTAAAAAAAAAAAATTTATTTCCATGTCGGCAATGTTCACATGCAATGTTGGTTGGTATTGAAATTAATGGAATTTCTCTCACACCTTCCTTTTTTCTAATTCTAACAAGGTTGTCAATGTTTATATGTCCCATTCGTCTATGCCAAAGCCAACTCCCGTCTTCTTTTTACAAGAAACATCCTTTAACAACCTCATCCAGGGTGTATATGTCGTTTGGACTTCTACTTGCAGTAACCACTAGGGCCAATTTTTTCTCTTCTCATTTCACATTTCTTTGAGTAAAATATCATTGTATGTCCTTGATCACACATTTGAACTACAATTAGCAGACTGTGATTCATATTGTCAACAAAAAGCACATCTTTTGCTACAACGTCCTTATTTCCAAGCTTGACAGTGTCGACTCCTATAACACTTGCAAATCTATCATTTCCAAAATATACTATTCCATATTTTCCTTCTTTTAAAGATATAAATTTATCGCTGTCTCTAGTCATATGTGTTGAGAAATCACTATCGACATACCAAACATTGCTTTTACTTTAAGCCTTTAGGGAAAGAGTGCACCTTTCAATTTTCTTCTTCCAAACTTGTTCATTCTGATTCTATTGTGATTCCCTTAGGGGAGCCACAAATCTGCAATCTTTAGCCAAATGTCCAAAATTGTTGCATTTATAGCATTCTACTTCATTTCTTAAATAGTTAAATCCGTTGTAACTTTTCCTGAAGTTTTCTTGCAAATTTCTAGAATAACCATTCCTAAAGGGTCTTCCAACATTGCTTCTATTCCAACCATGAGTACAACAATCTATAAATATATGTCCAATCTTTCTACATGAATAACAAAACCCATGAAAGAGAGGTTGATAGCTAGGAGGGAACCTTCTTCAGGGAATCATTTTCCAAGAGCCTTCTTGCATATCTTGACTTTTTGGTTATTTTGGGAAACTTCCTTGCTTGATGGATCCTTTAACAGTTTCTGCATAGGTTCTGTGTCCATTTTCATTATCTATCACAGAGGAGCTCGAACCCTTTTCAAATGTTTATTTGTAGCCCAGACCATTCTTATCACTATATGACCTTTGGTTGCTAATGGATTTTAGAGCCATTTGCAAAGTTTTGTAGAACATTTCCCTCCTTTGCTTCATTTTGTAGAGAGTCTATTTCAGATTTTAGTTCTTCCCTTGCCTCGTTGCTTTATTTTAACTCATTCCTGAGTGATTCTTCAATTCTTTTGGCTTCTTATAACTTTACTTTGAGGTCGATGGTTTCTTCTTCATTCCTTTTGTTGAGGTTCTTTGCATGTTCTTTTACCCCCTTCAATTCGGTTGCTAGAGAATCAACATTTTTCCTTTTTCCTTTGAGTTATTTTATAACTCTGACAACTTCATTTTGAAATTTGATTTTAGTCATTTCTTCTTCTTCAGGTGCTTCCTTCTTTTTGTGCTTATACTTTTTCTTTGTTTTCTTCATCACTATCACTCTTTTCTTCAAATGAGGAGTTATCTTTCTTGGAGAAGAAGGTTTTCCTAAACCCTTATTTCTTGTTGAAATTTTGTTGACCCTTCTTTACCTTTATATATGTTTCATTCTTATGAGGACACTTAGCTAAAAAATTACCAATCTCACCACAATTGAAACATGCTAACAAAATTTTTCCTTTGTACTTACATGTTCCTCTTTTCATCTTCCTCGTATGATAAGCAAGTTCTTCATCTGAAAATTGTTGTTGTTCTTGTTGTTGTTCTTCTTCTTCTTTGCAACAACTAGATCTCAGTTTGGATACCTATTTTCCCTTCCTGATCTTCTTGGATGATGTAAGTATCCCATGTAGTTTGTCCATATTCAAGTTGTTTAAATTTGATATATCTTCTAAGACAAAAACCTTAGGATTAAATCTTGATGGAAGAGTTCTAAGGAATTTTTGAACAATGATCTTTTTGTTGACTGGTTTTCCTATTCCTTTGAAGGCATTTGTTATTCAGTGTACATGTTGAAAGTAATCTACAATGTTCTTATCTTCTTTCATCCTTAGTTGTTCAAATTGAGCTTTGTAAATTTGAAGTTTTTCTTCCTTGACCTTTGAATCTACTACATATATGTTTTGAAGCTTGTCCCATAGTTCCTTAGCTATTTTACAACACAATACCTTAACATAGATAGATTGATTGAGTCCACTTATAATCAGATCCTTTTCTTTGGCATCATTTACGACATTTTTCTTTCCTTGTTCACCTGTTGTTGCTTTATAGCCCCGTTTGACTATTTCCCAAACTTCATATCCTTGTGCAAGTAAATGAACCTGCATCCTTCCGCTCCATAGTGCATATTTATCTCCATTAAATAGAGGAACTCTATTCTTGGTGTACTCCATGATCTCCTTCCAGTTGTTAACTGCTACTGAAGGAACCAAGCTCCGATACCAATTGTTGGAAATATTGAGAGGAGGGGGGGGGGTGAATCAATATTTCTTAGCAATTAAAAATTTATTAATATTTTCAAAGCATTAGTTACTCTTCAATTATTATAATTATTTAGTAAAAGTAGTAAACAAGAATGCAAAATATAGAGACAATAGGCACAAGACTTTTTAGGTGGAAAACGCCCTCCGAGTAAAAAACCACCCAACGCTTTTCTAATAAATTCTTTAATCTCCAGCCCCAACTGAAAATAAATCTACAACTTCCTAGAACTTTAGAAAAACATTATACTCCAACTTCCACTATAAGGATGCCCCAACGCCTTGGTTTTATCAAAAATCAGTTGAAAGGATGCCCCAACACCCTAGCGAGCCCTAAATCCCCCTAGCACCACCCTACCACCCTGAAGTATTTACATGCCCCAACCTGAAGGTGACCTCATTCACCAACCTAGCACCACCCTACCACCCTATAAATACAAAAAGAAACTAAATGTGTGGTCTCCCATACTAGGGACAATGATCCACGTTACAATTATTTTCAAAGACTATATTTTGATTGACCAACAAAACTTATGACCTAAACCCTTGTCCCAAAAAACTAAGAACCCTTGTTCAACAAAAGACCTTATCCCAAAAAAATTTTCCTTCTTCAACTCTAGGAAATGACACAAACTTCTTACAAATGTGGGCTCCCTTACAAGAGACAATGGCCCACTTACAATGCTATATAATATTTGAAAAATGATATTGACTCTTGGACAAACTCCTTACAAGACAAGAGACATTGATGTGGATACTACTGAAATGCTTCTGCTCTTCGTCATTTGCTTGCTTTCCCTTTTACTACTTTGACATATACTTCAATCTTCACTGTTTTGATGCTTGTGCCCAACTTCCTTACTTGATATTTCTCGTTGACCTTAAGTTCATGCCTCTGATCCACTGCTCAAGGCTGTTGTGATGCTTGAACTATGCTTGAACTTGCAATTGAAAGTATGGCCAAGCGAAACACCATTTTCTTAAAAAATAAAAATAAAAAAAATCCTTGAACCCAAATATTAAGCGAATCCTAAACAAAACAAGTGAAGTGTACCAAGAGGCTGTATAGATGGTCAAATATCAAAATAAAATCCACTTACCCGATGTGTGCTCACTTCCACCTACAGCAAGAAAATACGACATATTTAAAGCAAACAAAATAAAGAACACTGCAATACTTACCTGAAAAGATGGATGCAACAGGTCCAACCCTTCCACTGTAATGATCAGTGAATGAATTCCTCACTGGTTCAAGTTTTAATGACTGAACAAAACCTTTACTAGCCTGAGATTGACCTAATCTTTGGCCCCTTTTGACAATATATAAAATAGAACCTAAAGAGACCTAATCTGAAACCTTAATTGACCTAAAGAGTAGCCCTAACACAGTCCTAGAATGCACCCTTACACAAACATAAACTCTTAGAATAGACCGAACTCAAATTTAAGACAAAAATGTTTTGAGAAATACCCTATCTCACAAGTCTGAGAGACCTAAACAAACTCAAGCACTCAAAATAGGTTTAAGACCTCAAAGTTTTCTGAATATGTGTTGAGTGTTTAACAATTTTAGTGTTAAATGAGGTGACTTAGTTCTAAACTCAAGGTGGCCTATAAAAAACTCCTTGTCCAAGCCACAAGAAAAAAAACATTAAAGCTCTGAAAGAGATCTTAAGATTATGTGTTGAGTTTTCTAAACTTCACTCCTTATGTAGTCTCTATAATAGAAAACCTATAGAACATTCCGACATGTGTTGATCATGTACCATACAACATTGAAAAGAGACTTGGATGATGTGATTATAATCTCGCTCTTTTTTGGAGATGACCTGCAATAACCAACTTCTAATCACAAGGAATCGAATCCTCGTTGACTTCAGATGCTTGCATTGAAAACTCTTAGGGTCACCGAAAATTTCAAAATGTATTTTTCTCAAGATAATTTGTTATATCTCATAAATCCATTTGGGGAAAGTGTGATACCATATTTATAAAATTAGAAGGGGCTAGGTAATGTGAATGTTGTGAGAGTTAGGGGTTTTGAGATAGACGTTGGAGGTTTATAAGTTTAAGGTGCAACATGATGTATGCCTAGTGCACTAAGTTAGGAAGGTCGTTGGCCTTTAGTTGGTTGTAGTGGGGTTTCATCTTGTTTTTAAATAGTGAAGGGTACCTCTATAGATGAAAACAAGTTTAATACTCTTCCTTAAAGTGTCAAAACTCAATAAACATCCTTTAATAATTAATAAATAATAATAACTAACCCTTAAAAATCTTATTTAATATTTGACTAGAAATATTTTCAATTTCACTAGAAATGTGAAATCAATTATTGACTTAGTGCATATGGTCCTACCTAGGTTGTGAAGTCAATGATTGGCTTATTTCCTTTGGTTATTGAAGTTATTCAACTTGTACATAATGATATTTTGATGATAATTATTGTCATTTTTTGACAATCGCAGGTGAATTAATGATAAGGTGTCATGTCATTGCCCTTTGGGATTTTAGCCCACATAGTTGGGTCTTCAACTTAAAATGCAAATAACTTTCAAACTGTAAAGAACTGTGTGGGGTACCACATATCACTGGGAATATATTTTCGAGGAGAATCTAACTACATTGATTAAAAGATAAGAAAACACAAATTTCCATGCCAAATTTTCCGACGAAGATCAGGGTAGCTCCTAGTGCTGCTTGGGTTAACATCAATGACAGCCGCCTATCAAAAAGCTCGAAGTTAAATCCACAAATATAATAAGTTTTCTAACTAACAAGCAACATAAAATAAGGAACAAATGAAGGCAAACACACCATAAATCTGTACACAACAAATTTTACCTTGGAAACCCCTAATTGTGGAAGGTCTGCAAACTTGGTGGCTTTTATTAGGCTGCTTTAGAAAAAGTATTGTTTAGAAAAATATTACAAAGAAGAGAAATCTTCCCTTTGGCTCTACAAATTCCTCAACATGCTGAGACACCCTCTCTTAGCCTCACGACCCAGTCAACTTGAACACTGTACAAATCTATACAAATAAATACAACTTGAGTATGACCCTTTTTCCGCCCTTAATACAACCTGGCTGAAGTAGAATGGATGATGCGTAAGATCTAAGGCTTGTATGCCTCTCTTTTTTCCCTTAATCTGCATTGATTTGAAGCCCTAATTGACTGAAACCACTTAGCATGAAGTGCTTTCTTCTTGCTGCCTTTAGCCACCAAGTCTATAGTGCATGAATGAACCAAGTGAGCACCATTTTTCCCTCTTAGAAATTGACATGGGCCCACCAGTCCCACAAAGGGTTGAGATTAAGTCTCCTTGGACGATTAAGATCGTTTCATTTCTTGACTTAGGAGAAATTTTAATTTCTCGTAAGTCAAATGACAAGATAAAGATAAATCGATGCCTTGGTCCTCATGTGGGTCCCTCTGCCAAAATTAACACACCTCTAACATTGGCTGAACCCTTCCTCCTCTAACTCCATTTAACAATATGAATCTCCGTACAAAAGGCCAAAGCTTTTCTTTTATGTTTCTCTGGTTGAAGACTGAGTTACATAGGGCAATAATCTCAGCTCTGCCTTAGCGTCAAATGTAAATTTTATATGCAACATGCAAATTGTAAATTGTATTTTTTCTTTGGCTTAGTTATCTAATAATAAGAATTGTGTATGAAATTGTTGAAATATTTTTAAATAAAAACATTCACTTTTCATTAATAATAACTAAAATAGTTCTTAACATTGTAATACATAATCTTAAAATAGAAATTAACTATTTTATGCTTATTACTCTTATATATATATATATATTTGTGTGTATCTGTGTGTGTGTTATTACAAATACATTAAATAAATAATATATTTGTTGTAAGTTGAAAAAATTCATTTCAATGTCTTGGTATTTTAAGTGTATGCTAAGATGGTCAATGTCCTCTCAAGTTCTGTGAGGCTTTAGATTTTGGACCTATTTTAGGTTTATGATCAATGCAAGGATTTGTGACTGATTTGATTTGTTTTTAAGAAGATGTGGTTGAGTAAATGGAATAAATGAGGATAGAAAATGCTATGCATGCTATAAAACAATCTTGCACCATGGTCCATCATTATGCTTAGTGAATCCCATTGTAAATAATGGAAATAATTTTTTTAAAGCTATACTGTCCTCTAGTTGTGGAAGTACATTCTGGCATGATATTGGTTGTTATATTTCACTGTAGAACACAAATTGATGATGATCCCATACCACAATCAATAGAGAGGCTTGGGGCAGTTATTTGATTGATTTAGTTGATTCAATGCATTTTTATGACCAAGAATCATGTCTGCACAGGTCAAAGAAGGGAGAAAATAAATATATATGGTGGAATGGCTATACATATGTGTGGTAAGGAACTAATGGTTCTAGCAAAACTCAGAATATACTAAGGTCTAAATAATTACTTCACAATATACCTCGCCGAGGCCCCTAGTGTTATTATGAAAGAAGTGGAAATTCTCAAGCATCAGTATCCAGGTCAAGTGGAGAGCTCCGATATCCTATGTATGTGTATGGGTAAGTCGATCGTAAATATGGGTGTTACCTACCCAAACTTGTTGTGTGCTGATAGATATCGGTAGGTTGGTATTATTATTAGGTTTCGTTCAAGAAATTTTTCATGGTAGCCTAAGCAACATAATATAGGTAGGAAAATACAAATATTGAAACGAGAAGCAAAACTAAGCTTGGAAATGTGCCAAGTGGCACCATAGGGTCGCCAAGTGACATCGTTCTATGATGCAAGCACTGTAGTAATGGCTCATTAGTGGTACCATTTGATTTGGCCCTGTAATATGATGCCAAATGGTTCAATTATCTAATTCCAAGTGGCATAGTAGCTCACTTGGAAATGGGGTCATATTTGATGCCAAGTGGCACCACTATTTAATGAAAAGTGGCGCTATATCTGATGCCAAGTGGTCCCATGTTTTGGATGCCAAGTAAATGTACCATTCTTAAGTGTTAAAGACATATTCATGCTTCAAACTGAGATCAACTTCAAATATCTCACTAGACCAAGTTTGGTAAAGGTGTCCCCATTTTTGTAGGGGTGGCTAAGCAATCAACTTTATTAGGTTCTTGCAACCCCCAAGGGAAGGTGACATTTCCAAGGTTAATCCTTCAATCAATAGGTGTTGGCATAAGTAAGTGGAAATGGAGGGGAAAATTTTCATGGCAAAGAGGCATGGTCAAGTGCGACCAGTGAGTGCGAATCCACATATTGAGTGTATAGATGTAATGGAGGCAACACTTGTGGATGCATGGGTTACCTTGCTTGGCTCACTTTTTCTGCCAAAAATAAATATTGGCTCTAGTGGGCCTTTTATTTCCTTTTGATAATGCTTTGTATTTTGGTGCATAACTCAAATATCAAAGCTCACTCATTATTATATAACATTTAATTACCCCTTAAAATGAAGTAATTTATTGCTTATCAGGGTTGTGACATGCAAGTGTTCCTTTTGATGATATGGAGCATCAAGTGCTTAAGAACCAGGTGACCCTAATGAGAAGGGTATAGCTCATGTTAGGTTGTTTCTCACATGCTAACTTATGTTGCAACCATGTTTTGCATTTCAATATTCATTTTCTTTCATTTTGGTCTTATTATTCTTTTACATTCTTTTAGTTTCATTAACTTCTAGGGAAATTTTTCTATCCCTACTCAAGGAAGTGGATAATAATTCCAAATCCAAATGAACCATTATCATTTGACTATGAAGAATGGAGATGATATCAAGGGGTAATAATGCGACATGGAAAGTGCAAGTATGGTAAAAGAGAGAATGAACACACTATTTCAATCCCAGCCTTACACATAGTCCTATGAATTAATTACTCAAAAAATAATTATTAAATCGCTATTGTATTCTTCACAAATAAACATTTTTGAAAATAAAATATTGAAGTGAGAAATAGATGCACACACACAATAAAATAGACACCATTATTTTTTGAAAAAATGTCCTTGTTACCCACCACTAGTGGGTGACCCCATAGGTTTAAATTTTCCTCCTATATTTGTCTTTAGCCAACATCCAACAACCCTTAACAACTACCACTGTAGCTGATATTTTTCCAGTTGATCTCTTCTCCCTGAGCTAGTCATATGTCCCCTCGCCCATCTGCTAAGAGCATATGTTTGAAGGTGGGCTATCCAATCCTAAATTTATGTTTTTCATTGTGCAATTAGGTGATTATGTTTGTTTTTCTTTGGGCACACTTGGGTATGTATTATTGGGTGACTTGGAAGGAGGAAGCCCCAAATTTGGAATGGAAGCCCGATATGAAGTCTCATTTATGCCCTTGATTAACAACCTTGGTTCACTTAGATGCACTATTTAATTATTGTACTTGATGGTGAAGAGACGCATTGGATCTTATGCGTAATTTGCAGGTGATTACATCATGGGTTGGGCAATTTAACTGGGGCCCAATCCCAACAACGAATAATATTGATACTTGTAGGGGATGCATTGAGATCTATGAGAGTTTTTCATGTGATAGTGCATTATCTCATCTGACGGGCACCCTCAACACCTTTAGTAGCTTGTTCATTGCCCCACATCATATGCAAGATGATGCACTTGGACAAACAATGGACGCAACAAGCTTAGCAGTATATACAAGGTTTGGCTGTTGATCCGAGGCCCAAAGGAGGTTTGTCTCACCCTTGAGACATGGGAGGGAAAGCACCATCTTCAGTTTCCTCATTTTGAGCAGTCTACAGACTTATCTTTCTTTAGGAGACCCATGGGCTCAATACTTGTGCCCCATAGCAACTTTGGAGCACAACATGATATTTTCATAGAGATTATGGGGCCAACCCCTTGTCTACCGTTCATGGAGCCCTCTATTGCATCATGGCACCTTAAGGAATCAATGAGGCCATCCAATTCCCTTTCTTCACCACGATTTCATCTTTTCGACTCACTTTGGAGGGCTTCTTCTGCACTTTATTAGCTACTTAGTGGGCTTTTCACCAAGGACTTGTTATTTTTCACATTATTTTATTATTGTTGGGGCTATTAGGCTAATTTGAATTAGGAGGAGGATCATATAAATAGAGACGACTCTCATTGTGAGAGATCATCTTCATCATCACTTGAATTTTTACCTTGTAAAAGAACTCACACTTTTTCTTTGGAAACTATTGGATATTCTTAGATGCATTTGACATTTGGAGCTGATATTTTCAATCTTCTTTGGAGCTATCTCATGATTTGTGGATGTATATATTATATTGTCATCTTGTAAGTGCTTCTTGTTGAATATTTTCTTTGAATTATGTCTAATGTATGGAATTGTTGCAACTAGGTTAATGCAATTATGCCCCAATTGTTGAAAATCATTTTTGGAAAGCTTCTTGGTTGGAAATTGCATATGTTACTCATTGTATAGAAAATTATGAATGTTCCTTGTGGATGAAAATTTATTTTTCTTCCATAAAACACCGTAAATTTTGAGTGGGTAAATGTTAAAGGTAAGTTTCTGGGGCAAAACCCTTTAGCCTCCTTAAGGATGATTTTGGCCAATTTTAAATCATCTAAGACTTCATAGACCAAAGGAATAGGAACTAGTTGAAGAGGTTTGGTGATCAACTCTTCTCTTCTCCGTATTTTATCCTCCTAAAATTTGGTCCCCTAAAGGTAGGGCGAAAATATAGGGCTTGTAGTGAAATTTTGGGAGGTGAATTTTTGGGAGTCCGAGGGTCCACACATCAAGCTTAGGGTCTAGGCTACATATGCTCCAATTTTTGTGGGCATCTACTCAAGTTTCATCCATAAATTCTCTTGTCCTGGGTGCCACGCCAAGAAGGAAAACATATGTCTTTCTCTCTGACCTTGGGGACTTTTTTGAGGTTTTTATGAGCTTATTATTCATTGAAAAAAATCATACGAAGCCCTTTGTCCTCCCTACCTTGACCTAGCAAGAAATTTGGTAGTATTTCTTCCCACGCTTATTCATAAACCCTAGTTCTAGCTCAAGCCTTCCTTACGTCTTTCAAAGAGAGTGACGAGGCTTTTAGAAGTGTTAAATCATCACATAGAGCTCCTTTGAGAGGTACTATCTCATCCCCTAAGTTATCTCAAACCCATTGCATATTACCATTGTGTCTCTCCTTGAATGGGCTTTGCAAAATCACTTAGTCCCTAGTTATTGATGTATCCATTCCAAGTGATTTCCTACCTATCAGGACTCCTTTAATTAGTGAAAGTCCGTAAAGATCAAGGGACATTGACTGAGGTGACAGTGGGTCATTGCCCCATTATTTTCACTTAGTTTAGTAGTTGTATCCTAGGTTTCTCCTCCTAGGGCCTTGCTATATTGTGTGGTAACAATCCTTCGAAAAACCTCGAAGGGAAAACCAATGCAGTAGATGACGATTTATTTGAGAAATTTCACAACTAGTTGCCTAATTGGAGAACCTCTGGAAATTTATTGGAAAAAATATGCTAGTGACACATTGTATCTCTCTGCAAACAAACTTGACCTCCTTCAGGCCACTCACACTACATTCTGGATTTCACACTACCTTCCTGTAGTACGCACTGCTGGCCGAAGGGATTTTTTATAACCTGGAAACTGCTATGAAGAAGGTACTCTGGAAAACACTTTACACCATGCTACTGTGCATAATTTGATCTCACACTGCTGATGTATCTACACTGCCTTTGTGCTATTGCAACCACTGCAACTGTGTGCATTGATATGCTCAGAACTTGAAGGTCAAGATTCCATAGGGATGCTCCCTTTGAAGCTAGACTCCCTATGAGTCTCAAACTCTCTCTGATCTATTGTGCATTCACAACTGGCTCTATAATTGTCCCTTGAGTCACTGACTGAAACTAGCTTTGCAACTGTTCCTTGAGTCTCTAACTACAACTAGCACTGAAGTGTCTACTTAGCACTTGACTGCACCCAACTTTCTCTACAACTGTCTCTCAAGTATCTGACTGAAAGTGGCTCTAAAACTACTGCTTTAGAATCTGACTACGCCTCGCTGACACTTTGATCGTATTGCTACTGAAATACATGGGCTCTCATATAAAAAGGTATTTATCCATGTGAATAATACACAACAACTGGATTTGATCTACTGATCAAGCCCTCTATGGCTAAAACTAGACCTTCTGCTGCTCTTCCCATGGACCTTGCTCGATCTAACATACTGGATGTCATAGTCCTCCATTTGAATATAATGCTGCAAAATAGGGAACTCGTCTGCCAATTTGGCAGACAAGTTATCAATTTCTGCTGAAGTTTTTGTCTATTTCCCCTTCTTGTCCTTTTTCCTCTTCAGACACTGGGTGATATAGTGAACAAACTCACCACATCCAAAGCATTTGACCTTCGACATGTCCTTATTTTTTCTCACTTTTTGACCCTTGTGCTTGGTTGAGACCCTTCTTTGCTTTATCCCTTCCTGCAAGGGCTATGTTCTCTTCTTCCTTCTCCACCTTCAGTCCCTTACCACTACTTTTGGTAGTACTATCTATGAGGCTGAGCCTTAGCTCCTCCTGAGTGAAATCACTCTGTAGGCGCTCCCAACTTGGTAGTGTGTCTCACCCAAAAATCACTTGGATGAATGTACACCACTGCTTGGTGAACTCGTTGAGTGTGGTGTACAATAGCTCGCTATCTGATGGTTACACTCTAACAAATGCAAGTTCATATCTGACCCTTGAATCCTCATGATATAGGATGTAATGTTCTCACCCTTATGCATCTTCTTTGTCTTCAACTTCTCCTCGAGAATCATTTTCTGATTATCAGACAGATCTTGGTACAACTTCACGAGGACATCCCACATGTCCTTTATTGTATTCTTATCTGCAATATGCGAGACAATATGATCGCGAACTCTGTCTAGGATCATCCTCTTGGATTTTACCATCTCCTTCTTAAAGGTTGCCAAATGTTGTGGATCTGTTGGATCATCTATTACTGCTACCACAAATTTCTTCAAGCTGTGCTTGTCTAGAAGGAATTGCATCTTAGCCTTCTAGATGCCAACATTGGAGGCTTGTCCAATTTGTCTTGATCTGTAAGACCTAATGTGGCCATCTCTACAAAACTCAAATAAATTGGAGAACTATATGCTGGAAATCTCCTCCTTTGGGAAACTTACTCGGAATTTTCCCTGCTACTCACACTCCTCACTAGAATGCGTAGATCTGCTTCTGGATAATTCGTACTTGCCTCTCAGTGTCCTTCCTGGAACTCACACTGTTTGTTATTTCTTCTCTGGGAAACTCACTTTATCTATGGATGTCCTCTGGTGCTAGCACACACACCGCTGACTCTGAAATTTGCACTGGCTGGACAGGTAATCTTGCTACAACCTTTGCTGCTAAAAATTATGACCTCCTTTCTTTCAATTGGAAAATTGGAAACCCTTAGATAAATTTACTGTAAATTCTCCCTATGTTCTTTTCTCTTCCTTCCCTGCGCTAATATGCAACTACAAAACCCTTGCTTCAAAACTTATGCCCTAGATCTGCTAAGTGAATCAACTAAAATGTTCACTGGAAACCCTCTCTGACAATCCTACTGCCTGCTACTAATTCTCTTGAGGAAAATCAATTTTTCCTCCACCCGAGATCTAGAAACCGAATTTCTGCCTCCAACATTTCACATTGCTTCGTTGGCTTACATAGATTTGGAATTATGTGCTTCATATCTCCCTTTGAAATTGTACAATTTTGCTTCCTTTCACCTAGAGCCTTTAATCCAATTTTCTCCCCTCTGATGCCATGTGAAAATTCCTTGAATGCAACAACTCGAGTTTAATCTTCTAATTGTTAGCAGTTTATTTTTATTCTGAATTAATTACTCGACAAATAAAGATTAAATCATTGATGCATTCTTCACAAATAAACATTGGCGAAATAAAAATATAGAAATGAGAAGTATATGTGCACACACAATAAAATAGACACCGTTATTTTTGGACAAATGTCCTTAGAAAAAAACCATTGGAGTAGATGAGAGTTTTATTATTATGCAACAATTTGAGAAATTTTACAACTGGTTGCCTAATTGGAAAACCTCAAGAAATTGACTAGAAAAAATATGTTGGAGACTCCCTGTCCTCCTCTGCTAACAAACTCGGCCTCCTTCAGGCGACTCACACCAGAAATTGGAATTCACATTTATTTCCTGTAGTATGCACTACTGGCTGAAGGAAATTCATACAACCTAGAAACAACCTCTAGGTGAGATGTCTATCCTCCCTTTGCCTCTGGAAATAATTCGCTCTGCATCCCTGGAATAGATCAAGGCACTAGCAACTTAAATGATGCTTCTTTCGGTAACTTGCACTGGGGTTTATGGCTATTCACACTGCTCTGTATGACCTCCTTTGTAGATAATATAGCCTTCTCTTTCTTGTCTCTTGGGCACTGTAAATACTAAGGAAATCTCCCTCTAGAATAATTGCTCCCAAATCTCTACTGCTCCCTCTCATTGATGCACTTCCTTAGCTTCAACTGTGCCCTTGTTTAATATTGCAATTGGGTAGTGTAATTTCTCAACTCTAAATCAACGCACCTTCTCCAAGCTCTCGAATTGTTCTTATAATATTCTATTGGGCAACCAATGACCAATATCTAATCTCGATCAATGGCTTAGATCACTTTGAATCCATCAATAGAAATCTCTAGAGAAAAATTGAATTACCTTAATTATTCAACTTTAATTTATAACTTTTCCTAAGTTAGACTTAGGAAATAATTTAATTAAGGTGGTTCCTAAGCTTATCTTGCAAATCTATTTTTGGATTTTGGAAATTTTGTGTTCCTTAGCCTCTTAACATCATCTGAGACTAGCTTGTCCATTGCTTCCAAATACATAAAACACACATATTTCCCCTTTTATAACCCTAAGGCCTTAGGGGAGGTCCCACTGGACTAGGGCTAAATATTAGCTCCTCTAGTAAGGTGAGAGAAGAAACTTACAGTCAAGACAAATCAATCATCTAGATTACCCTTTTATCCATACTAAATGCCCAAAACATTAAGTAAATGCACCTAATTGCACAATGATCAAAGTCCCTGTTGAGGGGTAGCCTATATTTAACCCCTTTGGTAGGGTGAGAGAATAAAATTACAATCAAGATTAATCAGTAATCCAGATTAGGTTTTTATCCACAGTAAATGTGGAAAACTTTAAGTACTTGTTGAGTGGTAGCTCACCTTTATTCAAGAGAAATACTAGATGGTGGGAGGTATAATGAACATAGTGGGAGTTATAATGACCATAGTAGATGGTGGAGCTATCTTATCATCATCATCAAGCAATGTGTAGTGTTATTGGCTAGATGGTTGTCCAAAATAGAAGAAAATGTTTTCTCCTTGTGAAGTGGCTTTTGCACAACATAAATTTATTGATTTTGAATGGTACAATAACTCTTAAAGCCAAAAAAGTTTCTTAAAAGATTGAAAGTTGGTAAAAGTGTTTGTGAAAGTGCACATTAACAAGTCCTTTTTGTTTCAAAATAAAAACTTTAATGAATGGAATAAACCCCCAAGAACAACAATCCATCTAAGGAAAAACTCCATTGTTAGGGTATTTCTACTTGAACATATCCCCTTTGTTTGAAAATGTATGACATTTGAGAATGATCTCCAATTTAAATGAAATCTCTTCAAACAATTGTATTGAAGTTTTCCAAAAAAATTGTTTTACCTTATGATTGTGTTCGAAAATATTATTAGGTCAAATATCGATTTGGATGAACATACATCTCTATTCATTTGAATTCCCGTACAAAATTTAGACCTTTTCTTTTATTGTTTCTTTTATTGAACACTGAGCTACACATAGGGCCACAATATTAACTCTCCCTTAGCTTAGAATGTAAACTTTATATGCGATATGCAAATTGTAAATTGTGTATTTACCTCATAATGTTAATTAATATATGAAATTGTTGAATTATTTTTAAATAAAAGTATTCACTTTTCATTAACAATAACTAAATTAGTTCTTAACACTATAATACATATTCTTAAAAAATAAATTAACTATTTTCTACTTATTACTCTTACTTACACACACATTAAATGAATAATATATTTGTTGTAAGTTAAAAATTAATTTCACTCCCTTGAAATACACTATCTTGGTATTTCAAGTGTATGTTAAGATGGTTAGTGTCCTCTCAGGTTGTGTGAGGCTTTAGATTTTGGGCTTATGATCAATGCAACGATTTGCGATAGATTTCATTTGTTTGTAAGAATATGGGGTGGAGTAAACTAAAGAAATGTGGAGGATAGAAAATTCTATGCATGTTATAGAAAAATCGTACACCACAATCCATCATTGTGCTTAGTGATTCCCATTGTAAATAAATGAAACAATTTTTTTAAAGCTATATTGTCATCCAAATGTGGTAGTACATTCTTGCACGATATTGGCCGCTATATTTCTTTGTGGAACAAAAATCGTGGATGCTCCCATACCATAATCAATAGGGAGGCTGGGGAAATTATTTGATTGATTCAACAATTTTTTATGACCAACAATCATGATTGTGCAGGCCTGAGAAGGGAGAAATGACCTAATATATAATGGAATGTCTATCCATATATGTGGTAAGAAACTAATGGCTATGGTAGAACTTAGAATGTATTGAGGTCTAAATAAGTACCTCACAGTATACCACGCCTAGGAAAGTAAGGGTGAGGCCTCTATTTTTATTATGAAAGAAGTGGAAATTCTCAAGAATCAGTATCCAGGATAAGTTGAGAGCTCTCATACCCTGTCTATATGTATGGGTAAGTTAGTTGGAAAAATGGGAGTTACTTGCCTAACCCTACCCTGTGCTGATAAATTTGTTTAGGTTGTTATTATTCTTACGTTTTGTTCAAGAAATTTGGTGGGGCAACCTAAGCAACATAATACAGGTAGGAAAATACAAATATTGAAACGAGAAGCAAAACCAAGCCCAAAAACGTGCCAAGGGGCACCATATTGGCTTGCCGAATGGACCATTCTGTGATGCAAGCGTTGTGGTAATGTCTCATTAGTGGTGCCATTTGATCTGGGCCCATAATTTTATGTCAAATGGTTTGATTATCTGATTTCCAGTGGCATGGTATCCTGTGTGGCAATGGTGTTAGATTTGATGCCAAGTGGTGTCATTATTTGATGCTAAGTGGTGTCGTATTTGATGCAAGTGGTCCTCTGTTTTGGATCCCAAATGGCATAGCTGAGCTGGTGCCAAGTGGTGTCAACTCTAATCACAAGTGGTGCCAATACCAAATGTCAAGTGGTGCCGTCAGTGGTGCCAAGTGTTTCCTAGCTACTTCCAAATGGTGTGATTGATCTGCTGCCTAGTGGCATGATATATGATGCCAAGTGGTGCAATGATATGTTGTCAAGTGGCACCTTGATATGTCACTAAGTGGCTCCATGATATGATTCCAAGTGGTTTCATGTTTTGCTGCAAAGTGGGGCCATTGATTCGCCACCTATTAGTGCGATTGATTTGGCTTCTCATGGGTGACAATTGGCTTTCCCAGGGTCCTCAAATCTCGACCGCTCGATGGGTGAAAAGTGGCGGGCTCAGGGCCCTCGGATCTGGGCGTTGGATGGGAAACAAGTGGCAGTGTCATGGTCCTCAAGAAGGGCGACAAGTGTTAGGCTCAGGGCTCTTGGATTTTTCCATTGGATGGGCGAAAAGTGGCAAGACAAAGACCCGCCAATCTGGCCACTACATGGCCAACAAGTGGTGAGCCCGAGTTTGTGGGATCTAGGTGATTGATGGATGAAAAGTGGTCCTCAAATATGGGTGTTTCATGGGAAACAAGTGGTGGGTTAAGGGCCCTTGGATCTGGGTACTAATGGGAAACAAGTGGTGGGCTTAGGGCCCTCTGATGTGTTGAAAATTGGAAAGCTTAAGATCGTCGTATTTGCGCATTGGATGAGTGACAAATGGCCTGTTCAAATCCCTTCGATTTGGGTGCTCAATGGTTGACAGGTGGCTTGCCCATTTCCCTCGGATTTGGGGGCTTGATGGTCTAAAAGTGGCTCACCCATTTCCCTCAGATCTAGGTGCTTGATGGACAACAAGTGTCTCACCCGTCTCCCTTAGGTATATGCGATTTATGGTCGAAAATTGGCCTTCCCATTGCCCTTATATCTGGGAAATTGATGGTTGACAAGTGGCTCGTCCATTTCCCTTGGATCTGGGCATTCGATGGTTGACAAGTGGCTCGCCCATTGCTGCCGGATTTGGGTGCTACATGGGTGACAAGTGGCAGGCTCAAGATGCTCAAATATGGATGTTGCATGGGCGACATGTGGTGGGCTTATGTCACTTGGATATTCCCTCTTGATGGGTGAAAATTGGCAGGCTCAGGGTCGTTGGATCTGGGTTTTGTATGGAGGACAGGTGGCGGGCTCAGGTCCCTCAGATCTGGGCACTCAATGGATGGAAAGTGGCGGGTGTGGCTCCCTTGGATCAAGCCTTTGCATGTGTGAGAAGCGGTTTGCTCAATGCTCTCTGATGTGTTGAAAAATGGTAGGCTCATTCTTGTTGGATATGCAAGTTGGATGAGTTTAAAATGGCTTGCTCAAGGCGCTCTGATGTGGGCACTCAATGGTCGATAAGTGGATCGCTTGCTGCCCTCGGTTCTAAGTGTTTCATGGCCAACAGGTGGAGAGTTTAGGACCCTCGAATTTGGGCGCAAAATGGGTGACAAGTGGTGGGATTAGGGCCCTTTTATCTTCCCTCTTGATGGGTGAAAAGTGGCGGGACTAGGGCCCTTCGATCTTCCCTCTTGATGGGTGACAAGTGGCAGAATTAGGGCCCTTGGATCTCGGTATTGCATGGGTGAACAGTGGTGGGATCTGGACACTCGAACCTGGGTAGTCGATGGAAGTGATGGGCTCAGGTACCATTAGGGGAATTTTGAGGTCTAAAACGGGCCTTCTAAGGAAATTATAAAATAAAAGTGGAAATAATAAAATAATATTAGATTACATCATCAAATTTTATAGGGAAAAAAGAAAAAAAAAACTATTTTTTCAACTCATATTTTCAACTTATCTCTCTATGGATTTACTTAAATTTCGATCTAGAACACTTTTTGGATGCAAAATTTGATTCCTCATCCAGGGAGTACCTATGTTGCATACTTTCTATGGAACTTATTACACGAAAAATGAGAAATACATGAAAAACGTGATTGCGATCACATTTTTCATGTATTTCTCATTTTTTCGTGTAGCAGAGTCCATCGAAAGTATGCAACATGGTTACTCCGTGGATGAGGAATTAAATTTTGCATCCAACGAGTACTCTAGCTCGAAATTCGAGTAAAACCTTGGGGATATAAGTTGAAAATACAAGTTGAAAAGTAGTTTTATTATTTTATTATTTTTTTAATCTTTGTACTTTTTTACCCCAAAAATGGTGAATCATCCCCCATGGTTGACATCATCATCTTGAATCATATTGGTTCTTATAAAGTTTATTTTGGTTGTACATTTTTCTTAGAAGGCCCATTTTAGACCTCAAAATTTCTCTAATGCTTGGATCTGGGCATTCGATGGAAGTGGTTGCCTCAGGGCCCTTGGACCTGGGCACTCGATGGAAGTGGTGGGCTGGGGGCACTTGAATCCGGGCTCTCGATGGAGGACAAGTGGCTTGTCAAGTCCCTTAGATTTGGGCACTCTATGGACGACTAGGGGTGGGTGTAAGTCTCTCGAATCAGGTTGTTCCATGTTCGACAAGTGGTTTGCACATGGCCCTCCGATGCATTGGCAAGTGGTGGGATCAAGCTTGTCAGATATGCGCACTAGATGAGTGAAAAATGGCCTGCTCAAGGTCCTCGAATTTGGTTTCTTGATGGTCGACAAGTGGGTTGCTTAATTCCCTTGGATCTAGGTGTTGTGTGGGAAACAAGTGGTAGGTCAAGGGCCCTCAATTTTTCCCTCTTGATGGGTGCCTAGTGGCGAGCTTATGGCCCTTGAATCTGCCCTCTTGATGGGTGCCAAGTGGCGGGCTCAATGGCCTTAGTTTTGGAGGCTCAATGGATGAAAAGCAGCCAACTCAAGGCCCTAAAATTTGGGCACGTGATGGATGAAAAATGGTGGGTTCAGGGCCCTTGGATTTTCCCATTGGATTGACGAAAAATGGCGGATTCAGGTTCGTCACATCTGCGACATGTGGTGGGTGCAAGTCCCTTAGATCGGGTCGTTACATGGGCGGCAAGTGGTCTGCTCAGGGCCTCCGATGCTTTGACACATTGATGAGGAGGCTCAGGGTCTTCATATTAGCACATTGGATGAGTGACTAATGGCTTGCGTATCTGGGCGCTCGATGGTCGATAGTGGCCCAACCAATGCCCTTGGATTTGGGTGTTGCATGGGCGACAAGTGGTGGGTTTAGGGCCCTCAGATCTACCTCCTGATGGGTCAAAAGTGGTGCCCTTGGATCTGGGTGTTGCATGGGCGACAAGTGGTGGGTTTAGGGCCCTCAGATCTGCCTCCCGATGGGTCAAAAGTGGTGCCCTTAGATCTGGGTGTTGCATGGGTGACAAGTGGTGGGTTTAGGGCCCTTAGATCTACCTCCTGATGGGTCAAAAGTAGTGGTCCAAGGGCCTTTGGATCTGGTAGATCGATGGATGACAAGTGGCTAGCTTAGGATCCTATGATTTGTAGCCCTCGATGTTCTTTTCGGCATATACGTTATATGATAGATAATTTATTAGGTGGTTAACTGATGTTTCCTTTCGGTGGATAACCTTTTTGTTTTTCAAAAAGAAAAGAAAAAAATTACCATTGCTATTCCATTAAGAAATCAAAAGGTACATACATCTAAGTAGGACAAAATTTTCCCAAAAAAATTAACACAAGAATCTTAATAGAATGCCAAGACCCTGTGGAACCAACAATACAATTTCCTTCTAAAAGCTAACTGTCCAAGAAAAATTCGATACATAATACAAAATACATACATGATAGTTTCATCTAAATATTGAAAACTAATAGTAGTAAGTCCTGAAAATGTAAAGGTATGTGTATGAGAAAGAGAAACAAATTCAAATCCAAATCTCTAACTAAGATACCAAAAAATGATAATTTTTTTTTGCGAAAAAACCGAGTTGGTTTATGTTAGCTTGTGAATAGGATGATTGCCTCTTTCAACTAGATTTGTATTTTGCGATTCTTCAAAGGAAATAATTCTAAAAGACGAGGTGAGAACTCTTTTGGATAAGAGTTTGCCCTTGAATTCTAGATCCTATAAATATGTTGGAAGGAAGGTGAGTGGAACCTTTCCTTTATTCCAGTTACTTGTCATTCTAGTAGCATAAATTGAGAACTTGTAAAGAACTCCTGCTAGTCAACCATTGTATAATACATATAGAGTCCCCATAGACTTGTTGATGGGATATCTTTTTTTTTTTATAGCAAAAGCAAGGAGAGTCTAAAATGATTTTGGTATTTGTTCGTTGGTCTATATTAACCCATATTTGATAGGATTTACAATCACGTAGTCTGATGAGAGCACCCCCACCACACACACCTCCTTGAGAGGCTCCAAAAAAACCTACCAAACCGTTCAACTCTAGCATGGGAAAACTATATAGATAGGTAACAAAGGTCGCTCTCGACCTAAAATACTCTTTGAAGAAACAAATAATTTCGGGATCTACTACCTCCAAGGTTGTATAAAGGTTTTTAAATTTACATTTTTTCTGCATTCTCCACAAACCCTAAGAAATAAAGATGGAAAGTCTTATGCCTACCCATATTAAATTCCTAGTTTTGGAGAAAATTTTCAAAGGAATTAAAGTATTTTGATACATGTAGATCAAGAAATTGAAGGGTGCTTTACCAAGCTTCCTTAGAGGCAGAGCAATGAACAAAGAAATTGTCAATTGTTTTTGCATCATATTTGCAAAGACAATAGACATTGGGACCCAAGAGGCCTATTTTCAATAGATTATCCTAGGGGAGGATTCTATTCTCCAACAAGAGCCATCCAAAACATCTCAGTTTTCGTGGAAGATTCCAATTCCATAATTTTTTAAGAGACATCCAAAACATCTTAGCTTTCATGGAAGATTCCAATTCCATAATTGTTTATGCCACCAGTTTCTAAACTCTTGGTGAGAGAAAATGAGTGATAAGCTTCTCTAGTTGTAACTTGCCCATTATTGGTATTCCAACTCCCAAAAAGGGAATCCTCTCCTTCCCTAAGGAGAATACCATTTAAATAAAGAAGGCTTTTGGGAAGAAAACTCCTTCCCAAAAGGAGAATACCATTTAAATGGTATTCTCCTTTTGGGAAGGAGAATACCATTCAATGGAAGTCTTGCATTAGAATGGGATACTTTTATCAGTTTCCTTTTATTTAAATGGTATTCTCCTTAGGGAAGGAGATAATTCCCTTTTTGGGAGTTGGAATAATACTAATAGGTTGCATTTTATTTAAATGGTATTCTCCTTAGGGAAGGAGAATACCATTTAAAGAAAGAAGGCTTTTGGGAAGAAAACTCCTTCCCAAAAGGAGAATACCATTTAAAGAAACTCCCTTGAGAAGAAGTTTACTAAAAGAAAGAAGGCTTTTGGGAAGAAAACTCCTCAATCTTCAAGAAGTTGTGTGCTTTACACATAAAGAGAATAATCAGGGACAAGATTCTTCTAGAGGAAGAGGTGGACGAAAATGAAGAGGAAGGAAGAAATTTAGAGGCAGGGGGGTATACATTTCCAAGGAGAAAGGTATGATCTTCATTGTATACGGTGTAACAGAAATGGACATGATGCTTCCACATGTAAGCTTCCTTGGTACAAAATCAAACAGGAAAGAAATGAAGAAAAAGGTAAAACACTTGGGAAAGGGAAAGGAAATGCACCCGAGTCCATTCATTATGTTGTGGCACATTTCAACATTGGAGTAACTAAAGGCTTATTCAATGCTTCACTTTCTTCATGGAAATATGTTTGGTTGATTCAGGAGCAACTTTCCACATGAATTTCATAAGAATTTTCTTTGAAGAATTCACCGACAATGTTTATGGAGTAGTTTATTTTGTAGACAAGTCAAAACTCAAGCCATCAGGGCTTGGCACCATCAGGATGAAACCGCTTGGTCTTCTAGAATTTATTCTACATGATGTTATATGCCTCCTAGAGTTGAGGAGAAACTTGTTGTCTATGCTCCATATCCTCCAACAGGGCCACTTCATTCATATATTTGATGGCAAGGTTGAGGTCAGAAAAGCATCAGATCACTAACTTGTCATCATTGGGATAAAAGAAGAAATACTTCTGAAGATGCAAGGAACCTCTTCTCATGCACAAAACTCTTCATAAAATTCTCACTATGATGAAGGTACACTTCCATCAAGTCTTTTATGGAAAGTTAGATTTGGGCACTTGAACTATGACAACCTTCGTTTGTTGAAGAAAAATGGTGTTATTGGTTTGCCTACAATTCCTAGGAAACCTAAGCAATGTGATGCTTGTATCTTAGTACAGCACACAAAAAAATCATATCATGATTCTCATCCCAGAGAACATAGAAAACTTGAACTCATTCATTTTTATTTATGTGGCTCAATGCATGTTCTTTCTGCAAATGGTAATTAATATATGATGACATTTATTAATGACTACACCAGAATGTGTTGGGTTTATTTATTGATGAACAAATTTGAAGCTTTTGAAACATTCAAGAACTTTCACGCATGGATTGAAAATGATGCACAATCTCATATTGGCTCTATTTGTATTGATAATGGAAAATAATATACTTCAAAAATTTGAAAACTATCTTCGCCAACATTGGATCAAACATCAAACAACCATTCCATATAATCCCCAACAAAACGGAGTATCTGAAAGAATGAATAGGACAATCTCAAATATGGTACATTCAATGATGTTTTTGAAGAATGCTAAGTTGGTGTTTTGAGCTAATGAGGTTCTATGTGTTGTTTATATAAAGAATAGGTCTTCATCTCATGCTATAAAAAACAAGACTCCCTATGAAATGTGGCATGGACACATTATTTCGGTGAGAAAGAAACTTGGTGCAGAGAGTTGCAAATGTAACTTCTTAGGGTATTCAAACTCCGCAAAATCATATTGTCTCTATGATGAAGTAAATAGGAAATTTATAATATCTAGAGATGTGATCTTTCTTGAATCTTCCAAGACTGACATTGTTGTTGAGCGACAAATTGATCACTTAGACAGATTCAAAAATGAAAATGTCTTTTCAAGAGTTTGATAATGAGTTTCCACATATTGAAGGGGGGATCCCTAAATTGGATCAATCTATGGAATCTACTTTTGAAGCATAATCTCACCCTCATGAAGCTCCAACCATTGATCAAGAAGACACTTTGACTAATGTGATTGAGATAATTGGGAGGTTAAATCTTGATTTAGCCCCATCTCAATCAACTGAGCATCCTGGCACATCTCAGAAAGGTCCTCCAAAATGGATCACACAGACACTTGAAATTGTTTGTCCTGATGAGGTTAGAAAGGCAGGAACAAGAATCTCAACCAGACAAAATGAAGGTGATGTAGATGATCCTGATTCACTTGTTGATATGGATGTTTCTTATGATTGTGAACTAAATTTTTCTACAAATTTCGAACTAAATTCCTTCAAAGAAGTCGCTTCTCATGATGAATGGAAAGAAGTGATGCAAAAATAATATGATGCTTTGATAAATAATGGCACTTGGACGCTGGTTGATCCTCTATTGGGAACCAAACCAATAGGCTGCAAGTGGGTCTTCAGGAAAAAGTATAAAGAAGATGACTCACTTGACAAACATAAAACCAAACTTGTGGAAAAAGGTTTTGCACAGAAGGAAGGGTCGATGAGGAGACCTTTGCCCCCACAACAAAATGGGCTACCATTCAGACACTCTTTTCCTTGACAAAGAATAACAGTTGGAAGGTCCATCAAATGGATGTAAAAACTGCTTTCTTGAATGTATATTTGAAAGATAATGTTTTTATGTCCTAACCAAAAAGATTTGTTGTGAAGGGTCAGGAACAAAAAGTATTCGACCTTGATAAATCCTTGTGAAACAAGCACCACGAGCTTGGTTCGAGAAATTGACTAAGCATCTTCTGAAGCTCAATTTCAAACATTATGATCTTGATGATGCAACTTTGTTTGTCAAGAAAGTTGGAAAAACAATGGTATATCTTGTGGTGTATGTAGATGATCTTCTTATGACATGGAACAATGAGAACTACATTTCATCCATAAATAAAGAATTGAGGAAATGTTTTGAAATGACAGATTTGGGATATGTTCACTACTAGGTATTGAAGTAAGCCAACAGCCAAAGTTTATCTTCCTATTAGAAGAAGTAAATCGGATATTTGTTGAACATATTTGGTATGGCTGAGTGCAATCCTTTGACTACTACAATGGAAAAAAAATTGAAACTCACATCCGAGGGAAAATAATTTGAGGATGCAACAAAGTATAGACAACTCGTAGGAAGTCTCAACTGTGAAATTTTCAAGAGGAAAATATTTCTGCAATACTTGGTTTATTTCTCCTACTTATGAAATAAGTTATATACAGATGCTTTAGTAAATTCCGAAATAAACACATTTGCAGATCTTCACTATCATTAAGAGCATAAGAACATAAATATAATCTACACAAGTAGCACAATAGAAACAACCATATGAACACAGTTATGTTTAGACAATTGTCCCCGGAAAAACCCAATGTGGGAAAACCGGTGCAGCAGATGAGGGTTTTATATTTATCTTCAGAAAATGGAATGTACATTTACAAGAGTCTGATGAGCAGAGAAAAATTTGCAAACACCTGGCTAAATTTTCTAGACCTTACAGACAAATTTCAGACCCTCGGGGCGACCTCCTTCACCCTTTGCGTCATCCAGTGTAAGAGCTCTGTGCAGTCTCTCCCTGGACTGTGTGATTCTGCGTGGAGGGGGTCTTGCTGCTAATCATCTCACCCTTCCCTTCATCCTCCTGACTTTTGCTTCCTAATAACTGACCCCTCCCCTCCTTCTACTTCTGCAACCCTGCCTCTACAATATCACCCACTGAAATCGAATTCTCTTGCTTCAAAATTGATTTCCTTCGGGTATTGAGAGTATCCCCAACTTGATTTCCAAATGGCCCTCAAGTCTCTTCTTATAGTCTTCTCGCTGATGAATCAACGACCAAGATTAGATCGTTAATCAATGGCTTAGATTAAAAGATGACTTGATCATCATTTTCTAGAAGATTCACACTCTGCTCTATTAATACCCTTTAATTATTTAATTTCCCTAAGTTTAAACTTGGGATCTGCATTAAAATAATTAATCATTTTAATAAAGTCATATCCGAGTGGAATTTCCACAAAAAATTTATGGGTTCTCTGGATAACTGATGTCCAAGCTTCTTTACCAAAAATGAGACTTAGAACACTTTCTGATGCTATAGAAATCAACACTCCCTCTTAACGAGGAAAGTGTTTAAGAAAGATACCATTGTACTGCTCTGACTCTACATCATCTGCTACGCTGATGTTGTCCTGACTACTGCCCCTCATCTTTGCGCTATTGCTTCCTGTACTGCTGCCCTGCCACTACAGCATCCATATTGCAACTCCCTCTTCTTCTGAAGACCACCCTTTCCTCTAATGGAAGGGGTTCTTGACCATCCCCATCTTTTATCTAAAGTAAGTGAACTTGATCTTACTTGGAGCCTTTGTGAGAATATCCGCCACCTGTTCTCCTGTAGGAGTGTATCGCAACTGTATTGCTCCCCTCTGGACATAGTCTTTGATAAAGTGACAGCAAATGCCAATTTGTTTCGACCAATCATGAAACACATGATTTTCAGGGAGCTTAATGCAACTTTGATCATCACACATAATCCCTGTCGGTTCTATCTGCTTCTTGAGTAGGTTTAAGAGTAATTTGCGGAGCCATATGGCCTTGCACGAAGCTGTGCTTGCTGCCATGTACTCTGCCTCGGCTGAGCTCAGTGCTACAGACTTCTATTTCCTGCTACACCAAGAGGTCATTCCTGATCCGAGACTGAAACAATACCCACTGGTACTTTTTCGATCTACTGTGCTTCCATCCCAGTCTGCATTTGTGAACTCACTCAACTGGATCTCATTACCCTTGGTGTACTTCAGCCCATACTCGACTATTCCTCTTAGGTATCTGAGAACATGTTTGGTTGCTACCCAATGAGCCCTCCTTGGTTCCACCATGAACTGACTGAGGGTATTTACTGCATAACAAATGTCTGGTCTCGTATTGACCAGATACATCAATGATCCGATGAGATGTCTGTACAAGGTGGGGTCAACCTCATCATCCTCCGATGTGTCTATATTCTTCCAGTTTGTAATCATAGGCGTGGCCATGGGTCTACAGTATTCCATCTGAAACCTCTTCAGGATTTCTGTTGTGTATCTTCCTTGTCCTAGGAAGATTTCCCCTTTCTACTGCTATAATTCTAATCCAAGAAAATAGTGCATATGCTCTAGGTCCTTCATGTCTAATTTTGTTGCCATATTCTCCTTGCAGTCCTTGATGAACTTGGATGATCTAGTCAAAAACAGGTCATCCACATAAAGAACAAGAATAAGCGGCTCATCTCCTACTCTCAAGTAGTATAAGTTTGGATCTGCATCACTCTTGATGAACCCCATCTTCTGCAAGTAGCTATCAATCCGTCCATACCATGCCCTGGGGGCTTGTTTTAAGCCATACATGGCTTTCTTAAGCTTGCAAACATGAGTCTTATGCTTATGTGTCTTGAAGCCCTCTGGCTGTTCTATGTACACTTCCTCCTCTATCACCCCGTTCAAGAACGTTGTCTTGACATCCATCTGGTGAATCTCCCATCCCATCTATGCAGCTAGAGAGATGAAAGATCAGATAGAAGTGTATCGCGCTACTGGAGCGAAGGTTTCTTCATAATCAATGCCTTCCTTCTGTGCATACCTCCTAGCTAAAAACCTTGCCTTGAACTTCTCTATGTTGCCATCTACAAAATATTTGATCTTGTAGATCCATCTAGATCCTACAACTGATCGGTCTTGAGGTCTAGGGACTACTTCCCATACATCATTTGTCATGATGGAGCTATACTCCACCATGGCATCCACCCATACTTGATGCTGAGCTGCTTCCCGAAAGGTATATGGTTCACCAACTTGAGCTACCAGTGCTTGATATTTGTCTGGTTGTTTCCTTATCCTCTTTCCTTCTCTAGGGGCTCCAACAAATTCTTCTGCATCCTTAAGAATTTGTTGAAGTTCTCTGCTCGGTCTCCCATCAGTTGTGGGCGGTCTTGCCTGTTCTTCTTCAGAGGAGCTCTCCTCAGAATTATTGTTCCTTGGAGAGGCACTTTACCTCTCCTCTGTGGGTCGTTGAGGCTGTACCAGTGGATCTTCCTCAATCTGCATATCTGTGGCCATTTCTTGAGATTTCCTAAAGGCTCTCTCCTCTAGGAATTTCACATCCCTTCTTACCACGAATTTCCGGCTCTCAAGAATATAGATGCGATATGCCTTTGCATTCTCGCTATAGCCCATCAGAAAACCATTTTCTGCAGTTTGATCCAACTTCTTTCTCTTTTCATCTGGAATGTGGCAGTACACCATGTTGTCGAATATCCTGATGTGGCTCACTTTTGGCTTATTTCCTGTGAACACACTCTTGGGAGTTACCTTCCCCAGAGCTCTATTGGGAACTCTGTTCTGAATATATACTATTGTATTGCAGGCCTCTGCCCATAAGAATTTGGGCATATATTTGTCATACAACATTTCCCTTGCAACTTCTATTATGGTCTGATTCTTCGGTTATGCAACTCCATTTTTCTCTGGATTGTATGGAGTTGTCCATTCTCTCTTGATGCCTTCATTTGCACAGAAATTTTTGAAGTATTTATCGATATATTATCCACCGTTATCTGACCGCAAATTATTGATCTTATTTCCTGTAGAGTTCTCCACCAATGCTTTGAAATCTTTAAATCGATCAAAGACTTCATCTTTGGTTTTCAAAAAATAGATCCAAGTTTTTCTAGAATGATCATCAATGAAGGTGGCAAAGTAATTTGCCCCACTGAGAGAAGTTGTGGACATTGAATCGCAAATTTCAGAGTGTATTAACTCTAATACACCTTTGGCTCTACTGCTGCTTCTTGGAAATGTTGCCTTAGCGTACTTCCCTAATATGCATCCCCTGCAAAGATCGTCTTTCTTTGTGTTGAGTTCAGGAGCCCCTATGACAGTATTTTTGAGAATCCCAAAGGCTCCATGATGTAGATGCCCCATCCTTCTATGTCATAACTAATTCAGATCTCTGTCGTCTGTACTGCCAATCAGGGCTACCAGAGATTCAAGCTGGAGCTTATATAGCTTGAGACTCCTTACTCCGATTTGTGCCTTTTTGCTCCAGTTAGGGTGTTTTACATACACCTTATCTCAAATAAAGTATACGTCATAGCCCTTGTTCGGAAGTTGAGACACTGAAATTAAGTTCATCCCCAACCCTGGTACATGCAGAACGTTCGTGGCTCAAATCTTGTTGCCATCCTCGGTCTGAAATGTTATGGTACCTATCTCGATGGGGCTACATTTTGCCTTGTTTCCCATAGTTATCTAGAAATTCATCTGTTCTTCTTGGTATCTCAAAAAAATTCTCGAACCCCCGTCATATGAGCAGATGTTGCACTATCATTATACCAAACACTTGGAGGAGTTATGCTCAACACACAAGAAAGATCTTCCTCTAGTCTGGATGCCATCACTTTCATGTCAAGTTCTGTCTGCATTTCTGCGTGCTTTGGAGAACTGTGTGAGTCCCTTTGACTGCGTGAACCCTTCCGGATGATGGAACTTTGGTCCATGGCAGATCCTCCCTTTCTGTTTTTAGCCCTTTCTTTTGATGCCATGTGAAATTTTCGAGAGGAAATATTTCTACAATACTTGGTTTATTTCTCCTACTTATGAAATAAGTTATCTATAGATATTCACTATCATTAAGAGCATAAGAAAAAAAAGATAATCTACACAAGTAGAACAATAGAAAAACCACATGAGCATAGCTATTTTTAGAAAATTGTCCCCAGAAAAACCCAATGTGGGAAAACCGGAGCAACAGATGAGGGTTTTATATTTATGTTCAAAAAATGGAAAGTACATTTACAAGAGTCTGATGAGCAAAGAAAAATTTGCAAACGCTTGGCTAAATTTTTGGACCTTCCAGACAAATTTCAAACCCTCAGGGTGACCTCCTTCACCCTCTGTGTCATCCAGCGTAAGAGCTCTGCGCAATCTCTCCTTGGACTGCTTGATTCTGCAAGGAGGGGATATTGCTACTAATCAACTCACTGTTCCCTTCATCCTCATGACTTCTGCTTCCCGATAACTAACTCCTCCCTCATCCTTCGGTTTCTGAAACCCTGCCTCTACAATCTTACCCACTGAAATCAAATTCTCTTGCTTCAGAATCGATTTCCTTTGGGTAATGAGAGTGTCCCTGACTTGATTTCCAAATGGCCCGCAAGTCTCTTCTTATAGTCTTCTCGTTGATGAATCAACGGCCAAGATTAGATCGTTAATCAATCGCTTAGATTAAAAGATGACTTGATCTTCGTTTTCTAGAAGATTCACACTTTGATCTATTAAAACCCTTTAATTATTTAATTCCCCTAAGTTTAAAATTAGGGTCTACATTAAAATAATTAATTATTTTAATAAAGTCATATTCGAGTGGAATTTCCACAAACGATTTATGGGTTCTCTGGATAACTGATGTCCAAGCCTCTCTACCAAAAATGAGACTTAGAACACTTTCCAATGCTATAGAAATCAACATCAACTACATGACTATTACCAGACTAGAAATTTCATTTGTTGTTGGAATCCTCTCCAGGTTTATGCAAAAGCCTTGTGAGGGTCATTTGTCTGTTGCAAAAAGAGTTCTAAATTACTTGAAGAGAAATCAAGACTTTGGACTCAAGTATACACAAGTGGATGACTTTAGCTTGATTGGATACTATGACTCAAATTTTGATGGAGATAAAGAAACCAACGCATCGAGAAGGCTATGTTATGAGTCTTGGATCAAGAGATGTCTCTTGGAGGTCACACAAACAATCAGTTCCAACAGATTCCACAATTGAGGTAGAATATGTGGTAGCCACTGAAGAAAGGAAGGAAATTGTGTGGCTAAAGGAAATTCTGGAAGATTTGTAGGAGAAACAAGTGCATTCAACTCCTCTTTTGATTGAGAACACTTCTGCAATAAAGTTGGCCAAGAACCTAAAGTTCCATGATTGAACCAAGCACATCAATACAAAGTATCATTTGATTCAAAAATATGTTGACGCCAAGACAATCCACCCATGACATTGTTCCGCAAATGAGCAGATTGTAGACATCTACACCAAAGTGCTTGGAAGAGAAAAGTTTGAAAGATTCAGAATGATGCTTAGACTCACCAACATCCTTTCAGATCATGGGGGGGGGGCGATGTTGACACCTAATCTATGGGATTAGGAAAATCCATGTAATTATTGTAAATAGAAAAATAAAAGAAATTGGAAAATGAAGAGACGTTGGGAGATGAATCCCAATAGTTTCCCTCTCCTTGTATATATCCATGTTCTCTCTTAATGCAAAAACACAATTGATTCATGGAGTTACTCTCTTGGCCTGACATAGCCTTTATAATTTGCTGCCACAAATCAAAGCCATTTATTACTTTCCATATGTAGGGCAGTTCCAAACATGTATATATATATATATATATATATATATATATATATATATATATATATTCTTAAATCCCCAACCCCCTAAGGATTTAAGTAGAGAAAGGGACTCCCACCTAACCACATGTACTACTGCTTCCTCCTTTTTGTCAGTGTACAGAAAACTAAACATTTTGTCTTAATTTATTAATGATAAATTTAGGGATTTTTGAAAGTGCCATCTAATAAAAAAGGATATATTCAAAGACAAACTTTACAAGTATCATCATTTCCCCAAAGAGAGCCACCAGAAACAACAATTAGAAATTTTATGATCGTCCTTTTTAAGGAGCCAAGTCCAATCCCGATTTAAGTAACAATGTGGTTTCACGAAAAATCATAGATATATAAGACCCTTAGAAAGAAACTCCACTTTAAAAGGCATTATGGACTTTATGAGATTAATATTGTCATACTGGACTCTGTTATGGATAAAGGTAGATATTCTTTGGCTAACCTCAATATAAGAGGCTTGAGAAAAGAGAGAGCTAATTTTGGCATAACATTCCCATTCAGTAGAATATCCATTTCCAAAAATTAAGATATAAACTAAAAGGAGATGAGTTATTTGCACTAATCTAGTCACTTTGACCCATTTTAAATTCCCAACAAATTTGGCTTGAAGGATTAGTCTCGCGAAACCTTCAACTATTAACAAAAAAAGTAGAGGAGAAAGGGGACAACCACATGATCTAGTTGGTCACTTCCTTATTAAGGCCGATTTGAAGCATAATTGGTCTTAAAAAAGTCCAATTGACTTTATCAGTTGCTTTGACCAAGTCCATTTTCAAAATCAGGGCATCTAATTTTTAAAATTTAATAGTGTGGAGGTTTCCTGAGAAACTCCAATAGCATTGTGGATTTGCTTGTTTGGAAGGAAATCAAACTGTTCCAAAGAAATCATCTCAACGAGTTCTTCTCTAAGCCGAATGGATAAGATCTTTGCAATAATCTTATATATTAAGTTACACAATGAAATCATTCTAAAGTCATTAAACTTCAAGTTTTGAACACTTTGGAATTAGAGTAATAAATGTGGCATTAATAACACCTTTAATCAATCCTTTCCTTCTAGCCTCCTCTGTCACCTGTAAAATCTCATTCCCCATTAGATCAAAGAAAGCTAGGTATAGCTCTACCGTCCACCCATCTAGTCTGGGAGTTTTATCTTTTGCAAACTCTTTTAACACCCCCTTACAGTTCTACCAACTCTAGTGGAATTATCCTCCCAAAAGAACCTCTAAATTTTTTTAAGTACTTGCAATTGGGTAGAAATATTATTAATATTAGGATCCTCAAAAATATACATGAAATGCTCTTTTTTTGCCTTCTCTAAATATTTCTGGGAGTGACTAATGTTCCCCTCCCTGTCCTTAATCTCCCAGATAAAGTTGGGGAAAACTAGTGATAAATAGGGTTAAGTAAAGGAGGGAATGATCAAGATTTAAGTTATTCTTACTACTAAGATTTAGGAATTCTATGTTATTTACAACAACAGTAGTATAAGTACAAGAAGAAAAATTTGAAGCACCCTTTTCAAACTTTTCTACCAGTAATAACTCCTTCGAGGAAAGAGGATTTGACATCATACTTGTGATTTCTTCCTGAAGTGAATGATAAGCCTTCGAGAAGTCGCTATGATCAACTGCTTTCGAATTAACAAACCTAGGATGAAAATAATTTGGTTAAATAGATGGACGAAAATGAGAACCCTCGGCATCAAAGCACTGAAACTAAAGGGGAGCTACACTACTCACAAGGGGATCTTGAATATCATCCACATTAATAAGAGTATGAGACTCATGAGCTAACTCCTCTGTGTTAGCCAAATATTTAGAAGTAATATCCACTTAAATTCGTCCCAGTGCTGCCTCCTTTGACTTTGCTAGAACATCTCCATCTTGAAACCCGTCAAAATAAAAATGTGTCCTCGAGACTAGAAGAATCGTGAATAATGGATTTAGGTCGACCGTAGAGCCCAACCACCCTATTTTGACTTCAGAAATTAGGGAAAGAAGTCTTAAGATGGCTTGACTGATGACATACAATACATCTAAACAAGACTCTCCATGAAAGGTCTTCTTCCCAGGTGTAATTTCAATCTCCCCTGACAACCCAATGTGACATCACAACCCACCAAAACCCAAAGACTCTGCTTTTAAAACCCTACCAAGGCAGTCATCAAAGAAAAAAAAATTTCCAATCACATTAGCCACCTTGATAATAATCAACGTCTTCCAAAACTGCAAAGGAAAAGCCACAAGTTTAACCCACAAGTTTTGATTTTTAGGGTTCTCAGTATGGGGGTCAAAACACACATGCCACCTCTGTAACCATAATTTCCCACGACCTATGTCACAAGGTTCGTCGAAATTCAATCTTGAAATTCAAATTTTGGTGAACCTTAAAAAGATTTTGAAGTTCGACGAACCTCATCGAATCTCATGGCCATTAACCAAGTCCATAGATCAAAACTAATAACCTCATGTCACAACTCAAGCTTGTAATCTATCCTTGCGGTTTCCATGTTTGTGATAGCATTGTTTTTAATTGATGTTGACTTCTTACAATTTTATTCTATATTTCATTTTCAAGTTAATATATCTATACATATAGAAAATTTATATAGAAGAACATAATGGTGAACGTTATCCGAACCCCATCAAAAAATTCGAGCTGGGACCAAACCTAATCATTACGGAATCCGAACTAGAACCATGTGACATTGCCCACGACCAATCATCGAGGTTTTTGTAAAACCAGTTCCAGTCGATTCTCTATTAGAAAGTGGAAGCGTATACAACTGTTGAGAATGAGACTCACACACTGGGTGTAACCAAGTAAGAGTTACTAGAGTGTAACCCAGTTCATGAGTTGGTCCTTACTTGAAGAGATATACTTGAACTTACCAACCAGTCTCTTTTGGAGAGACTATCCACACGATCCAAAACCACGCCGACCCTCAACGTTAGTTTTCTCCATATAAGAGTGTAACCCAATTCATGATCTGGTCCTTCAAGAGATTTCCAAATCCATGTCAACCCTCAACATAAGAGTAGTTTTAGTTTTCTCTATACATTAGTGTAACCTAGTCCATGTGTTGGTCCTTACTTAAGGAGATACACTTGAACTTACCAACCAGGGCTCTTTTGGAGAGACTGTCCACACAATCCAAATCCATTTTGGCCCCCATCGTAAGAGTAGTTTTCTCCATGTGGTAGTGTAACCCAGTTCATGACCTGGTCCTTACTTAAGGAGATATACTTGAAATTACCAACTGGGGCTCCTTTGGAGAGACTTTCCACAAGATCTAAATCCACATTGGCCCCCAACGTAAGAGTAGTTTTCTCCATGAGAGTCGTCAACGCTTTTGTCTGTCTCGGTCATTTCGGACGAATGCAGAATCTTGTCTCTCTACTGGTGTGGAACCACTTGACTAGATAATGTCACAAAAGCCCTATGCTACAGAACCAATTTCTGAAGTTTCCCTGAAATGGGTTTTGACATACTGTTAAAAAACTAGGAACCAACACCACCACTAGAGATAACATACAAATCTAAGTTGGGATCCACCATTGCATATGAGTCTTCAAAATTCTGATCCAGATTTATGCAGGAACACAACAGAATACACATATAACCATAAATATAAAAATGCAGTGAAAATAACACTTCATTTCATTAATATCAAAGAACTGAAATTTTTTTACAGATAGAATGGAAATAAACTAGCTACGATGCTGGTAGCTTATCTCTGAGAAGAGATGTGGTGGCTACAGGCCTCTAAACTCTGTGTTACAATCAGGCTCGAAGGCCTATATATTATTGAGAAAAAATGGAAAACCCTAAACATCCAAAAACCTAACCCTAGGAGATGAAACACCAGAGTATGGGCCTCGTTGAGGTAAATTGGTACATCAATTTCCCAGGGTCGTAACTTTGGTATACTATCTACATTTGATGCAAATGATACATCGTTAGAAAGATCTCTCCTAGGACTACAACTATTTACCGCAAATATCGAGTTCGGAACAGACTCATATTTTCCGGGAAGCGATGCCCAAAAAATGTCGTTTAGGGCCTCAAAACGGCTCCAGAAGTTCAGGACTCGAAATAGTAAACTGCGCTAGAATCAAGGACACTGAAAAATTGAAAGAAACAATGGTGGGCTCCCAAGTGGAATAGGCAGGTGCCCACCAATATCCACCTAGATCATTCCTCCCCACTTAGGAATCAATGGTCCCCATTGTGTTGAGTTCCTCCATGAGATGAGGAAACTTCTGCTGAACTTGGCCCCTAGTGAACCACTTGCCTTGGTCTAGGAGTTGGCCAGCTTTGACAACCCGATACAGTTGGATCTTCTGTTGGCGAGTGTTCTTGATTTTCATGTCCATGATACAATCTGTGGTGGCCTATTCCATGTAGTCTGGGTTTAACTTTGTTGGTGTGAGTTGTTCTGCAATGTCAAAGGTGTCCAATAGAGGTGGGAAATAGGGCCGAAGGCGGTCCACATTGAATACTTGGTGTAGACCAAGGAATGGTGGAATACTGAGCTCGAAGGAATTTTTCCCTACAACCTTGGTGATGGTGTACAACCCATATCAGAGCGGGTGAAGCTTGCGGTGGGTTCTAGTGAGGCACTCCTTCTGAAAATGTAGCCACACTTTGTCGCCCACCTAGAAGTGGTGTGCCCCCCGATGTTGATAATGTTATTGTTTATACTTACAATTGTCTCTGTCCAATATGTCATGAACCTGCTGGCGGATGTGTTGAATGTGCTCAATGAAGTTGTTCGCTTTATCAGCTTTAGACTGGACATGAGCCGAATCGGCCTGAGTAGCCACAAGTGGCATGGCTACGTCAATGGGACATAGTGGCTTGGCATGGCTATGTCAATGGGAAATAGTGGCTAGAACCCCAGGCCCACCTGAAAGGGGATGTGGCTGGTTGAGATGTGGAGAGCCCAGTTATAACTGTGTTTTACATAGGGAAGGCTCTCATCCCACGTGCATGAATGATTTGAATTGTACATGCGCAGAATGTGTACAATCATCCTGTTGACGAACTCTGTCTGGCCATCAGTTTGGGGATGGAAAGTTGTGGACTTGGTGAGCTTGGTTTCCAACATTGACCAGAGGCTGGACCAAAATGTGTTGAGGAACCTGCTATCCCGATCTTAGATGATAGGTTGTGGGGTCCCAAAGTGAACCCACACTCGTTCAAAGAAGAGTTTAGCAGTGGCTTCTGCTTTGATATTCTTCTTGTAGGCCGACATAATGGCCATCTTCGAGAATTTGTCGACGACCATGAAAAAACAGTCGTTTCCATGCTTAATAGAAGGAAGGCCTGACATGTAATCCATGGAGATGGATTCCCAAGGTCGACTAAGGGTAGGTAGCAAAGTATAGAGACCTTGATTCTTGATGATCGGTTTGGAAATGGAGCAAGAAGTGTTGGATCTGATGTACTTCCCAACATCTTGTCAAAGGTTTGACCAATAGAAATATTTCTACAGTACTGCCACTGTTTTCTCAACCCCGAAATGCCCAGCGACTCAACTATAGTGTGCTTCCAAAATCATTTTGGCATGATCTCCTGAAGGAACACAAAGGTGTCCCAGGTGAAATAGCAATGCATCTTGGAGGTGAAAATTTGGAACTTGCGTACCCTCCAAGAGTGTCTTGTATGTGTGTTCAAATTCCGGATCGCTCTTGTAGAGAAGCGACCAATCAGAAGTCTCATGCCCACAAGAGTTGAGAACGGTGGTTAGCACCACGATCGATGGTCGGTTGAGGAAATATGCAATATTATTGGTGCTGCCCTTCTTATACTTGATGTTCAAATGAAATTGTTGCAAATATGTGGACCACTTATGATGGCGTTTGTTCTGCAACTTCCCTTGTGTCTGTATTAACTGCAGGGGTCAGTGGTTTGTGTGGATGACCGTTTCCTTCCCCAAAATGTAATGCTTCCATTTGTGGCACACCTGCACAATGGAATACATTTCTTTGTCATAAGTGGGATACTTACGTACTATGTCGGACAATGTCTCACTGTGATATGCCACTAGATGCCCCTGTTGAGTAAGAATTGCCCCAATAGCATAGTCAGAGGCATATGTCTCGATCTCAAATGGTTTTTGCAACTCTGGTAATGTGAGCATTGGGGCAGAGCAAAGGCGATGTTTCAATTCTATGAATGCCTTCTATTGAGATTTTGACCAAAATAATTTTTCTTTTGCTCCTCCCTTGGTGACTTGACTCAAGGGCCAAGTGATATGAGAGAATCCCAACACGAAACTGCGGTAGAAATTAGCAAGACCCAGAAAGTTGCGAAGCTCTGTTAGAGTGGTTGGGGCCGACCAATCTCGAATTACTTGGATCTTGATTGGATCCACATGCACCCCCCCGTTCATCAATAATGTATCCTAGATACTGAACTCGGGTCATGCTAAAAGTGCACTTTTCCAAATTGGCACACAAATTGTGTTTTCGTAGTGTTTGGAGGACCTGTCGGATGTGGTGGAGGTGCTCTTCCCAAGTTTGGTTGAATATCAGGATGTCATCCAAGTACACTACTACAAATGAGTTGGTGAATGGCCGCAAGATATCATCCATCAGCCTCATGAAGGTTGCAGGAGCATTCGTCAACCCAAAAGGCATGACCAGCCATTCGAAAAGGCCCTCCTTGGCTTTGAAGGCAGTCTTCCACACATCGGAGGGTTTGATTGGTACCTGGTGATACCCAAAGTTCAAGTCGATATTGCTGAAATATTTTTCCCCTTTGAGTTGATCCAGAAGGTCATTAATCCGTGGGATCAGATACCTATTCCAGAAAATGATCTTGTTCAACACCAATAGTCAATACAGAGTCTCCAAGTCCCATCCTTCTTCTGCACTAACATGATCGGGCTCCCATAGGGAGATGAACTCGACCAGATGTGACCTTTCTGCAACAACTCCTGAATCTGCCTCTTGATTTCATCGTTCTCCAGAACAGAGCGCTGATAGATCGGTCCATTGGGAAATGACGCACCTGGGGTCAGATCAATGGGGTGCTTGACTTGACAGTGCAGAGGCACCCCTGTGGGTGAGGTGACGATGTCCCCGTACTCCTCCACGACCTTGTCCATTTTTTTTTGTCGTGCGGAGGAACCTTGTCTGAAGGTTGTGGCCATAATATTCTTCTCACCCCGGGGGCGGATCATCAGGGAAAAAAATTTCCTGGTTTGGAAATGAGCTTACTGCATTGTTTTGCAGTAACCAAAGAGATAGCCGCAGGCGGTGGTACCTCTGGTATCTTGTACAACTTATTTTTCAAAGCAACAATAACAACACGAGGCCGAGACTCATGCATAGCATGTTTCTTCCACAACTATGGTTGTCCTAATAATACATCACAAACATCAAGAGGAGCAATGTCACATAATACCTCATCTGTGAAGGGCTTGATGTTGTAGGGAAGGTGACACTTATGGCTGATGTGAAGATCCCATCCTTGGTGAAGCCACCCGATGGTGTACAACTGTGGGTGTGTTGTGGTCGGAAAGCCCAAATGCTTCACGACCTCTGCTGAAATGAGGTTGTTTTGGCTCCCACTGTTGACAATGAACTGTATGGGGAACCCTTTACCCACATCTGAGAGTGGAAGAGACGCTCCTCCTCCTATGGATCTTCCGGTTCCTCCTTCTAGATATTTGTAGTGGCCATGGTGGCATTGGGCTCCACATCAATAATATGCTTCCCTTTGTCATTCCCCTTGTCGGGTTCTGATTCAAAGTTAGAGCATGCATCTGATTCAGAAGCCCTCATCTTGGACACCAGTGACTACTTGGCCCGACACTCACTTGTGTTGTGAGTGGAGCTCTTATGGAACTCACACCACTTTCACTTCTTTGGCTTTGTGGCGTTGTTCTTTGCTTGGGGCTTTGGTAGGTTATCTTGGGCTGCCATGCCTTGGCTTTGTCCTTTGTTTTGTAGTTTGGGGGCACCTTTTCTTTGCGTTTTATTCACAGATCCAAAGTCTCGCTTCTTCTGTTTGAATTTCTGCTCAATCTTGGCAGCATACCGGTATGTCGTACCAAGCGAGGAGATGTCGAGGAACTCAATTTCCTCCTGAATGTATCTATGCAAACAACTGCATTACTTCAGCACCAAATGTTTCTCTGAATCTTTGATACCCAATTTTTTGCACAGGGTATGGAACAGATTCGTCAACTCATGTACATCTTGATCCCTTTGTTGCCGCAACGTAGTCCATTGTATGTACTTGTCCTCATAGCTCCCCAAGGGATTATATTGTTCCTTGATGGTGTCTCGGAAAGAATTCCAATTGGGTACGACCGAGAACAAAGAGGGTTTCCCCTCGTCCTTTTCCTCATAGTAGGTTTCCCACCAGTTCTTGACATGGGGGGTAGATTTGAGGAGTGCAAAAATAATCTTCTTTCGGTCGGAAAAGTCATGAACTATGAAATATCCTTCTAATAGATTCAACCATCTATCTACAACGTCTGCATATATTTGGCCCTCAAATATGGGAATGTCAAAGTTTACTTGTACCTTAAAAGGAGTTATGCCTCCAGAGTGGCTGCTCGATGCAGATGCGCTGCCAGTGGGCAGTCGTTGAAGGATCTAGGCAAAGTTATCCATCATCGTGTTCGTTTGTTTTTTGAGAGCCTCCTTGAGCAAAGAAGGATCAAGAAAGAGTAGACCGTTTTGATACCACTGATCTGGATTTATACAGGAATGCAAAAGAATACACATATAACCATAAATATAAAAATGCAGCGGAAATAACACTTCATTTCATTAATATCAAAGAATTGAAATTTGTTTACAGACAAAATGGAAATAAACTAGCTAGGGCGCTGGTGGCTACAACTCTCTGAGAAGAGATGTGGTGGCTACAGGCCTCTAAACTCTGTGTTACAATGAGGCTGGAAGGCCTATATATTATTGAGAAACAATGGAAAACCCTAAACATCCAAAAACCTAACCCTAGGAGATGAAACACCAGAATATGGGCCCTGTCAGGGTAAATTGGTACATCAATTTTCCTGGGTCGTAACTTTGGCATACTATCTCCGTTTGACGCACATGATACATCGTTAGAAATATCTATCCGAGGACTACAATTTCTAATCACGAATATCAAGTTCGGAATGGGCTCATATTCGTCAGGTGAAGTGATGCCCAAAAAACATTGTTTAGGGCCTCAAAACGGCTCCGGAAGTTCTAGACCCGAATAACTGCTAAAAATAATAAATTGTGCTATAGTTAAGGAAACTGAAAATCTGAAAGAAACAATGGTGGGGCCCCAAGTGGAATAGGAAAGTGGCCACCATTATCCACCTAGATCACATTCACTACCTTGATGGGTTAGGAAGTGCACTTTTATGTTGACAAAGCATATCGATCAGTTGTAGGCCTGTTAAACCTACAATTGGAAAAAATACCATCTCTGAGCAAGGGAGTACCATCATAGAGCAAGGGTTTCGCAGAGGAAGGGAAACTTAGAGCTAGGGTTTCTCAGAGTTAGGGTACCCAAAACGAGGGTTGGCCAACAACCATCACTTTGGTTGTTTTCAATGAAGCTCTCCATACCAAAACACTGACCTAGGGCTCTCACAAACCAATAACGGATTTGAGGTAGGGTTCTCACAAACTTGCATCATCCAAAACCCAAAAAAATCTGGCACCAACAGAAGTAGGGATCACTGACTCCAAGAAAGTGATTCAGATAGGGAAAACTCAGAGCTAAGTTTGCTCAGAGCTAGGGTTTCCAGACTAAGTTGGGGATCGTCATCAGAAAACAATGGTTTTGTAGAGGTAGGGAAAACTCAGAGCTAAGGTTTCCCAGCTCTAGGGTTCTCATAGCTTCATGGCAGTTTGCAGAAGAAGATAAACTCAAATGAGATCACTCCCTACTAATAGCCACCCAAAATAAACGAGGCCATACATTACATTTTTTTCTGTGGAAAAAAATGCTTTTGATTTATATTAATAAAAAATATAGTACATCTGAATAGTATTCCAGTATTTCTATAAAAACATATTATTGTTTCTTGGATTGACATCCTTACAACACTTGTCCAGTTGTTTCTAATATTCCTCACATGATTCTTACAAACAATAAATTCAAATTCATCTGATTCTTACATCTACAGTCCAGGAAAAAACTCTATTTCCAAAAACAAAAAATGAGAGGGTTCTCCTTCACCAGATCTACTGTTAAATCTTATGATTATTTCTTACATTTTTCCAAAACAAATTTCACAGTCCATCAAAATATGAAAGCTCTATGAGAATTTTATGCTACCAACATTTGTCATGACTCATTGTTCATATGCAAAAAAGAAAAACTTACCTAGTTCCTTGTCAATTCCCCTCTTAAATAGTAAATCCGTTGTCCAGTTCTTCTCCCTGTAAATATGTTCGAAATTGATATGATGATAGGTACTTACCAACGTCCTAATGCATTTCATCCAGTTGTTTAGAATGGGAGGATTGAAACTATTGAAACCCTTCACCTAGTCTATGATTCCCTTTTCATCTCCATATACCTAAATGTGTCCCATACCTAGCCATTTTTCCGGAATCAAGACTCCCCACATGGCTATGATCTCTGCTTTGTTGTTAGTGCCCTGTCCCACTTCCCACCAAAAGCGGAGAAATTTACGTGATGCTATGACTATATAGGTACCAAACCCACAATTCCTCCTAGAACATGCACCATAAAAAAATCCCACTCAAAATACTTGCCATATGTCTCTGAGTTTGTATACTTTGGAGTTCTTCTTCTTCTTGGGTGGTCCAATTTCATTGAGAAAAGAAGTTGTTTTAATGACATCCTCCTGAACCACTGGTCCTTTTTGGTAAAAAATGAGTGCGTTGTGGCTATGCTAGATGGACCATATTAAGTATAAAGGGAGAAATTTGTATCATTTATGTGTTTCGAACCAAGAACTCATGCAACACATCATAGATGGATAATGTCGAAGAGGTGCTATGCTGACAAAATCCTTGACCCCATCCTAAAGGGCCCTTGCATAAGGACAGTGAAGAAAAAAATGTACATTGTCTTTTGTACCACCCTTGCATAAGTGGCAGATGCCCGAACCCGAGTAACCTCTATACGGAAGGTTGTTCCACGTCAATATTCGGTCTTGAATTGCCAACCAGCTAAAAAATTTAATTTTATCTGGAAGATTCCATTTCCATATAACCTGAGCCCAGGTTGGAAAATGTTTTCCCTTCTCTTTCCTAGGCACACCTTTCTGTATGTCTTTGACCATCGAGAACCCTTCTTGAGTATGCCCCTCCATGTCATGTGGTCCTCCTGATCATTGCGGGATATACTTGCATTTTTTAGATTAGAAATATAGTTTTACCATTAAAAAATGAAATCATTTGGCATCTGTAAATCTCATTTTCTCCTCCATGCTTATTGGTCAATACAATGTGTATTAAGATGAAAAATATGTTTAAGGAAGATTATCTCTTTTTCATGAAGGAAATTAAGGATATGTAATGATAATGAATGGTTTCCCACCATACCTTTGATTGCATCTAAACCAATCTTGATCTTGGATCCATCACCAACCTCCCATCGAACAAATCCCAAGAGCCAATGTATACTTTTAATCATACTTTTCCAGATGTAAGATGTATTAGTTTTCTTCTTAGCCCCACCGCTTATCCATGTAGTGAAAGTTTGTCCAAACATATACTTGTCCTTTATAATATGAGACCATATACCAGTTTTGGATACAACCCTCCACATATTTTTAATGATCAGTACCATGTTGAAAGTAGTTGGATATATGATCCCCTATCCACCTTCTTCGATAGGTCTAGCTATGAGGGACCATTGAACCAAATGAATCGTCCCAGAGAATAATGGCCCAACCCTAATAAAGCGATGCATGATAGTTTGTATCCTTTTAATAACTTCTCGAGGAAGAAGAAATAGGTGCATCTAGTATACCACAATATTTTTTAGAACCACTTTTAAAATAATCATTCTACCTTCCATAGTCAACCATCTATGCTTCCATCAATTTATCTTCTTGTGGAACCTCTTGACTAGCTAGTTCCAATCCTTGTTACAACATCCATTAAGCTTCAGATTGAAAACCAAGTATATAATACCTTCATCAATGTGACTGTATCCAACCCCAAAGAGCGTACTAATGTACTTTATCACCGACCCTGCATTGTCACATATTAGAATATATTTAGAGCCATTCATGCATAACCCCAAAGCCTATCCAAAGGACTTCATGATGTTATAATAACATGTCCATTCTGAAATGGTAGACTATCCTCCAAATAGAAGGTCATCGACGAACATTAAGTGTGTAATATCTATCTTTCTAGACACTCTTACCCTATTTATGAATCCTTGGACCCTAACATCTCACACTTTTCTGCTCAAACTGTCAATAACCAAGAGAAAATTCAAGGGTGACAGTACGCAACCCTGTCTCAAACCCCTATGAGTAGAGAAGAAATGGGAAGGAAACCCGTTTATAATGACAACAAATTTTTTTGTCTTGATGCGGGCCATAATACAACAAATGTTCGATGGGGAAATACCTGCTTTGATCAATATCAGTTTAAGAAATTCCCAATCAATGCAATTGTATGCCCCGATCCATATAACGACTCTTGAAATGTGAGATGGAAAATCATTCTAGACAAAAATGGGAGGAACAAACATTTCCATCTGAGTCCTGGATTTTCCTAATATAATTTATGTTTTTTCTGATATTGAACTGTCGATGGAAGTATTTCATGTTTTTATCACTTGTTTGTACCCATAATGCCTGACTTTTCATATGAATGTCCGCTTCCTCGTTCAGGAGAATCAAATTCCTTATTCCTTCTAGCTTAATAATCTTTCCCCCCCTGTATTGTACCGAGAAATAAAGAGGATCAAATGGATCATTAAAAAGCCACATAGAATGGTCAATCTCCTATAGAGTTCTTATTTCCTGGCTCCTTTTTTCTAAAATCCAAGTATGAGCCACCTGCTTGTACCCATAATTCCTGGCTTTTCATCCAAATTCCTGCTTCCTAGTTTAGCATAATCAAATTCCTTATTCCTTCCAGTGCAATAATCTTTACCCTCTATGTAACCAAGAAATAAAGAGGATCAGAAGGATCTTTAAAAAGTCGCATAGAGTGGTCAATCTCCTGTAGAGTTCTGTTTTCATGTCTCCTTTTCTCTAAAATCCATGTACGAGCCTCCTTCAATGCAAATAGTTTTGCGCAGATAGAAGTCAAATAGTCGACAAGATAAGGAATTAAGGACCTTTTCCAAACAATGTTTACCAATGTCGAGAAATATTTCATATGTAGCCATCCAGGATTAAATTTGAAAGGGTAATATCTCTGTGAGTTCTCCCCGCCCCAAGATAGCATAATCAACATATGATCCTATATGAATGCATGAATGATCAAGGTTCTAATGTCTGGAAAATTATTTTTTAAATATTGGCTCATAAAAATTTTATTGATTCTCTTAGAAATGCCTTCCCCTCCAGTGCTCCCATTCGTCCAAGTTGGGCCAATGGGATCCGGTTCACTATCAACCAGTGCATGAACCTCCATCATATCTTTAAAATATGATGCCAATAAATCTTCCCGCACCCTGATACCCCATATCTTCGTCGACCCCAACGAAAAATTCAAATCACTAGCTAAAATAAGTGAACTCGGTCCCAACAGTCTGGATTGTCACCTCATCCCAAAAAAAATTGTGTCCAGAATCAATGTGCATAAGAATTAATACTCTAGATCCTCCGACAAGACCTTGCCTTGTAGCCAGATAGAATAATCCTTGCACATGAACTGTATGCCTTCAATTCAAATATTTTGGGGTTCCACATAACCCCCAATCCCCCAGATAGCCCAATAACATTAGATGCATAGACGAGCCAATGAGGATAGACAAAGAGCATAGCCTCCCATGCTTTTTCGTGCTCGGTCATGGTTTCTTGAAATAGTAACATGGAGGGTTTATATGTTCGAACAATACCCTTGAGAGAGCAGATCTTATGGGGTGCTCCTTGACCCCTGACATTCATGGAGATAATGGTCATGGGGGAACCCCAATGATGGGTGTATTCCCTCTAAGGACCCGGGTACCATGAAAATCAGAAATAGAAATCTTCCCTACAATGTATGCAATGAATGCTAAAAATTTCACATTCATAATCTTGTTCCGAGGATGGGGATGGCTTTAATAGGTTGCAGTCAGTCACCTTTTTGAAAATGGGGGCCCTCTTTTTGCGGTAGGTGACATTTTGACGAGAGGGCAGTCTAGAGGGGACCTTTGGTTCCTGGAAAAAATACCTCTTAATGGTCAATGGTTCGAGGGTCTCTACAGATCCAATTAGAGCTTCCAACTCCCTATGAGGTGAGAGTGAAGATGATGGGAGTGCATTCCTGAGAGGAATGAATGGAGATGTGAGGCCTTCCTTGGGATCGAGAGAAGATGAGATAGGCTCAGGGCGAGCAGTAGGACCCACTATAACCAGAGAATCCAAATGCCCATAAGAACCGAGAGGAAGAGGATGAGGTTAAACGCTTGACAAAGGAGGAGCGACAAGGGGCTAGAAAAAGAGGGATTCTCGCAAGAATGCATAGATAATCCATTGAAATTAATGGAGCAACAAGGGGCTAGAAAAAGAGGGATTCTCACAAAATTGCATCGATAATCCATTGAAATTAATGTGAGCTATCCATATAGGGGACAAAACTATCATAACAATTATCAATAGAATGTTCCACACAATGTACCGAAATACCTAGAGATTCACAACTAGCGGTGGTCGGACCATGAACCAGTTCCCCAGTATGTGTCGATCCTCGAACCAAGTCCTCCCTTTAAGTCGTGCCCCGAGCAGAGTGTCCATGCGGGTGTTCATGATGAAATTCCAGTGACCCTTGTTCACTGAAACCCTAAAAATGTTTCACTTTATCTGCGCAACAAGTAATGAGGTGCCCAGTTTCATGAAAATGTAGGCACTTGTATGGTACCCCCAGTAAACAATAGACAATGTGATCGTATGGTACCCCCAGTAAACATTAGACAATGTGATCGAGAAACTGCACCATTTAATTTCTAACTCTGCTATCAACCCCCTACCCAATTCCACCTCCACCAACACCCACACCATCTTATCCAATTGTCCAAAACAAATCTCGTCCCAGTAGTAAAATCTCCCAATTCTATTTTCAATCTCAATGTGTGCACCGACATTCTACAATTCTAAATGTAGTCCCAATAATTTTTCCCAAATAAAATTGTGTTGAGGAGTCTTAGCGAAAGGGTAAAAACCCGCCTTCCATTTCTACATAATCAGAAACCCTCAGTGCTTCACCCATGGTTCCTTCAAAATTCGGTCTGCGTCCTCAGAGCTCAGAAAATTGAATACCACCCATCTGTTAAATAGTAAACTGACTTTGGGTCGATATTTTAATATGGGAAGCCATCGCTCTTCCACCCATTTTTTAAATTGTTCCCCTGACATCTGGAGGTGATACTACCTTCCCACTAACACCTTGTTACAAATATATTCTATGCTCTCCCAATATGCCCCTACACCCAACACCAGTGGCAATTCCCCCTCACCGCCTTACGAGGTTTCTTCTTTGACTTCGATAAGTGATTCCTTCGTGTAAAATTTGGTGCAGGAAAGCAATCTTCATCCAGGTCTTGATGCTCATGGTCGAGAGGGTTCAATAGTGGTTGGAGTCTCGACAATGCCTCCCACTTAGCTTGGATAGTATCCCCAATCAATTCCTCGGGAGATGGATAAAAGTGGTCCTGCATGTCCTCCATGTGTCTGAAAAATAGATCTCATAGACTCCAGACAACACTGTGATTCCGCTAGGAAGACATGCAGGGAGCAAGGAAAGCTCTTGACATGAAAAATCAGCGGCCCGAGCATCAGAGAAAGGACGTCAGAGCAAGGACGCTGACATAGGAGAGAGATGCTGCGACATCGGGTCTTACTCACCAAATCACTATGGCCAAGAAAAAATATTAAAGTATCACTGACTAGCGAGAGGTTATAGGCACTCATTCCTACCTTCCTTCAGGCAACTCCACCAAATCCTTTTTCCACCTAATGGATGGGAAGTGAAAGGCCAGGGCCCACCCATAACATAAGACAGAATACTTGGTCCATACATAAGGCGTAATGCAATTGAAGTGGCCATTCACTCACTAATTAACGGACGACAAGCATTCATTACTGCTTGGATGGGACCGAACCCAAAACCACACTGTTATGAATGGAATGGGGGAGAGGGGATAATCAAAGGCAAAGGCTGACTTACTTTCTAGGACCACACTATAAATAGCGGAGAGGGTGGAAGTACCATTGGGAAAAATTTCAAATAAAGAAGAAGTTATTTTAACGTCCACGAGGCTATCTTTAGCCTATGAGACGGAGGCTAAAGTTAAGTAAGGAAATTGATCCACGAGGCTATCTTTAACCTATGAGATGGAGGCTAAAGTTGAGTAAGGAAATTGAGATCCTTATCTTCTTCAGTGCATATACTAGTTCTCCTCAATAGACCCATGTCCACGACTTCCTTTACTTGGTTTAGAAAACCATTGACCACCCATTTTTGCAAGTTCATTCCTTCCACAAACATGTCGTCGATGGGCTTCTTTCCAACGAGAATTTCCAATAACACTATTTTATAACTATAAACATCGACTTTTGTTCTAACTGGTCCACCAATTCCATATTCTGGAGGAATGTACCCTATCGATCCTTTGAGTGCATGTGTGGAAGTGAAAGCCAGATCGTCGTAATTTTCAAAATATATGCTAGCAATGCCAAATTATATTAAATATGGAGTCATATCTTCACCCAAAAGCACATTATTGGGTTTCAAATCACAATGGATCACTTGCATAAATGAATCCCACCAAGTAGTGTCTGAATTAGAAGCCTCCAAATCCCTAGAAATCTGTAGGGAGATAAATATCTATGTGCTTTAATGTTCAGTGCAGATAGTAAAGGAACATATTAATACTTCTACTTGCTCTTCGTACCTACACCATCCCTAGGATCGAAAAGAGGGAAACTGGATGATTTCACCGCACTCTAAATGACCAGGTAGGAGAATATAATGTAATCAATGGCCACTCTAGTGGCTCTGCAGGAACAAGTTTTAATGTGGTCATACACCAGCGAGTGTCCGCACCTCCTCCGCCAATTAATACAATGAAACCACCATAGTGTAAATAAACGGGACTAACAAACCTCCATACTCTTCTGATAATTTTCATAAAAATGTCAACATAGTTCCAGAGATTCTAATATATCCTATACATGCAGAGCTTCCTGTACCTGCAGTCGACATTCTCGAAGGAACTTCCTCAGACGCTGAGATTGGCTTCCCCCCTGCTCCTCCTTCCTCCTTGTCCATGCTTGTTGGTCAATACAATGTGTATTAAGATGAAAAATATGTTTAAGGAATATTATCTCTTTTTCATGAAGGAAATTAAGGATATGTAATGATAATGAATGGTTTCCCACCATACCTTTGATTGCATCTAGACCAATCTTGATCTTGGATCCATCCCCAACCTCCCATTGAACAAACCCCAAGAGCCAATGTATAATTTTCATCATACGTTTCCAGATGTAAGATGTATTAGTTTTATTCTTAGCCCCACCGCTTATCCACGTAGTGAAAGTTTGTCCAAACATATACTTGTCCTTTATAATATGAGACCATATACTAGTTCTGGATACAACCCTCCACATATTTTTAATGATCAACACCATGTTGAAGGACCATTGAGCCAAATGAATCTTCCCAGAGAGTAATGGCCCAACACAAATAAAGGGCCCCATGATAGTTTGTATCCTTTTAATAACTTACGGAGGAAGAAGAAATAGGTGCATCCAGTATACCACAATATTTTGTAGAACCACTTTTAACATAATCATTCTACCTCCCATAGTCAACCATCTATGCTTCCATAAATTTAGCTTCTTGTGGAACCTCTCGACTAGCTAGTTCTAATCCTTGTTACAGTATCCATTAAGCTTCAAATTGAAACCCAAGTATATGATACCTTCATCGATGTGATTGTATCCAACCCCAAAGAGCGTACTGATGTCCTTTATCACCGACCCTGCATTGTCATTGTCACGTATCAGAATAGATTTAGAGCCATTCATGCATAACCCCAAAGCCTCTCCAAATGACTTAATGATGTTATAATAACATGTCCATTCTGAAATGGTAGCCTGTCCTCCAAATAGAAGGTCATCGACAAACATTAAGTGTGTAATATCTATATGTCTAGATACTCTTACCCCATTTATGAATCCTTGGACCCTAGCATTTTGCACTTTTTTTCTCAAACTGTCAATAACCAAGAGAAAAAACATGGGTGAAAATGCACAACCTTGTCTCAAAACCCTATGAGTAGAGAAGAAATGGGAAGGAAGCCCATTTATTATGACAACAAAATTTTTGGTCTTGATGCAGACCATAATCCAACAAATGTTCGATGGGGACATACTTGCTTTGATTAATATTAATTTAAGAAATTCCCAATCAATGCAATTGTATGCCTCGATCCATATAATGGCTCTTGAAATGTGAGATGGTAGCTCGTTTTAGAGAAGAATGGGAGGAACAAACATTTCCATATGAGTCCCAGATTTTCCTAATAGAATTTATATTTTTTTTTATATTGAAATGTTGATGGAAGTATTTCATGTTTTTATCACTCGTTTGTACCCATAATGCCCGACTTTTCATATGAATGTCTGCTTCCTCGTTTAGCATAATTGAATTCCTTATTCCTTCTAGCTTAATAATCTTGTCCCTGTATGTAACCGAGTAATAAAGAGGATCAAATGGATCATTAAAAAGCCGCATAGAGTGGTCAATCTCCTGTAGAGTTCTTATTTCTTGGCTCCTTTTTTCTAAAATCCATGTACGAGCCACCTGCTTGTACCCATAATGCTTGGCTTTTCATCTGAATGTCTACTTCCTAGTTTAGCATAATCAAATTCCTTATTCCTTCTAGTTCAATAATCTTGTCCCTATATGTAACTAAGAAATAAAGAGGAACAAAAGGATCTTTAAAAAGCCGCATGGACTGGTCAATCCCTTGTAGAGTTTTGATTTCATGTCTCCTTTTCTCTAAAATCCATGTAGGAGCCTCCTTCAATGCAGATAGTTTTGTGCAAATAGAAGTCAAAAGTTGATAGGAGAAGGAATCAAGGGCCTTTTCCAAACAATGTTTACCAATGTTGAGAAATCTTTCATATGTAGCCATCTAGAATTAAATTTGAAAGGGTAATATCTCCGTGAATTCTCCCCGCCCCAGGATAGCATAATCAACATATGATCCTAGATGAATGTAGGAACGATCAATGTTTTAATGTCTGGCAAATTATTTTTTAAAAATTGCCTCATAAAAAATTTGTCGATTCTCTTAGAAATGCCTTCCCCTCTAGTGCACCCATTCCTCCAAGTTGGGCCAATGGGATCCAGTTCACTGTCAACCAATGCATGAACCTCCATCATATCTCTAAAATATGATGCTAATAAATCTTCCCGTGCCCTGATACCCCATATCTTCGTTGGGCCCAACGAAAAATTCAAATCACGAGCTAAAATAAGTGAACTCGGTCCCAACAGTTCGGATTTTGTCATCTGATCCAAAAAAAAATTGTCCAGAATAAAGGTACATAAGCATTAATACTCTGGATCCTCCGACAAGACCCTGCCTTGTAGTTGGCAGAATAATCCTTGCACATGAACTGTATGCCTTCAATTCAAATATTTTGGGGTTCCACATAACCCACAATCCCCCAGATAGCCCAATAACATTAGATGCATAGACGAGCCAATGAGGACAGACAAAGAGCATAGCCTCCCATGCTTTTTCGTGCTCGGTGATGGTTTCTTGAAATAGTATCATGGAGGGTTTATATGTTCGGACAATACCCCTAAGAGAGCAGATATTAATGGTGAGTGACATTTTGACGAGAGGACAGTCCAGAGGGGACCTTTGGTTCCTGGAAAAAATACCTCTTAATGGTCAATGGTTCGAGGGTCTCTACAGATCCAATTAGAGCTTCCAACTCCCGATCAGGTGAGAGTGAAGATGATGGGAGTGCATTCCCGGGAGGAATGAATGAAGATGTGAGGCCTTCCCCGGGATCGGGAGAAGATGAGATAGGCTTAGGGTGAGCAGTGGAACCCACTGTAACCAGAGAATCCAAATTCCCATAAGAACCGAGAGGAAGAGGATGAGGTTCAATCCTCGACAAAGGAGCGACAAGGGGCTAGAAAAAGAGGGATTCTCGCAAGAATGCATCGATAATCCATTGAAATTAATGTGAGTTATCCAGATAGGGGACAAAACTATCATAACAATTATCAAAAGAATGTTCCACACAATGTACCGGAATACTTGGAGATTCACAACTAGCGGTGGTCGAGCCATGAACCAATGCCCCAGTATGTGTCGATCCTCGAACCAAGTCCTCCCTTTGAGCTGTGCCCCGAACAGAGTGTCCATGTGGGTGTTCATGATGAAATTCCAGTGACCCTTGTTCACTGAAACCCTAAAAATGTTTCACTTTACCCGAGCAACAAGTAATGAGGTGCCCAGTTTCATGACAATGTAGGCCCCTGTATGGTACCCCCAGTAAACAATAGACAATGTGATTGAGAAACTGCACCATTTAATTTCTAACTCTGCTATCAACCCCCTACCCAATTCCACCTCCACCAACACTCACGCCATCTTATTCAATTGTCCAAAACAACTCTTGTCCCCGTAGTAAAATCTCCCAATTCTGTTTGCAATCTCAGTGCGTGCACTGACATTCCACAATTCTAAAGGTAGTCTCGGTAATTTTCCCCAAATAAAATTGTGTCGAGGAGTCTCGGCGAAATGGTTAAAACCCACCTTCCACTGCTACATAATCAAAAACCCTCAGCGCTTCACCCACGGGGTTCCTTCAAAATTCGGTCTGTGTCCTCATAGCTCAGAAAATTGAATACCACCCATCTGTTAAATAGTAAACTAACTTTGTGTCGATATTTTAATACGGGAAACCATTGCTCTTCTACCCATTTTTTTAACTATTCCCCCGACATCTGAAGGTGATACTACCTTCCCACCAATGCCTTGTTACAAAGACGTTCTATGCTCTCCCAATATGCCCCTGTGCCCAACACTAGTGGCAGTTCCCCCTCACCGCCTTAAGAGGTTTCTTCTTCAGCGTGGATAAGCGATTCCTCCCTGTATAATTTGGTGTAGGAAGGCAACCTTCATCTAGGTCTTGATGCTCATGGTCGAGAGGGTTCATCTATGGTTGGAGTCTCGACAATGCCTCCCGCTCAGCTTGGATAGTATCCCCAATCAATTCCTTGGGAGATGGATAAAAGTGGTCCTGCATGTCCTCCATGTGTCCGAACAACACACCTCATAAACTCTAGACATTATTGTGATTCCGCTAGGAAGACGTGCAGGGAGCGAGGAAAACTCTGGACATGACAAATTAGTTGGCTGAGGCGTTGGAGGAAGGACGCCGACATAGGAGAGAGACGCTGTGACATCGGGTCTTAGTCACCAACTCACGATAGCCAGGGAAAAATATTAAAGTATCCCTGACTAGGACCACACTATAAATAGTGGAGGGTGGAAGTACCATCGGGAGAAATGTCAAATAAAGGAGTTATTTTAATGTCCACGTGGCTAAAGATATAAAGATACCCTATGAGACGGAGGCCAAAAAAATCCCACCAAGTAAAGTCTGAATTAGAAGCCTCCAAATCCCTAGAAATCCGTAGGGAGATAAATATCTATGTTCTTTAATGTTTGGCAAGCCTGATTTCCCAGTTTCCCAATCCATTGGCCCATAAATACAAGGAAATGCCCACCGTAGGATGATGCACAGAGACAGGAAATGCCCACTGTAAGATTAAAGTAGTACATCATCCTACAATTGGGATTTCCTGCCTCAGCGCATTTATGAGCCGATGGACTAGGAAATAAGGCTCGCCTTAATATTCGGTGCAGATAGTAAATGAACATATTAATACGTCTACCTGCTCTTCGTACCTACAGAGTCCCTCGAATCAAAAAGAGGGAAACGGGACAATTTCACCGCACTCTAAATGACCAAGTAGGAGAATATATGTAATCAATGGCCACTCTAGTGGATCCACAGGAACAAGTTTTAATGTGGTCATACACCAGCGAGTGTACCTCCTCCCCCAATTACTACAATGGAACCACCACAGAATAAATAAACGGGACTAACAAACCTCCATACTCTTCTGATAATTGTCATAAAAATGTCAACACAGTTCCATAGATTCTAATAAATCCTATCAGAGCTTCCTGTACCTGCAGTCGGCATTCCCGAAGGAACTTCCTCAGACGCTGAGATTGGCTTCCCCCCTGTTATCTCCTCCTCCCATCGTCCCTGTTCCTTCTACCTTCCACCATTCCTGCACTACCCTAACCAGCAACTGAACTCATAACTATACCCTCCGAATCTAAACTCGCGACTCGGCCTCCAAACCATGGATCCTACACACCACGGCATTCTCGAAGGAACTGAACTTCCTGAGTTGGATCTCAAGGAAATGAACTGTTCGCTCTCTCTGTTTTCCTTGCTCGCTGCCCAATCAATTGCAGGAGTCTGTCTGCTCTGAGATGAGGTCTCACACAGCAAAGAAAAGCGTAACAGAGACGATACGCGCTGCCAGAACTTGTATCTGCAACTTGTTCTGTCGAATGTTATCTGCAGCTGAAACCCCACGTCACAAAATCTTATCGTTGGTTACTTTATCTCCAATAGGAAGTTATATCCGATAACTCAATCGTCAATCTATCGTCGATAACCTATCCGAAGGTGATATGGCTTGTGGCTGACACTCTATCTCAAAATGATAGTCTATCTCCGATAACCTATCTCAGAATTATCCTTTCAGAAAATGATGATAGCTATCTCCGATAACCTTTCAGAAAATGATGATAGCTTATTTAGAAAATGACAGTCTATCTCTGATAAGCTATTTCAAAAATGATAGCCTATCTCCGATAGCTTCTTTAAAAATGATAGCCTATCTCTGATAATTATCAGAAAATGATGATAGCTTATTTCAAAATGATAGCCTATCTCCGATAGCGTATCTCAAAATGATAGCCTATCTCCTATAGCTTATCTCAAAAATGATAGCTTATCTCCGATAACCTATTTCGAAATGATAATTTATCTCTGATAACCTATCAAAAAAGATGATAGCTTATCTAAAAAATGATAGCCTATCTCCGATAACCTATCTCAAAATCATGATAGCTTCTTTCTGATACGATAGTCTATCACGATAACCTATCTTTGATACGCTATCTGAAAATGATGATAGCTTATTGTTAATACGATAGCCTATCCTGAGAACCTATCTCAAAATGATAGCCTATCACTGATAAGCTCTCTAAAAATGATGATAGCTTATTTCTGATACGCTGAAAAGAAAATGAGTTATCAGCCCGATAACGTCAGTACCGCTTATAAATGAGTGTAGGAGCATCACTTCTCGCTTTGGAGCGTCTGTAAAAGGTCCATTCTGGGAAATTTAATCATGTTTTCCTCTGAGCCTTTGAAGGAACAACAGAAATCTGTCTCTGTCTTGTTACGGAAACCCTGCTGCTCTCCGTCTTTGGCTTGTAGCACCTTTTCTTTAATCGGTCCGCCTTTTCTGTAAACTGGCGGGCTTTTAGCTGGCTGCAAAAGGGCGAAGGGAATAACACCTCAAAGCAAAAAGCCCTCGCATGGACCCTAAGAGAGATCAAGTTAACTCTTAGATCTGCTGCTGATCTTGACGGCTGTGGCCAAGGGACTGAAGGCTTTCATCTGGATATGGATGGTAGCAGCCGCAGTGAAATTGATTCCCAGCAATGCCGCAGTGAAATTTTTTCACTGCAATGTCATTGCTTCTCGTATTAGGATCTTGTTTTGGAGTTGTTCCTCTCAGGTGTGTCTTTGCTTGTGGGGGATATTGGCTTCAGACATTTACTTTCCCATGGCTCGAGGGAACGCCACGGCCCCTGCAATGAGGATGACCAACTGGTTTGATCCACGTTCTAAATTGAAATCTCCCTAACATGGTTTTTCAAAGTTTTATTAATTTGAAATCTTTCAACATGGTTTAAATTGAAATCTCCCTTCAACATCGTTTTTCAATTTTTTTTTTTTAAATTTGAAATCTTTCAGCATTGTTTTTGAAAGTCTTATTAAATTGAAATCTCCAGGATTGTTTTTCAAAATTTTCTTACAAATACAAATTGGAATAGTAAATGAGCATTTCAAATAGCTTACTGTATGTTAGCCTTTGTTTTGAAGAAGAATACAACCTTGCATTAAAAAAATTACAAAAACAGGCCTGAGAAGAGAAGCCTCAATATAGTGATTTTCCATGAAAACATATAACCATAACTTATAAAACATCCTCTTATCCGGTAGAGAAGATCATAAAGCCTCCTCTTATCCAGAAGATCATAAAAGAGAGAAGATCCATAACTGAGAAAACTTCATCTTATCAAAGAAGATCATAAAAGAGAGAAAATCAGGAGAGAAGATCATAAATGGAAAACCTCCTCTTATCCAGGAGAGAAGATCATAAAGCCTCCTCCTCTTATCCAGGAGAGAATATCATAAAGGAAAGAAGACCCATAACGAAGAAAACTTCATCTTATCAGAGAAGATCATAAAGGAGAAAAAATCACATTATGGTTAACTTACTACCCAGATCCTATTGTATAGAAAAGTGAGATTTTTCTATTAACTTATTAGCTTAGAAGATTTATATTACATCATATTGTATAGAAAGGAAGATTTATATTGCATCATATACATATTCACTTTCAATTTTAATTTACATATTTAATTTTTATTTTTTATTATACATGTTCACTTTTATTTTAATTTACATATTTAATTTTAAAATTTTAATTTTTTTACTTTAATATTAGCATTTAAAAATAAAAAATAAAGAGTATTTTTAAATTTGAATTTGAATTTTCTATAACAATATTAACATTTTTAATCTTATAAATTTTAATAATTATAATTATTAATTAAATTTTTAGGGAATAAATAGATTTTATTTCTTACGCTTTAAGAAAAATAAAAAAATTAAATAAGTAGTTGGAGAGATAAATTTTACAATAACTATAATTACTTATTAAACTTTTTAGGGAATAAATAGATTCTATTTCTTACATAATTTCAAGAGAAATTCAATTAGTTAAAGAGATACCAAAACATTAGTATTAAATATCTTATGTTTTGTGGTCAAATAACAACTGCACTCCATTTTTCATACATAATTCTAATGAGAATATACTTAAATGTTCCTATTCTACAATGAATAACATTATATGAGAATATAATGAAATATTCCTATTCTACAATGGATAACATTATAGAATAGCATTGTCATTTAAATATTTCTTATACATAATTCTAATGAGAATATAATGAAATATTCTTATTCTACAATGGATAACATTATATAAGAGTATTGTCATTTAAATATTTCTTATACATAATTTTAATGAGAATAAAATGAAATATACATGATTGTGTTTCTTTATAAGTGGCAACTGCCCACTAGATAACAAATCTTGCACTAATAAAGCTTGTAATTTATGTAGAGAAATAGATAGTTCATAATCAAACTAATTAATATAATAAAATGACAGATATATTGACAATTGCTAACATTGTAGCCTTATTCACTTGCATTCACATCTCAAACAACTACTCCATTAGGTTCATCTATTATCCATTTGAGTGGCTAATGCAATCCCTTATCAGTGTGTCGACTTTTTCAGTGTTGACTTATGTATTTATCTAGTCTTCAACAACTTATACTCACAATGTTTTTATCAATCATTTATCTATGTGCAAGAACTAGTAGTTTCCCTATTAATGTTGTATCTTCTCAGCAATTGCACTTTTGTTTTATCCTCTTCAATTTGTCAGTTGGATTACTTCTCAATTTGCTTGGGTTGGCCAACCTTTTCAAGTCAATATAGACAATTGTAACTTGTCCTTTTGCTTTTGAATTATGTGTGACTTGTACTAGACAGGTTTGGCTTTTTCTCCAAATTTTAGGATTAATAGCTAGTACCTTACTTTCAATATCTTTCAATGTCCATACTTGAAAGAGTGATTCCCATAAAACAAATTTATTCCAATAGAACACATTCAAGTACTTTTAATAATTTTTTTGTCAAGATTATTGAAATTCATACCAAGTAATTAGCACTCTACACACATGGTTCCCTTCCACATACCTCAATGTTTCTATATAGATGTTCAAACATATTGTAGAAAACAAACATTTTGTAAAATCCATTGATTGCACATTGGCAAAATTTTGTATAATAGAAAAGAAAACATTGATGATTTTATCTTTTTATTTTGCATTGTTCTATCCATTATGTACACACTTAAGTTTGCAATCCCTTCTTTTCCAAGCATTCAAAAGCCTGTTTTAAATCAAGTTTTCTAGTTTCTATAAGCATCTATCTTGTATATCTTCACAAAAATATTGCCTAATAAAATTTACTCATAACAATATCACAACTCAACTCTCAACATTCTAAAAAATTGCATTGTTATTTTTTTTTCATGAAAAAGGAAGACAAAAAGGAAGCCCCTCCATCTTCCCATTCCCAAGGGTTATGAATAATATCCCAATGAAATGAAAGTCAATGTAAGTTAAATAAAAGAGTTGAAAGCCTTCATTCATGATCATGCAATTTATCTTTGATTTTCCAAATATTCAGAAGAATTTAATGGGCAATAAGAAATCTTGTTAAACCTTATCAATAAGTAATCAATGTTTCATCTATTATTGTGTTTAAACCTCTAAGAGCATCCACTAAAGGGTGATAGGGCACCAGGATGTTATGTCCATATGGAGAGAGCACAAGGATGTTATGTCCATTTGGAGCCTGTCAAGAAACAAAGTTGTATATGCTATAAAGCAAGGCATGGCTTAACAAGTAGAGAAGAGGAAACAATGTAGTAAATTAGAATGCCCCATTACAAACATGTAGATGGTATCAAAGCTTCCAGTTGAACGCTTTTTAATTTTTCCATATTATTTTTGTTTGGGAGTGTGTTAAGAAATAAAGTTGTGTATGCTATAAAGCGTGGCTTAACAAGTGGAGAAAAGAAAACAAGGTAGAAAATCAAAATGTTCCATAGAAGATATGTAGATGGTATCAAAATTTCTAATTAAACAATTTTTTAATTTCACTAGTTTGATTGCAAATCATATTCTAACAAGGACCTTATCCAATTGCTTCCAAGCGAAGCAATAACAAGGACCTAACATATCATATGATTAGTTTGACTGCTAATCATATTCTAACAAGGACCTTATCTGATTGCTTCCTAGCAAAACAATAATGATAATCTGCCACAATAATGACAGTCTGTCAATTTACCATAAGATATCCACTCATGTAAATTCTCTTAATTTACCATAAGATATCCACTCATATAAATTCTCTCCATGTTATCAAAGTGGCTAGAATTCATGCCAATTTACAATTTACCATAAGATATCCACTCATATAAATTCTCTCAATTTACCATAAGATATCCACTCATATAAATTCTCTCCATGTTATTAAACGACTAGAGTTCATGCCAATTTACAATAATGGGGTCAATTTACCATAAGATATCCACTCATATAAATTCTCTCCATGTTATTAAAGTGGCTAGTCTCTCCATGTTATTAAAGCAGCTAGAATTCATGCATTCATAGATAGTTACAAACACTTACAAGCATACAAGTCTTGTAAATAACATAAACCTCTGCAACTACCAATGGTATAAATGAAGCAACTAGAATTCATGATTTGTAGATAGTTACAAACACTTATAAGCATGCAACACGCTTCTAAATAGCATAAAACCTCTGCAACCACCAATGGAAACTACCAATGGCATAAATGAAGCCTCCTTTTAAGCTGATATAAGGAATGTATGATATTTGCACACTTATTCGTAGATAGTAACAAACACTTATAAGCTCGCAACACGCTTATAAATAGCATAAAACCTCTGCAACTACCAATGGCATAAATGAAACCTCCTGTTAAGATGATACAAGAATGTGTGATATTTGCTGATATCATGAATGTGTGATATTTGCACGCTTATAAATAACATAAAACCTATTAGCACAAAACCTCTGCAACTACCAATGGCATAAACGAAGCCTCCTGTTAAAATGATATTCAAAGTTTTTTGCTTTCAGTAAATACCTGTATCAAACAAGAAAGTTTGTTGAATCAACGAAGCCTCCTGTTAAGCTCAAAATTTTTTAGTAAATATCTGTATCAAACAAGAAAGTTCGTTGAATCAACGAAGCCTCTTATTAAGCTGAAAAAATTTCAGTAAATATCTGTATCAAACAAGAAAGTTCGTTGAATCAACTAAGCCTCCCATTAAGATGATATCTGTATCAAACATCAAACAAGAAAGTTGAATCAACTAAGCCTCCCATTAAGCTGATATTTGTATCAAACATCAAACAAGAAAGTTGAATCAACTAAGCCTCCTGTTAAGTTGAAACCTGTATCAAACATCAAACAAGAAAGTTTATTGAATCAACGAAGCCTCTCGTTAAGTTGATATCCAAGCTTATATCCAAAATGTGTGATATTAGATTTCACAAGGTAAGGATGTCATCTCTCCCCTCAGCAAGTCCATCCAAAACAAAACTCAAGGTTGTAGCAATGAAAAAATATACAATATGTTTACCATAAAAAGTGATGATTTAGCCACAAAAATTAAAGCACATGCCAAAAAAGCCATCATTGAGTCAATTGCAGAAGCTCATGCATAATTAATGTTTTCTCAATTGAATTACTTCAATCCAAACTCCAATACTCATGCATAATTAATGTTTTCTCAATTGAATTACTTCCAAACTCCAATAGTATTCAACCCATTCTCAATTGAAATTCAATCCAAACTCCAATTGTATTCAACTCAAAAATGTTGATTCAGTTAATAAATATAATATTCCCGAGTCTGACGACTCTGACAAAGCTTCCGCATAAACTAGGCACATGAACATATGAAAAAAACATGTGGTACAAAGCTTCCGCATAAACTAGGCACATGAACATATGAAAAAAACATGTGGTACAAAGAAGGGTCAGAAAGCACATTCATGAATTATTCTCCAATGACATACATTCAATTTTTGCACTACCTATATTTTTTTACATCACTGAGAAGAAATAGTGACCAAGATTGCACCTAGATTCTCATTTCCATTTACATATCATTTACATTTGCTAAACAAGAGAAGAAATAGTGACCAGAATTGCACCTATATTCTCATTTCCATTTACATATAATTTATATTTGCTATTTACATATCATTTACATTTGTTGAACAATATTGAATGAATGTTACAATTTTGATAAAATCCCTCAACAACTGAAACACAAGTGAGGTACATTGAACACAAGTGAGGCATTTCACTGGCAAGACGCTACCAAAGCATATTCATGAATTATTCTCCAATGACATACATTCAATTTTTATACACGACGTATGCTCCAATGAAATATTTTCAATTTACATACATTCAAATTTTTATACACGACCTATGCTCCAATGAAATATTTTCAATTTTTACATGACTGAGAAGAATATTTACATATCATTTACATTTTCTGAACAAGAGAAGAAATAGTGAGTGACCAGGATTGCACCTAGATTCTCATTTCCATTTACATATCATTTATATTTGCTAGTTGCATATCATTTGCATTTGCTGAAAAAGAGGAGACGCTACCAAAGCACATTCATGAATTATTCTCCAATGACATACATTCAATTTTTATACAATTTTGAAGAATATTTACATATCATTTACATTTACTGAACAAGAGAAGAAATAGTGAGTGACCAGGATTGCACCTAAATTCTCATTTCCATTTACATATCATTTACATTTGCTAAAAAAAATAATAAATAGTGACCAAGATTGCACATAGATTCTTATTTCCATTTACGTATCATTTCTCTGAACAAGAGAAAAAATAGTTGCACCTAGATTCCTATTTCCATTTACATATCATTATTTTGCTGAACAAGAGGAGAAATAGTGACGAGGATTGCACCTAGATTCTTATTTCCATTTACATATTATTTCCATTTGATATGTAACTTATTTCCATTTACATATCATTTACATTTGCTGAACAATATCTGATGAATGTTACAATTTTGATAAAATGTCTATGTTGCATCCAGATTCTTATTTCCATTTACATATAATTTACATTTGCTATTTACATATCATTTACATTTGCTGAACACTATCTGATGAATGTTACAATTTTGATAAAATGTCTCAACAACTGGAACACAAGCGAGGCATGTTGAACACAAGTGAAACACATTTCACAAGATGCTACCATTATGCATGTTATTCATTTTATGGACAAGATACTACCATTATGCATGTAAGTGAAACACATTTCACAAGATGCTACCATTATCATTTTACTAACAAGATACTACCATTATGCATGTTATTTTTATAAATGCCTCAGCAACTGGAACAACATTTCACTACCATTATACATGTTATTATTATAAATATCTTCAACAACTAGAAGGCAAGTGAGGCATATCACTAACAAGATACTACCAATATGCATGTTATTCTTATAAATAAGGATTGCAGGCAATGGTAGTTTTTGCCAATTTGAAAACATATTTTATATTTGTTATAATGCATATTTATGACAAAAAGAACTGCCGATTTGAAAACATATTTTATATATATTATAATGCATAAGGATCGCAGGCAATGGTAGTTTCTGCCAATTTGAAAACATATTTTATATTTGTTATAATGCATATTTATGACAACAAGAACTACCGATTTGAAAACATATTTTCTAAGTCACTTGATACGGGGATACGGGGATTCGATGAATCGGATACGGGTATGGTGATCCCCGGACAGGATACTTCTGGGATACGATACGTTATATATATATATATATATATATATATATATATATATATATATATATATTAAAAATTAGATATTTTTTTCACAAATTCATACAAAATTCATTGATTCAAACATAGATATTAGATACTCACGAGTCATACATCATCATTGATACTATAATACAAATTACAACGATACATTGATACACCATACATGATACAATCGTCAAATTTACTCAGAAAGACAAGATTGAAGATAGTAAGATACTGTAGTTTTTTCATTAAGTCATCGGAATCAAAATGTGTTACATAAGAACACTGCCAATGGAAAATAGAAATAGAAAATACAAAAGCAACTACAATCTACAAGACTACAAGCCTGAAGCCTCAATGAGTCAGAGTCATCAATCCTCATAATCAGCATCACTGTCCTCATCCTGATCATCATGCTCACCACTGCTCTCCTCTGCCTATGATGCATCCTCCTCCTCTATCATCTCTGCATCTGCTGGTGTGGAGGATGACCCCTCTAATCCATCATCAAATGTGACAGGCTCTAGCACTGGCGCATTGAGATCCAAGTTGGCCAATGCTAACTCAACATTGTTGTCCAGACCCATATCATCAGGAAAGACATCCCACATCTTTGTCTTTCCCTTCAACCAATCCTCCCTCTGCCTATAGATGAGATGAAGGTTGGTGTGCACATACACCATTGTCTCTGCCCTGGACTGCTCAAGCCTACTCCTCTTCACACTATAAAAATTCCCATATGTGCTCCAATTCCTCTTGCAACAAGAGGATGAAGTCACCCGAGAGAGGAGCTTCATGCCTAACTGCTGTAGAGAAGGGATTTTTGCCCCATGAGTTTCCCACCAAGAATGGGGCTTCTTAGCCCCCCTGTCTCGAATCAAATCATAGCCTCCAAATCACCCCCTGCCAGAGGAAAAATCTACAAAGGCATCCTCCACCTCATCAAGGGATGCCCTATCCTGAAAAATCCTCTTCAATGCATCTTTCCTCCCCTGTGAGATTTCAGCATCCATGTGAGGAGGGAATCTGCAGGAAGGTCCACCATTCAGCCACTCATGTCTATAGTATTTTGGGTTCAAGGAGTGAGCCAAACAATGTAAATGTGTGCAATTCTTGTCCCATCTGCTGACAATAATATCCTGTATGACGGTGAAGAAGGCCTCAGGTGATGTCTCATACTCTGGGCACTGACTCTGTAAAATAATGGTCTTCATAGACTCAATCATGGAATCCCATCCCTCATAAACCTCTCCTAGGATGGGTTGGTCTGTATCTGCAAATCTGAGCAAGGAAATGATAGGCTCCATGATCTGAATAATTAGATCTACCTTCTTCCACCATATATCATCCAACACTATGTCCTTCACCTTCTTTGAGGCTGCTTGATCCGTCTTTCTCCAAAAAGACCAAAACTCTGAAATAACCATAGACCCAAGAGCGGTCTTGACCTCCCTCAACCTCTTCAACATGATGAATGAAGAGGTAAACCGTGTATCTGCAATCTTCAACAATGATAGATTGTTGTACTCCTTGTAGATAGTGAGGGCATTTGTATGGTTTGTTACAAAGTTGCGGATATATCGTGCATCCTCAATAGTGGCTCCAATCCAAAACACATCAGAAGCAATAGATTTCAGTGCTAAGTTCAATGAATGGACAATACAAGGTGTCCAAAATACTTGTGGATATTTTGCTTCCACAATCATGCCAGCAGCCTTGCAAACAGGTGCATTATCTGTAATGATTTGCACACAACAATCCACACCTACACTTTCAATAACTTTGAGAAATAACTCACCCATATATTGTGCATCCTTGTACTATCCAAGTGCATCCACTGCTTTCAAGAAAATTGCACCATTCGTGGATGACACCATGAAGTTAATCAGTGGGTGGCGTGCTGGATCTATCCATCCATCAGAAACAATGCTAACCCCAGATGTTGGCCATGCTGATTTAATAGGCTCAAGCATTTTGTCCACCTCTTTCTTTGCCTTTGTCAACAATGTGGTTATGAGCTTCTCTGACCCAGGAGGCACATACCCTGATGGAGCCCCATGACAAAGAGCTCGACACATCTCAATAAATAGAGGTGATTGTGCAACATTAAAGGATATGAAGTTCTGATAGAAAAAAAATGCAATGGTGAGATCAAGCTCTTCCCTTTTCTCTTTTTGGAAAATCTTGTCCATTGGACCAACTACAGTTGCCTTTCTCTTTGCTAATTCTCCCCTACTAGAAGTCTCAAAAGGGAACTTGCTGCTGCTTTTCCTCAAGAATGAAAGGGGGTCATCAGTCTTGGAATTTTTTGATTTTGCTGACACATTTGCCTCACCAATACTCTGCTCTTTCTCCAATTTCTTCCTATCTGGCGATTCAATTGTTGTACAACATTTAATGCCACAACCTGGAATACCCAACAAATGAGCTTTCACATGGAAATATGTGCCAGTGAAATGGCCATTGCAAAAATTTCATTTCCATGAACAATTTCCTCCTCCCTTTTTTGCTTCCCCTTCCTCTCTTGTCGCATATTTCCACAATGGGTATTTGGGGTCAACAATTTGTTTTCCCTGCACATTTGAAGCTACTGTTGTAGCCCCACTTCCAATGGATGGAATACTTGCAGACCCTGATGAAAGAGGGACAGGAGGGGCATCTCCAATGGAGACATTCTTCCCCTTTCTTTGCCCTTGTCTTGCTGCCTTTGATTGAGCCATGAATACTGTAAAAAATAAAAAAAAACAACTAAATATATAAAACATATGCACATGCAAACACTAACAACAAACTAAATGCAAAATGTAGAGGGACAATGCACTTACCGGATGCTGGAATCTCTTTGAAAGAACTCCCTTTCTCCTTGCTCACACTAGCTCTCCTTCTCACTTCAAAAATGAAATGGATGAAAAAATAATGAGGAAAAACCGAACTTTAAAGAAGAAATAGCGTGATTTTCCTTGCCGTGGGCCCGGCCATATCCGGCTGTACGGGATACGGCGTATCCGAACGGGGTACGGTCGGGATATGGCGTATCCCTGTTCGGATATGCCGTATCCTTTGAATTGGGGCCGAATCCTGTACGTGCACGTATCCGGTACGGGGATTTGGGATTCGAGGGCATTTTAGGAGTATCCGGTGACTTAGCATATTTTATATATATTATAATGCATATTTACAACAGGAACTGCCGATTTGAAAACATATTTTATATATGTTATAATGCATATTTACAATAGGAATTGCCAATTTGAAAACATATTTTATATATGTTATAATGCATATTTATGGCAACAATAAAAGCATTTGCAAAATTTCCATAATAGATAACCATGTTGATTAAAGAGTATCAAAGCATCATCTTAAAAAAACCTTATAAAAAAGTGAAAATTTTCAAGTGATTATACATACCAATTTTCAATGTGCATAATAGATAACCATGTTGATTAAAGAGTATCAAAGCATTATCTTAAAAAAAGCTTCAGGAAACTTTCAAGTGATTATATATACCAATTTTCAAGTTCCAAGTATTTATACATATCAAAGCATTATCTTAAAAAACCTTATAAAAAAGGCTTCTGGAAATTTTCAAGTAATTATACATACCAATTTTCAAGTTCCAAGTATTTATACATATCAAAACATTATCTTAAAAAACCTTCTAAAAAAGCTTCAAGAAAATTTCAAGTGATTATACATACAATGTATTATCTTAAAAATTTTTTTTTTCCAGTTCCAAATATTTATACATATCAAAGCATTATCTTTAAAAACCTTAAAAAAAGCTTCAAACCTTATAAAAAGGCTTCTAGAAATTTTCAAGTGATTATACATACAATGCATTAAAAAACTTATAAAAAGCTTGTGGAAATTTTCAAGTTCCAAGTATTTATACATATCAAAGCATTATCTTAAAAAGCTTATAAAAAACTGAAATTTTCAAGTTTATCAAAGCATTATCTTAAAAAGAATTCAAGTTTATCAAAGCATTATCTTAAAAAGCTTATTAAAAAACTTCTGAAGTGATTATACATATCAAAGCATTATCTTAAAAATTTTCAAGTACATATCATCAAGTTCCAAGTATTTATACATATCAAAGCATTATCTTAAAAAAACCTTATAAAAAAGCTTCTGGAAATTTTCAAGTGATTATACATACCAATGCATTATCTTAAAAAAAGCTTGTGGAAATTTTCAAGTTCCAAAGCATTATCTTAAAAAGCTTATAAAAAAAACTGAACTTTTTAAGTTTATCAAAGCATTATCTTAAAAAGCTTATAAAAAAACTGAACTTTTCAAGTTTATCAACGCATTATCTTAAAAATAATTCAAGTTTATCAAAGCATTATCTTAGAAAGATAATTAAAAAACTTCTGGAAATTTTCAAGTGATTATACAATTACGTAGATTCACCACTTGAAGGACCATTGACCGTGCTGAGTAGCGTAGGAAATATATCAGGCAGGAGAGAGTCCTGGTCATTAGCCAAGCATGTAGTAGACATCATTGACAACAGGGTCCAAAGTCCATAAAACATATCAAAGCATTATCTTTGAATAACATTTAAAGAACATTGTGTTTCACAATGCAATTCTCTGGCTGAACTGCTGTGTTGTAGTAACATAAACAACATTGTTAACCAGCCACACTGATGATAAGCTCTATCAGGATTCATCGCCAGCATCATACTGTATATAGCTTCTGGAAAATTTCAAAAAAGGTTATAAAAAGGCTTCTGGAAAATTTCAAAAAAGTTATAAAAAATCTTCTGGAGAATTTCAAAAAAGCTTCTGGAATTTTTCAAGTGATTATACCTATCAAAGCATTATTTTAAAAAAGTTAAAAAAAAAAAAAAACAGCTTATAGAAAAGCTTCTGGAAATTTTCAAGTGCTTATACATATCAAAGCATTATCTTTGAATATCATTTAAAGAACATTGTGTTTCACAATACAATTCTGTGGCTGAACTGCTGTGTTGTAGTAACATAAACAACATTGCTAACCAGCCACACTGATGATAAGCTCTATCATGATTCATCGCAATTTTTTTTTAGAAGAAAAAAACGCTGATTTATAATATTGATATAAAACAGTACATATTCAACATGATCTCAGCTGAGTGAAAATTCAGCGAGAAAACCACCATATAGCCCGAATGAGCATGCTCAAGAAAGTAGAGCAATGAAGAGAGTTTGTGGGCTGCCACATAAACTGGAGCAGATCGGCCCCAATACTGATAAAACTTATATGAAAACAAAATTGGAGATAATAATAGATGATATTTATACCAGTTATCTCCAGAATATGAAAAAGCGTTGTAAGAAAACAACATGATATAGATCTGATGAGCGTTCGGATCCTGTGGGGTATCTACAAGAGTTCAGATAGAAGCAGAGAGATATTCTGGAAATAAAAGCAGACCCGATAAGAAATTGAATTATCAGTATGATCAATCAAATCCATCTGAATATTGTTTGTCACGCTCGCTTGTAGATACTATTCACGCTCGCCTGTATCCAGAGAGAAACAACGCTCGCTTGAAGATTGTTTGTCACGCTCGCTTGTAGATAATAGTCACGCTCGCCTGTATTGTGGGAAACATCAACGCTCGCCTGAAGTACAAGGAAATCTGGCTCGCCTGTAGAAAAGTATCAACGCTCGCCTGAAGAGTGGTAAATAACCGGCTCACCTGAAGTGAAGAGCATATCCGGCTCGCCTGATGAAATCAATAACACGCTCGCTTGTTGTAGCTGATTGTGACAAACCATGCATTTGAATCGAAAATGAATAGGCCATTATACCGAAAACTGTAGACCCTGTGATAATAGGAGCTTGACCAATATATACTGGAGAATTATATACATCGAGATATAAATACCCTGTAGCGCAGCAAAAGATAATGAACCAGGAACAAAAAGAAACCAAAACTGTCTGAAAACCAGGGAGGTTATGGAATAGGAATTGATTGCTCCGCAATCATGTTTCCATCAGCAAAATGTGTAAGATACATGAGACCAAATTCGTCAGCAAGACCCAATTTTGATAATCTGTCCGCCCTAGTATTATTTTCCCGGTAAATGTGTTTAATAATAGGGCGGTGTAGCCTATTCCAGAAACTGAGAATTCGGTCCTTCCAACCTGACAATAGCTGATTATACATCTGGAAACCTTTGTAAATCCATCCAATGATTAGTTGGGAGTCACCAAAGATACTCCGTAGCTGAATTTGAAAATCAATGGCAATGTAAAGGCCCCCCCATAGAGCCAATATTTCCGCTTTGTTATTGGTACCAGGCCCGCCATTCCAATGGATGTGAATGCGCTCCTTGTCAGAGATTTTGATCCATGCACCGCATCCGGTGGATCCATCAACCGCAGCGCCATCGAAATACAGGGCAGGAAGGGCAATATCATGAGGCCTAATGCGTCGTGAAGCATCAACAACAGAAAGTACCGGGGGTGGGCAATCTTCCATCCAGGATTTGATGGTCAAATAGACATTCTGGAAGTGGAAGGGCTTTTGTTCAAATATCACCAGGTTCCGTGCCTTCCAGACCTCCCAGACCAAGTAGAAAGGCAAAGATTTGAAATTACTATTCAGATGATCCCAATCACATGCATCAGAAATAAAATCACTAGGGCGCCAAGAAGGATCCAATAAAAAAGAGCTGAAAAGTTTCCATAATTGAGAGACTATGGGGCATTCAAAGAAAAGATGGGCAATAGACTCCGATGCAGAGTGACAGAGTACACACCAGCCCGGACCCTGGAAACCTCGCTTGATAAGATTGTCCCAAGTAAGGATTTTACCTCGCCAAACTAACCATCCGAAAAGCACAATTTTCGTAGGAATCTTTCTTTTCCAATAGGAGATGAAAATGGGCGGATCTGGAGCCCGAAGCGAAGAGTAAGTAATGTCCTGATAAATTTCTTTGTCAATGACGTTGCCATCCCTGAGTGGGCCATTCCATACGAGATAATCACCACCCTGCGTATAACACAGGCCTGCAGAGCGTAGTGAATTACGAATTGTATCCCATTCCACAGCGTCCGGCCCCTGTAATTGCAAATGGATTGAGGTTTTAAAAATGGGGGCGCAATGAGACCAGTAGTGAATCAGCTGAGAAAAATAGAGGATCCCGCGAGTGGTAAAGGTGTGCAGTAGGTGGATTGATAGATTAGATTGAATCAGCGTAGGAAGAAAGTTCAATGCCCCGATGGGAATTCTGCTACCATCCCGAAACTTCCATCCAATCCTTGGCCGAATAATCGGAATAATCGCTTTGAAACTCCTCCAGATGCAAGAAATAACAGAGGGAAAAGAAAAACCGTTACTAATAATCATCTGCAATGCATCCCCATCATAATATTTAATCCTGTTGATGTTGTGCCAGATCCCTGTGCTATGTATCGCCCGCCAAAATGACTTGATGAGAAGAGCATAGTTGAATCTTTGAGTACAAAGGACGCCCCATCCATCCATGCCCTTCGGAGTGCATATCACATCTAATCTGCAGAGTGAGAATTTGTTAGACAGATTTTCACCCCCCCATATGAAATGAGAAATGATGCTGTTGATTTTGGCGATGACCCCCGCCGGGAGGAGTAGTAGATGAGCCCAAAATACGATCATTTGAGATAGAACCGATTGAACCAAAATGATCCTGCCTCCCAGAGGTAACCAGCAGTGAGTCCAGCGCTGTATCCTGTCTCGGAACCTGGCAAGAATCCATGCCCAGTCACAATTTTTATAACCGCAAGCCTTGATTTGAAATCCGAGGTATTTGAAGCCCCTGGAAATATGACGAGTCCCGATGCCCAAAAATTCAGCAATGAAATTGATTTCGGCAGCATCGCCAAATTCGAATAGAAGAAAAGACTTATCAGCATTTAGACAAAGTCCTGTTGCTGCCTTGAAGCGATAAAGGGTAAATTTGATGTAGAACCAGTGATTTCTGTTTAAGTATCCAAACAATAATAGGTCATCCACAAATAATGAGTGAGAGATGGACAACGTGCTTGAATAAGAATAGCCTTTGATGAATCCCTTTGTCTCCGAGGCATGAAATATCTTACTGAGACCATCCATCGCCAAAATAAAGATGAGAGGGGAGAGCGCACATCCTTGGCGCAGTCCCCTAGCCGCCCTGAAGAATTTAGATGGTAGCCCATTAATAATAACAGCATACCTGACATTAGAAATACAAGACATAATCCAGCAGATAATTCTAATGGGAATCCCAATCTTGAGCAGTAAAGCCCGAATAAACGACCAATCTAGAGAATCATATGCCTTGTGGAGATCGACTTTCATAATGAGCGCTTCCTGCTTTTTGGCGTGTATAGAATGACAGATCTCCTGGGCAACGGCGATCGCATCATGAATAGACCTGCCACTAAGAAAACCATATTGCTCGGCAGAGATGTTAGCAGATAATACCACCTTGAGGCGATTAGCAATAATCTTCGAAGTGACTTTGTAGATTAAATTACAAAGTGCAATAGGTCTAAAATCAGAAAATGAAGCAGGATCAAAGATTTTTGGTATAAGAGCGATGAAAGATGAGTTTAGATTAGCAGGCATCATACCCTTCCTGCGGAATAGCTCCATCATTTCAGTGATCTCCACGCCCATCATATCAAAGAAGAAGATATAGAATTCTGCAGGCCAACCGTCAGGGCCAGGGCATTTGTCATGTGGAAAAGATTTAAGGACTGAGAGGACCTCATCCTTAGTGATGCATTGATCAATCCTATGAATAGCTGCGTCGTCAAAGAACCTTGGCACATGATCAAGAATCCAAGATTGATGAGCCGCATCAATAGATGAGTCCGCAGAATAGAACTTAGAAAAGTATGCCACTGCTTCCTTTTGAATCTCAGCCGTGGAGTATGCATAACTGGAGTCCTCTTTAAGAATACGCCAAATCGAATTCTTGTTGCGACGGGCATTAGCAGTGTTATGAAAGAAGTGAGTATTGAGGTCTCCTTCTCGTAGCCACCGAACCCTGCTTTTCAGTCGCCATGAGATCTCTTCGATCCGAAGGATTTCCTTCTTGCGAGCCCTGAGTTCCTTCATCAAGTCAAGAGCCATTTGATTAGGAGGGCATGAGGAGAACGAAGCAAATAAGATCTCCATTTTGGCTGATATCTCCCGGAATTCTTTCCTAAGCAACATCTTTTTCCTTATCTCCCATTCCTTTGAAGCTCGTTTAACCTTTTGCATCTTAAAATGGAAACGTTCCCAATCTCTGGGACCCTCAATGTCATTATCATCCATCCATAGTCTTTGAATCATAGACGTGTACTCCTGATCTTCAAGCCAGATTCTATTAAATTTAAAAGGCATACCCCCGGCCATGTGACTGATTTTCCAAGACAGCCAAATAGGCATGTGATCGGATAGTTCCGATACCAAAACATCTGATCGAAGCTTACTCCATTTGTCGACCAGATTAGCATGAACAATAACCCTGTCGAGCCTCTTAGCAATATAATTTACTCCCGCCCGCTTGTTGGACCATGTTGGCATGATGGGAGAAGGGCGAATATCCACCAGATTATATTCAAAAAATATATCAGATAAAAAGGATGACAGAGGATCTTGCCTAGCCGAGGCGCCCCAAACCTCATCCGGACGCAAAGTCGCATTAAAGTCACCAATCAATATCAAATTGTGCAGGGATAAGATACCAGAAACCTTCATGTGCGACCAGAAGGAGTGTCGATCAGCATAGGGGGCGTATAAGTTAACAAAATTAATAGTTTCATCCATTCCCCTGAGGTGACCAGATAGTAAAATCCCCCCGAAAAACTTATAAGCCTGAAAGGATGCCAGAACAGGATCCCAGATTGCAATAAGGCCGCCGGATTGGCCCACTGCACCAACAGCAGCAGCATTCCAACCTTTTTTAATGCTGAGAAAGGAGTTAATGGCCCGCTCTCTGTCACACATAGTCTCTTGAGCAAAGAAGATGAAAGGATTAACAGATTGCAGTAAGTCCCGAAGGCAATGAACTTTGGGGGCATCGCCTAAACCCCGAATATTCATAGAGAGAATGTGATTCATGGAGAAACACGGTCCGGGATACATGCTCTAAGTGCCCGAGGGGAGGACCATGTGCCTTCGCTGGTTGAGATCGGAATGTCCGTGAGATCACCGTCATTTCCGGAAAAAAGAGCGATTGCTTTGAACTTGCCTCTGGAATATTTATTGGCAGTTTTGGACTTATTCCTGCTGAGGGTAGCTGGAATAGGGGGAGGACAAATGACTGGAGGTCTATCAAAGACCGTAAGAGCAGCCAAATCATTGTTAGGGTTAGCGAGTATGGATTCTAGGTCACTTCCGACTGAGTTCCTTGGAGAGTCAGGGGTATTGTTAGGATCCACAGATTCTGATGGAATCTCAAATGTCGTGTGGGGACCATAGACAGGGATACTTGTAGATTTGGAAAACTCGCCAACGTGGAATTTGGACTTAGGCAATGGCGGGGTTACAGAATGAAATGATAAAAGCAATTCATCATCCTTGGGGATATTCATTAGTGAATCAACAGGACTGGGATTTGAACCATGTTTATCCAATTGATCAGACTCCTGTACCAATGATACAGATGACCGAAAAGGAGCTAATTCATCAGCAACATCATGATTATGTTCAGGCGGTAATACTCTTTGATTGTGGAGAATACCATCCGCTTGTTCCTGTGCAGTAAGAATGGCATCATCATCAGAATAATTAGGGCTAGAATTACCTGATTTATTGGCAAGAAGAGCGGAAGATGCCTCCTTTGAGCGACGGTCTCTGGTTGGTTTATGATCAGCTAAACCCGAATGAGTCATACGCAAGCGATAAGGACAATGGTCCCTAAGATGACCGGTACGATGGCAGATGAGGCAGCGGAATGGAATACCCCAATAGTCGATGCGCTGCCTGTGCCGTCTGTCGCCCCACAGAAGATCGATGTCCCCCGGCAAGCCACCCGAATATTCCAATTCAATGAGAATCCAGGCAACCCGCTTGTCGCCAGAACCCACAATTCCAGGATCAATATACTTGGTTGTACCAATGGAGTTGCCAATATCCCGAAGGGCTTTTAAGGTCCAATATTCCAGAGGGAGGCCCGGGAGTTTAACCCAGATTATGCGATTTTTTGGGGCCTCCATGACTGGGTTAAAACCCAATGACCAGGGCATAAGCTGCATAAAGCTCCGGCCGCGTACCCATGTTCTGCACAGAATCTTATCTACGTCGCCCTCATCCATAAGATGGACGCTAAACCAGCCATTGATGAGGATGCTCACTTTCGGGGAGTAACCAATGATAATGCTCCAGTGCTTGCTAATCCATTTGCCAGTGTCAAAGTCGGGGTTTTCAGGGAATAACCAGCGACCAATAACCTCACGATTCTGTAAACTGACAACCCTCCTACATAGATCGTCATAGTCGAGCGATAGCTCTTTAATCTCCATCTTGTGTTTGAAGCAGGACGATCTCTTCCTGTGTCGGCCACCACGATGCTTCTGTTGTTGAGAACCAGGCAAAGAAAAGGCACGAGTAGAGGAAAAATTAACACCCTGTTTCACAATAGACTCATTGATATCGTCCTCGGTAGAGATGGATGGATGGGCAATATTAGTTGCCTGAGAATCCACGTAGCAAGTGCTGGAAGACCTCGGGATTGGATGCCCAGTACACGCCATGAGGTTGAATAATAGCAACGACAGGATAAAAACCGTCACTGCACATCCAGCATTGATTGAAAACTTAGTAGGTTGGTTTGAGAAGATAGGCAAATAATTTTTAATTGTTATCAGTGTGTGCCAGGCCAGGAGCTGGGCCGGAATTTAATATAGCGAGCCGTCGGATAATCAATAGGTGATGGGCATATTCATGTGGAAATGTCGTATGGGAATGCAGATGATAGGGAGGTAGATGGGGTATTAAATGAGAAAGGGGAATCGGCCACAATTTGAAGTAGATGCATGATCGATTTTGTGCTTGGAGAAAGGTGACGGATAAGGCAGGTATGGTCAGATCGAACGGCGGATGAAGAAATCGTCCTTGAAGGATCCAAATGAGAAATTGGAAGATTTTGGCCTGTACTGTTGGTGGAGACCACGCGTGAATGTCTTGGAATAGTAGCCGATTGATTCCAGTTAGTGAATCAATACCATTCCGGTAATAAATTCAAATAATCCCAGAATAGGAGAAAAAACAGCGGTATCAATAATCACCACCCGAAACATGACTGATCAGAATCATTGTCGTGTGCAACAGCAACAACAGAAGCAGCCAGGAACAATCCACCATTTCCTGCGAATTCTAAAACTAATGCTTTTGCATGGCCGGGAGATGAAGCATAAACCCAACCACCCACTCCAATAGCTGCAAGGAACCTTACTGAGCTCCGATTCCAACTGATGTGAGGCCGAGGACAATTTTTGAGATGATGAGGGATATGAGTCAATCCCAACGTCTACCACCATTTGATTTGTGTGTGTGGTGAATAGAAAGAAGAATAAACATGGCCATTGAGATCAAAGGACTGATCAAGAAGATCTCAGTAGAGACTGAAGACCAGTATTCCAAAGTTGACATATCATCTCAAATTAGATAGGAATATATATGAGATAACTGTGAAAAGATAGAAGCCACCAATAGCAATACAGATCGTCCAAGATAGGGTTCCAGCCAATAGAAATACTGCTGTGACTACCTTAGCCACCAGAAGCAGCAGAACTGATCTTCGGGGTACCAGCTAATAGAAGCAGCACAAACATGCATTAGTTGACCACCACAAGCAACAATTTGTATTCACATCGGGTACCACCTTCCATTTTCACCCCCACTATTCCTGCACCCTAATCTAGTAATAATGTATGATCGACTCCGCATGCAAGAGACCACAAAAGCCACCAGAAGCAAGATTATTATCCCGGAGGGTACCAGATATAAAATACATCAGCAGCATCAGCAATATCCACCAAAAACAATAACAAAAATTATCCAAGAGGGTACCAGATATTGACAAACCAACAGCTTCAGCAATATCCACCAACAGCAATAATAATAATCTTCATGGGTACCAGCAATCGAATTCTCTGCATAGTAAGCCAACAGCAATTTCCAACTAGAGTAACTTACCTACCGCCCTATAGAAAACCGCTATAGCTCTTGGCTGCATCTCTGTATCCCCCGAGATTCAGGAACTCTTCAGCAATATTAGCGACCAATCAATTCTGAACAATTTGCATATTACAACAAGAAGGACTTCACTAGGGCATATGACTGGGATTTATTATAGTATGTAGGTAAACAATGGCAGCAATACCTCCCGCCGCCGATAGCCCGGATACTTGGTATTGGTAGACGTACTGGTATAGCCCCGACTGTGAGTGTGTGCTGTGGCAATGGTGTTGCTGCCGCAATGAGCTCAATGTTTACCATAGCTATACCTTGTATTCCTTTATCACTAGTTATGGAAATAATGCTTCATACTTGGGTCTTGAAGGGGGCAGGCTGAATACGGGGATCTTTATGCTCCATTTGAGATTTTACTATAATGACAGTGAAGATATGAAATGATAACAGTACTGTAATTTCCACAAATGTTCTGGGAATCCAGAATGACACCCTGCCAACAAAAATTCTTCTAAAATAAGCTTTTGCGAATATATTAAAGCTCATGTGTGTATTAGTCTTGATAATAAGAGGACCACTACTGCCCGCTTCATAGAAGAGTGTACTGAAAACATAAAAAGAGCTGCTGAAGCAATGCACATAGTCCATGCCGATCTTGATGAAATTGGCAAACACAAGGCTCATGTGTGTATTAATCCTGATAACAAGAGGACCACTACTGCCCGCTTCATAGAAGAGTGTACTGAAAACATAAAAAGAGCTGCTGAAGCAATGCACATAGTCCATGCCGATCTTCATGAAATTGGCAAACACATATGGAAGCATATGGAGATATTCAAGGTATATCTCGTGTTTTCTGTTATTAGTTTGAATTATCTGTAATGCATCATTATGGATAGAAAGTCAATTGGGGATAAATGGCCGCATCCTCTTCTCCAATGCATAATGACTCCCAACGCTCTGCATCAGCAGCCAGAAGATATGAAATACGTACTGGATATTTGTTTTCTTCGATTTCACAACCACCGTAAAACACAAGTTATGGATCCTCTCAAAAAATCTTAAATAATTTCCGGAATGAAAATCGAATGGGTAAGAAAATGTTGAAGCAACATTAGCAGCGATGACAATAAATTGATGCTTAAGCTAAACTTCGAATTCACTAGAAACAGTTAAAGCATTTGTGCCTGTTAGAGCATTTACCTATGTTCTGCAGAAGCCTCCTATTCATTCCATCTGTTTGCAACTGGAATCACCCCAACTGTTGTTGACGCTTCAATACCAATAGCTTCGACACAAATCTGCATATTCATTAATCAACTCTGAGTTAATCTTCAAGGTCATTCATATATATTTAACAAAATTTCCAAGTATCACAGGAGAACATTAGCTTGAGAGAAAAAAATCAACTCTATCATGGAAATAAAAAGCTATATAAATAAACGTGTAGATGCAAGTGGCAGTTCAACAGTTATAAAAGAAGACTTCTTACTGGAACAACCAATAATATAATGATCACAAGATATAAAACAGACAAACAGTGTGTAAAAGCCATGGGTGCAGATTACACTAAGGTTATAATATCTATTAATATTAATATATAATATGCAAATGAAATATTGAAATTGGAAATGAATTCAGAAAATATCTATGTTTATTTAAGAAAAAACGTGTTTCCCTCATCCACTCGCATCAAAAATACACTAATCTCCTACAACAACTTTTTATTCGTCAGTCCTTTGCAAAAAGCACATCGCACCTGTCACATAAATTAATGCGTAGCCAAATAGCTCTATAAATAAATAATATTTCTTCGGCACTCAAGCGTAAACAGCGACACAACAAAAATTAGGAGAATTTCCATCAACCAAATTCAATTTGACATGACGAATCAATCCTGTCCTTGAACTACATAATTATATTAGCTGGTCTCATAGCATGGATAGCTGAACTCTCTCTTTGATTCCTGAACAATTACCAAACTCAGATGATTAAAAGCAAATTAATTTGCTTGGAATTTGCACAATAAGGCTGCAAAGATAAATTCCAACGTATTGACTCCCATAGTGGGTATGATAATTGTCAACACAGATGAATATGAAAATTGAAAGTACAACAATTTTCTTCCATTTTTCCTTTATATATTGCTGAATTGAGATGAGCTCACATGCCACACATATCACATCTTAGGTATGACTGAAAATAAAGTTTAATTTGGAAAGATACTCAGAGTTGTTTAATAGGCCCCTGATTTCTGCCTTAACTACTTCGGTTCGTTGCTAGTGAATATCTGTATGACTGAAAATAAAGTTTAATTTGGAAAGATACTCAGAGTTGTTTAATAGGCCCCTGATTTCTGCTCTTTTTTCAGAAAGAAAAAAACGCTGTTTTATATATTAAGATATGCAAAACAGTACATATTACATGATTTCTGCCTTAACTACTTCGGTTCGTTGCTAGTAAATATCTCGTAAGTAATGCTAGTGACCTTGTAAGTGAATAGTCACAATGTCTTTACGAAGGGTATGTCAGGGATCCAGTCCAATCTTATCTTAAAGAGTTGTTTAATAGGACTAGACACAAAACTTCTAGAAATACAATGTGAGTTGTCAATGAAGTTCCATTAAATAGTGCTTGTAATTTCAGAATATGTAATTCAGTAAGTACTTTTGTGAGCTTATCAGGCATGCTCTATCATATAATATCATGATAATAGTAGTTTTGTCACCCACATTACACTCATTCTATCCATCAACATGGTTGGCATAAAAAGAAAATGGCCATGTATTACAAATTTTGAAAAATTGTAGTATTTTGGGGTTGCACTTCGTAAGAGACATCATGAAATTGGTATTTAAACCAACACATGGTATAATTCCTGTTGTTGAAGGCCGGGAAGAAGAATATAAAAGCGCCTGTATATTGGCATTCTTAGTTTCTACATGGTAACTGACAATGAGTTCCGGAGTCAGAAAATGATAGCAATTCTAAAGAATTTGAAGCTAAGAGTTTGGTTTGAAAGGACGTGTGTGATCGCTACCACTGTAAGCGACCAAGAGTTTTGTCCGAGGACAGAGAAAGAAAAAGGGTTTAACCAAAACTCTTAAAAGGCAAGTGTGTTTATAATTTTATTGTTAATATCTTTCAACTGTAAGCGACCAAGAGTTTTGTCCGAGGACAGAGAGAAAAAGGGTTTAACCAAAACTCTTAAAAGGCAAGTGTGTTTATAGTTATATTGTTAATATCTTTCAACTGTAAGCGACCAAGAGTTTTGTCCGAGGACAAAGAAAGAAAAAGGGTTTAACCAAAACTCTTAAAAGGCAAGTGTGTTTATAATTTTATTGTTAATATCTTTCAACAGTTTATTGTTTCTGATAATTTGAAGCAAGGAAAGAAGGAAATATCCTTGACAAATGCACAAAAGAAGATCACACTACTAGAAGAGAAAACTGCCAAACCCCGACAACTCTCACAAATCATTTGTGTGCAGTAATTTTATTGAAAAGAGAGTGTGCACAATATCTTTTGCACTTCCAGAGTAGCTGGGAAAAATCCTTGACAAATGCACAAAAGAAGACCACACAACCAGAAGAGAAACCTGCCAAACCCCGACAACTCTCAGAAATCATTTGTGTGTAGTAAGTTTATTGAAAAGAGAGTGTGGACAATAACACTCTGCACTTCCAGAGTAGCTGTTAGAAATGTTAGAAATAGTATACTTGCAGATCAGTACAAGTATTCATCGGCTTAATTTCACAAACCAAATACTATCACTCTCAGCCTAATTTACTAGTCCACTGGGGAGTGTGCTTAATTGGGAAGGATTTCGAAGAGTCTGGACCACTGGGAAGTGTGCTTAATTGGGAAGGATTTCGAACAGTCTAGACCACTGGGGAGTGTGCTTAATCACTCAGTTATTGTTGGTAATTTTTACATTTTTCTCCGTAACCCTGAATTTCGTTCTTACCACTAGCGTTTTACCCTAATTCACTGAATTATGCCGAAGATAAAGAATCATAGAATCATAGATAGCTCGTTATTGAACTCAGTTATTGATTTGTCGCGGAAAGATGCTGGTGGATAAACTTCACCAGGCCAGAATGCTCAATACTGATCATTTTTTCCTGGAGAACTTAGAATGAGAGACAAGCATAAACGAAAGCTACAGAGGACCGAAACTATGAAGTAGACGAGTAGTTACTAGATTGCATTTTTTTTAGTAATCACTGATTATATATTCAGTTTCAGTTTTTTATTAGCTACATTACATAAATTTATGTGCCATTTCTGAATTTAAATTAAATAATAAATAAAATAAATAAAAAATTAGTTGGAAAAACATATGGGAGTGCATGCCTGTCAAAATTCATGCCACTGGGAAAAATGAACATTTTTCAAATGGGAACTTGAAAATATTTTGCACATGGGAAATTACATTTTGCAAATCGTAACTTAAAAATGAACATTTTGCACATGGGAACTTGCTGGGAGTGCAGGTAATATTTTTATTTCCAGTGATTTTCAATGGAAGTGATAGACAAATTATTTTATTAAAATGCAGAAATCGCAGCAAACAAAACTTTGTGGGTGAATTACAACCTGACTTAGCAAGCCGCCACTGCTTAAAGGGAGAAGGGATGGAGGGGAGAGGGAGGCAGAAGCAATAGGACAACAAATGGAAGCTAGCTTACTTTTAATAATTTTAGGACTAGAAATAAAATTAGATACAGCAGACGAAGTAGATTGCGTAACATTAAAATGTAAAGGTGAAGGAGAGGTCGCAGTACCCGGGATGGGTCTGAATTCCTCCTCTTGCAAGTGTGATGCCTCTGATGGAGATACTTGATGTGCGGTCATGGAAGGAATCTGGCGAGAGACACGCTGCAGTCTCGATTCCGAGCTCTGCTTATGTTGAGTAGAGGCCATGCCAAACACCTCTATGGTTTGTGTCCCAGCGTGAACCAGTGTTTTGGGTTGGGTCGCATTGGCCGCCATAAAATTTGGCAGTCTTTTTATAGATGCCCCACCTCATGGCATCTCCTACATCTGAAAGGTACCCCTTCATAATCAAGGATTTGGCTTCTGGAGATATCCCTATATTTCAAGACATAACTCACAACCAATCCTTCACATGTGTCCAGGGGCACTAGGAATCTTGCCATCGAGATGTTCCCCATCTCCATATAGGATCGATCGTGGTCTAAGTATATGCCCAAACCTCAGGAACGAACAGAAGGCACGACCTTTTGTGAACTACGACTATGCGACTTCCATTGGTCGCTATCCTCACTCAGGTCACCAAGTCACATGACTTAGACAAAGGCAGAAAGGATGAGCTGCAACCCTGCGACCACTACAAGTCGCAATTCTTGCCAAGTCACAGCGTCTCAATGCTCTGAGGTCGCATGCCGCGGTTTGTCCCAACACAAAACACCACGTGGGATTTGCCTTTGGTTTTCGTCATCAATCACCATTGGAAAGAGAAATCAAGCTACATCTAACTATATGTTTCGGTTATATGATAGCCATCAGTTAGCATTCCAATTTTTCTCCCCATACCATGATTAAGCGAGTTCGGTATAGGCATGCGCGATTTGTTCGTACATTCTTATGTAGAAGAGGAGTACAAAGGGGTCCAAACTGATTTTAGCTTCATGAATATATTACATCTCTTATATTGTTTCCTTAACGCATATATATGTGTGTGTGTATGTGGCTAATTTAATGTGTTCACTCGCAGGGAACACGAGGAAGCTATAGTGTTGACCTAGATGAAAAAAGTTGTTGACTTCCTCCAGAAGCTGCACAACTAGGATTCAAACCAAAAATAAAGCTCACATCATGTGGATGCTCAAGATCTCACTCACGAACGGAACACCACTGTCCCATTTTTGGACTCACGCAAGTTCCCTTGGCACTGTAATGGAATTTGCAGCAGAGAGAAGCTGTTGGTTTGCGTGGCGAAAGCTGGGGTTGTCCTCCAGCGAGCAAGGTTCTGAGCTTTCCAAAAGAGAAGTGCAGAAGGAAAAACCCTAGGTTGCAACCCCCCAAGTCGCAGACCGCCCCAGGTCGCAGAAGACCCCAATTCGCAGGTCGCAGATGACCCCAGGATGCAGGTCGCAGATGACCCTAGGTTGCAAGTCGCAAGCCAACCCAGCAGTCGGGGAGGTCAAGAGTCAAGAGTAACTTAAGAGTCACTTTAGCCTATATATGTGGCTTCGGGAAATCAACAATGGACTTTTAGCTCTGCAATTGAAGCCAGGACACGAGAGTGAATTGGTGTTGGAGAGCTAAAGGCACTCAGCTCTTGGGATCAAGTAGAGAGAGAGGTAGCGAGGCTAGGGTTTTGGTATCATGCATTGAGATGAATAGCCCATGTTCGACACTACTGGGTTTTGAAAAGTTTTAAAATGTGTATTTGAAGTTGCAACATCATTAATAATATATTCTCTTTTCCGGCACTGATTCACGTGCTTGCTTGTGGTGATAGTACTAGCTGTCTAATATTTCACTATGTTGTACGTGTGCTTTCATGCATGAAATTGGTTATGAACTAATTCACAATGGTTGCATGTACGTTTGCTTTCGAATTAGTGTTTATTTGTTCCTTGCCATGTCAGTGATCTATTGTGAACTGCTTTGTAGTTAACTTCTGGCGTGTTTTCTTTCATGTATACATTTTGACTGGGTTTTTGGCTCACCGATCCCGCTCATGGCGTACCCCCCTTTTTATTTTGTTGCTTAGACTTGCTTATATCTTTGTTTGTGGTTCATCAATCTTGGGCTAATTTTGCTTCACTGATTGATCATTTCGCCCTTGCCTCCGCTTCATCATCTTTTCATCCGACGACCAAGAGTGGGAACACTTCTGGCGGCAATCGGGCCCACATACCGGATGGGGCTTCTATCCCAAATGGTGTGAGGTCTAATTGGGACCTTTCACCGGGGAGACCCCCCTTTATTGTCAGCGGTACAAATTTTCCCGTCAACACAACCCTAAACCCTGTTTGTCCAAGTGATGACGCGCTTGCCTCCATATCCATGAGACGAGTTCCAGTAGTGTAGTGTCCACCAACATCACATCCACATGAGCCCCAGTTGTCTGCTGAGCTAAGTAGTTTGACCAAATTTGTACTGGCTCCAATGTATCGGAGGAGTAATCCAACTGCTCTTCCTCCATTACAGTGTTTCTTGCAGAGTCGAAGGTATCCATAAAAATCTGCCAAAATCCCTAACCCTTCCTCCTTTCGCGGTAGTTCCAAGAATGCAATGCCTGTTGCTGTCAGTTACTCAGCTGGGGTCTAGGTGTGTGCAGGGTTATTATTATTTCCCCATATATCGGGTTGTCTCTGTCCACAAAACCACGAGACCTTCAGGGGCCAACCCAACTTCCACTGCCTGTGACAGTTAACAGTAACCGATATGCTCAGGGTTGTCTCTTACCATTAGCTACTTGAACCAATGCTTGGGCCAATGACCTTTGATTCTACATGAATAAAGGGCCACTCCCCACCAACAATGACTTTGTCAACATTCTCTAGTCCAACTTTGATTTTGGGATTTTGGCCCATTATAGCTTGGTGTTTGAAAAACTTTCTTTCCACTTCAACACTTATACCTCGAAAAAGACTATCACCACATTTAGCCGTCCTTGGGAGGATGTCCGAAAACTCAAGACTCGAGAGTTGTGGAAGATTTATGTGTTTACTTGGATGCTAATATAAAGAGTATATTAAGGGAATTTAATAAGTTGAAAGAAGCCATTAAAGAAACTCGACATCGAACATGAGTTGTGGAAGATTTATGTGTTTACTTGGATGCCAATATAAAGAGTATATTAAGGGAATTTAATAAGTTGAAAGAAGCCATTAAAGAAACTCGACATCGAACATGAGATGTGGAAGATTTATGTGTTTACTTGGATGCTAATATAAAGAGTATATTAAGGGAATTTAATAAGTTGAAAGAAGCCATTAAAGAAACTCGACATCGAACATGAGTTGTGGAAGATTTATGTGTTTACTTGGATGCTAATATAAAGAGTATATTAAGGGAATTTAATAAGTTGAAAGAAGCCATTAAAGACACTCGACATCAAACATGATTTCCTTCGCTAAAACTCAAAAAATGAAGAAAATGCAGCAGCTCTCAACATCTACCACCAATTGCTGACAGATTAAATCAAGCATAAAATAGATGGACAATAGGATGGAAAGGATGAAGAAAAATGCTGAAATAAAATTGGAATCCTCCCAAGACGGCAATCGCAAGACCAGTAGTCATTTGACAAGTACAAGCTCACCATTGTTTTGAGACAAACCAACATTCAACCTTTAATTTAAACTCTAGTAAGGGAAAAAAAACAAAGCTGGCTAGAAGTTTCTCAGCATTTTGGTTCCATTTTTGGATGAAGCTATATCCAACATGTAGATTTGATCTGTTGTAACCAAATTTCCAAGCGAAAATTTTGTCCAGAGATGGAGTTTCTCTTGTCATGGTTATACGCAAGATGAGCCTCTTGTAAGTTCTAGTGGACTACTATGATACTATCCAATTGCAGTTCGGTTGAGCACCAACGGATACAATAGGCACCATAGAGAGATTCTCACGATCTGATCCATGTGGAGGTAAGCATAAGAGAAGGAAAGGCCTTAAACATTCACATGTTTTGTTCGAAAAAGTCAGGATTGCTTCTATCCACATCAAGGATCCAGATGGACTCGGTCTTGATGTTATTTTAAAACTAAGCAATCATAAGCTTCTCAATGGATTTGCACTAGATGTATTTCGAGCAGAGCAATCCACGCAAGAAGATGTTACAGCCAAGGAGATAAAAGCACAAATTGGAGACAATCAAGATGGATTGTAGTAAACATAACTTATAACACACCAACACATGCCCTTCAATTATTTCAGTCAAAATTTAGACCAGACCACATTGAATTCCCATGGTTGGAGCCCTCTAGAGAGGGCTTTTGAAATAGAAAATTAAGCAGACTAAGATGTTACAACCAAGGAGATCAAAGCATTGCTGCTGCAAATTGGAGACAATCAAGATGTATTGTAGTAAATAGAACTTATAACACACCAACAAATTCCCTTTAATTATTTCAGTTATAATTTAGACTAGACCACATTGAATTCCCATGGTTGGAGCCCTCTAGAGAGCTTTTGAAATAGAAAACTAAGCAGACTTACTTTGAGAACTTGTGACAGGGGTTAGCTGAGATAGCTTGGGAAATTAACTGATAAGAAATAGATTATGATGGGTATGAAAGTTATCAGTGTGCGCACTTTTTGGTCTAGGAATTCAACGCATATTGTTGCAGTGTCACACAGGCTGGCAGTTATATTCAATAACTTTGCCAATCTGTTGAAAATGTAGCGAACAAGGTCTTTTGGCTTGTGCATCAACTAGTGAAGACCTCGAATTATCCTCATGAATTAGACTTCAGTTAGGATGAGTTATTTCCAATTTACCGGAATAATCATCAAGTTAGCATGCATAGAGTTGGAGCTTCAATTAAAGAAGAGTCTTCCTCAATTTGACTAGTTGGAACAAGCTAGTCTTCAGTCTTGATTAAAGGAAGTGCTAGTTAGATCTCCAATGTTGATTAGAGAGAGCACAAGTTAACAACTCCAGTGATGATTGGAAGGAGAGCAAGTAATACCCTCAGTTAACTCGCTATCAGAGCTTGAGTTCTAAATTAAGCTAGGCCTCTTGGCATGGATTGAAGTTCACCTATAAAGAGAGGACAAAGGCACAAGTAAATCACATTGTTTTGTGCACAAAGGTTTGTGACAAGACATAGCTCACGAGTTAGTGTGAGAGAGCCTTGATTGTGGAGCTCAAGAATTGTGTCCTAAAGAATAGGAGGCACAAGTGCGTTAGAATTTAGGAGAATTGGTTGTGTGTAGGTTATGTGGAGTCGGGCTCCTAAAAAATAGGAACTCAAGCGCGCTAAGAAATAGGGCCAGAAGTGTGCTAAGAAATAGGAGATCAGCACAATGAATATAATATAAGGGGTTCAAGTGCGCAAGGAAGGAGAAGCATAATAGAAGCAAGACAACAGGGTTTGCAGGGCAAGTCAAGGAAGCAGAGGAAGAATTGTGGGCAGGAACCGAGATCAAGTGGTGATCAAGGCAAGCCAAGATTAGTCATATAAGCTGAGAATTGTGTGAGAAGTAGAACACTTTCTCAAGAGAGACAAATTGGATTGTAAAAGTTTCAATTGCTCCAAGAACAATCAATAAAATAGTCTAGGTTTTCCATGTTGGGTTTCCTAAGAAAAATAATTGTGTAAATTTGTGTGATGCGCTTTTATCTCTTTTTTTTTATAAGTTGTTAAGAGGCTTTGTATCTTGAACAAGAACATGTTAACGCCAGTGTAACATTTCCATTTCTTTCATATCAAATTTCTCGGAAAAATCTTGAATCTCACACCCATGAACAAGATCATACTATCTTGGAACCATGAAAACATGATAAATTATTGCGCAAATAACAAATATTTCAATGTATTTAAGGACAATAGTATTTGGTAGGAGAAAAGTATGCCTCAACCATCCTCTGTGCAACGTTTGTAGAATGTTTAGTGCATCTTCACCACCACTTTATAGACCATACAATTGTGGTTGTTCACTACATAAAAAAGATCAATATAGTTGACTATGAGAACATAGATAAAATAAAGAACAATTCGAATAACAAACAAATGGAGCCACAAATTAGCGAAAGATACTTTTAAATGAAGAGCACAAATTAGCGAAAGATACTTTCAAATGAAGAGCATTGCGTATAGAGATGTTGACTCACCTTCACTTGTGAACAATAACCTCAAGTTTCTCTGCATGCTTCCTTAATTTCCGTTTTCGCACCCAACAACGAAACCAAAATGCGATTACAAAAACAATTAAAAAAAAAAACACAAAGGAAGAGAAGAACACACCCAACAAATAAAACCAAGACCAAACTACGAAAAACAAGAAAAAAATGGAAAAAAAAAGAAAACAAGTACAACGCAGCATGGCCATGCATAAACTCAAAAAAACAAAACATGTAGACAAGAACAAAGAAAAATTTGCAAACATCCCATTTGCAGATCATCTCCCCTACAATATTTTGTCCTCTGCTGAAAGGGAAAAAAGTGGATTGAATAAGGTTAAAATACACACAATTACTCATGTTAAACATATTTCAAAACCAATAATTATTCATAATATATAACACACTATTTTTTTTTATAACGATGGACACAATTTTGTATTCCACTTGCTCGTGCTCATCAGAACAAACCATCTACAAAAGATGCACAATAATTAAGCATAATTAAACTAGAGAGTACACAATAACGAATCATAATAAGAAAGACACGTTTCTTCAAGATTGTTATATAAAAGGGGAGAGTCCATTTTTGTATTTCACATATTCATGCTCACTAGAACAAGCCATTGCAATAGATACATAATAAAATATTAGATTTCTAATAAAAGTCAAATTACTAAGTTTGAAGCCATGAACTTCCACAAAAACATGCCAACAAACAAAAAAATGCAAACTTCCCCTTTGCACATTATCTCTATTGCAGTGTCCTCTCCTCCACTGAAAGGAAAAAAAGTAGAGTGAATAAGGTTAAAATAAAGACAGATAGTAATGGAAAACCTAATTCAAAATGAATAATCATTCATAATAGCAAACATACCTCGTCTAGAGTTTTTCATATAAAGTGTTGTGGATGATTTTGTCACCCTCCTAGAGACAGCCTAGAGTTGCCATAGACCAGTGCCTAGGACATCTTAATATAGCAAGGAGCTCATTATATGCTTGGGTTGTTAGTCCAAAGAGCCCACTTACTATCTCTTGCTTGAACAAGGAAATTAGATTAGAATGGGACCAATCTCTCTCAGAAGCTGATACAAAGATAAGAATAGTGTAGGAACATCATGTAAAACTCCAATACAAAGGCATCGACAATAAGAGACAACACTCTTTATCAAAAGAGGGCCGGCTCAAATAATATATCACAGAAATCAAATTACAGAAGTGAGTACAAAGAAGTAACATAAGAAGATATTAGCTGGGCATTCAAGCAAAGCCCAGATACACAACAGAACCACATAAGGTCATACCAATCTATGAATCCTTATATGACAATGGCGTTTTAAAAGCACCCTCCTCATGCAACTAATATAGCAGAAAATGTGGAAAAGATGAACATGGAACAATATATCATGACTAGGCCTATTTAAAGCGCTTGACTAATTCCAGAAAGGGCATCAACGAGGATGAATCCTCACTACAAACTAGTGAGCCACTTGCATTCTAGAACATGATACAAGAAGATAAATAACATGAAATGAGAGATTGTATTAACACATAAGAGAAATTACATACTGTGAGATACCAAAGATCAGAATCCTCGTTACAGTTATAACTCCTCCTCACTGAGACCCTACGGGCTCTGAGCCTTCACACAGAAATATTACAAAATGTATGCAAAAGCCTTTTCACTGCACAGTTTGCTGATAGAAATCTGGAACCCTTACAATGTCTTCTTTTTGAGCTTTTATAGGGAAAATAGAGGATTCTAGAGGAGGAGGTAGATGAAGCACATTTAATGACTCAGTTTGAATAAAATGGCGGAAAACATTTGCGCCCTCTCTTATGAATGACTGACTATAAATGAATGTACTTAACAATCTGTCTAAGGAAATAAATGCTGGGAGATTAAAATCTCCTTATATACATGACACAAATAATAAAATATATACAGTGTGTTGCCTTCAGCTGAGGGAAAATCTGCTGCCGTAAGAGACCTGAGATAGTCTGCATTTCTGTACTGTACTCGCGGCCCTCGATTTTGGATTCAAATCCTGGATCTTTAATGCAGGGCGAATTTCTTTGGAGGGTTCTGCGAATGCATTTCTTTGTCTTCTTTAATTTGCAATCATTTCTTGCACCTACCCTCAGCTTCTTCATTGAATTTAACCCACAGAAAATCGTCTTTCATGGGCTTTAAACCTTTGCAACAGCGGCAGCGAATTAAAACGTCCTCCCGTTATCTTGAAACTTGCAAAACCCACAAAATATTAGAGAAACCCGACACAGGTGGAGGCAGGGACGATGGATACATGATCGACCGGGAGAAATACACAGGGTGGCAGAAGAAAAACAGTGGAGGTTTTGACAAATAGACGAAATTCAGACTTTTTACATAACACAGTCTGGACGTGAGGAAAGAATAACAATAATTAAGAATAAAACATATAAACACACACATATATATATGGCGTGGAGGAATATTACGGATGTACGAGACCAAAACGTGTGGACGTACGGGAGGCAAGTGGATGGGTGATGTGGCGGAGTCAACAGGTGGGGAGACTGAACTCTGGACTGTCGGATTACAAACGCGGATCAACGGCTAGAAATGGATGGGAGCGACACGATGGTGGGCCGCAGGTCACGGCAGTCAGGGGTTAAAAGGGGAGCAACGCCGAAGGATGTCCGCCGTTGGATCGACATCGCTGCATCCGATCATCCGAACAAATTCCTACGCTCGCTGACAGACAGATCTTAACGCGCTGGGAAAGTGTTTTATAACCTCTACTCAAAGACACGCTGACGCTTCGTATGGGACGCGTCTCCACTGGGAATACCGCTTCTCTGAGAGTCGTATGGAGTGCTACATCGGTTTTTTGCGCGCGGGGACCTACACACACGACAATTACCGTGCCGTTTTTGATTTAGATCGGACGGCTGCTATCGCCCCGAAAACTTTAAGCATCGTAGCTCCATTCCCTTTGGCTCATGTTTTTCGGGCTCAGGTCATGTGACGCCGATAGGAAAGAGGCTAAGACCCTGGGGCTTCGGCTCAATATATTTAAAAAGCGGGTTTTGAACCTTTGGGTAATGCATTTTAGGCGGAGATGATAGAATCAAACGGGAGCATCAGGATCTTAAGCTAGGGCAGAGGTCCGAAGGATATTCAAAAAGGTGGCAGACCAAAAATTTACGTGCAGGGGGTAAATATGTACAACATTGGCTCCATCTGGGGATGACATGTTCATCCTCGGGCATGTCGAGAACACGCAGACCATGGAATATTTCACTCCGTTCTTCAATTCCCCTGCGCTTCTTCTTCAGGTAATTGTCAGCATTCTTTCCTTTATTCAAATAAAAACTGAAATAACTTATATACAATATATACAATCAGGCATTCCCAACCTGGGTCAGAATTGGAAATATGGCTTGAGGAATTGGCCATTCACAGGTGCATCCAACAAATCACCCTATAGGTTTTCTAAAGAAAAAGTGTTGTTTCTTCCTAGCTTCACTATTTTGAATGGCCCGAACCACAGCGGATCAAATTTAGCATGCTTGCCCTTTTCTGCTCTGCGAACATCCCATCTGAGAACCAGGTCTTTGACTTGAAGATTTCTATCCTTTGCATGCTGATCAAAGACATTCTTCATTTTCTCCTGATATTCTATCAGTCTCTGATCTACCTGATTCTGTGTTTCCTCTAATTCGACCAATTGATTAATCCTTCTGATCATATCATCTGTTCTTTCCCGGTTTTCCCTGCATAAAACGTGCCATAGGCAATGCCAATTGCATAGAAACACGATCGCTCTTCCATATACCAACTCATATGGGGATTTCCCGTTGCTCTTTTGCTACGGTTATTCTATTTTCCCATGTAGCAAATTTCACCTCAGAGTCCCAATTCTTCGATTCTCACTTATTGTTTTCTTCAAGGTTTCACTCAAAGAAGTTTTATTGCATGACTCACCTAGACCATTTCCCGGTTTTTTAGGTCAGGAGTGAGCTTCAATGTAATGTTATACCTTGCATTTTACGAACCTCGGGGCAGTAATTTAAAAGCCCGCAAGTATCAACCGCCATACCTCGGGTGACAACCAAACCTAGATATGATATTGTCCTCTATAAACTTCATTATTACAAAGATTCGTAGTATTTCGTAGGTATGGCTTCCACCATTTCGTGAAATAGTTCAGAATTGGTTAATATCCATTTATGTTGGCCACTTGATGGGGGATGTATCTCTCCTATAAAATCTAATCCCCATTTCTGGAAGGGTTCATTTACATGGATAGGGATTAAGGGCAAAGACACTAGCTTCTGCCTCTCTGCAAACCTTTGGCACTTGTCACATGCTCTGACCCAAGAAAAAGTATCTGAATATAACTTTGGCCAGTAGAAACCAGCCCTCAAAATTTTATGGGTTGTAGCCCTCCAGCTGTAATGTCCTCCACATATCCCCTCATGAAATTCTGTCATTACATTTTGCACTTCATTTTCTGTGAGGCATAAAAGCAATATGCCTAGAGGGTCTCTCCAATAGAGCTGTCCATTGGCAATTATATATTTCTGCGATTTCATCCTTACAGCTCTGTATTTCACCTTGTCACATCCTGTAGGACAGCTAAGTGTTAACAGATATTCAACTATTTCTTTATACCAAGGACTAGTCAGATATTTCACATGTATCTTCTGAGTGGCCATTTCTAGTCTTTGTTGTTCCTCTTCTTTTTCTGATTCTTCATTTGCCATCATGGATAGATTAATGCCCAGAGCTTGATGATTTGATTCAGATAACATCTTGGCAAGTCCCTGTCCTTTCACCAATTTAGTAGGTTTTATATCCAAATCATACTCCTGAATTTTTGCAATCCATCTTCCCCTTCTGCCTTCACTGTCTCCCTGAACCAGAATGTCTTTGACTGCTGCTGTGGGGACGTATGCTGTAATGTGAGATTGAAAAATATAGACTCTGAAAGCTTTAAGGGACTTTACCAGGGCATATGCCTGTTTCTCTAAAATATTATATTTCAATTCAGCATCATACAATACTTGGCTGAAGAATGCTATGGGCTGTTCATATCCCTCTTCATTTTTCTGCAATAACACTCCAGCAATTGTATGGGGTGAGGCAAATGAGAAAATCATAATTGGCTTTTTGTAGTCTGGCCCTGCTAACACAGGAGCTTCAGAAAATGCCCGTTTTATCCTTGTGAATGCATCTCTAGAATCCTGGGACCATTTTACTTCATTTTCCTTTTTCAACATATTGGTTATGTGCCTAACTATCTCCGCGTAGTTAGGGATAAATCTTCTCAAAAAATTTATTCGCCCCAAAAATACCTGTACTTCTTTCTTATTTCTTGGCAAAGGAATGCTGTTTATCACTTCAACTCTCTTAGGATCAATTTTTATACCATCTTTAGTCACGATATGTCCTAAGAGTTTTCCTTCATCTAATGCAAACAAAGATTTTTGGGGGTTAAGAGAAAGGCCATACCTTCTGCATTTTTCAAAAGTTCTCTTTAAATGCTCGATATGCTCATCATCGTTTTATAGAACACTGTGATATCATCAATATACACCACCAAGAACTTGTCCTGTTCTCCGACAAAGGCTATGTCCATTGCCCTTTGAAAAGTAGCTCCTGCATTAATCAATCCGAATGGCATCCTCTCATACATAAAGGTTCCCCATGGTGTAGTGAATGCGGTCTTTTTCTGGTCTTCTGGGCACACAGCTACTTGATTGTAGCCAGAAAATCCATCCATCATTGACATTCTGGATGCTCCCACTACTTTCTGCAGGATGTGGTCCATCTTGGGCAGTGGGTAGTTATCTTTGAGAGATGCTCTGTTCAAATTCCTGAAGTCTACACACAGCCTTATTTCTCCATTCTTCTTTCGGACAGGAACGAGGTTCGCTATCCATTCTGAGTATCTTAATGGTACAATTATCTTGGCCTTCAACAACTTCTTAATCTCTTTCTCAATAGAGGGAAGCAGCAGAGGGTTGATCTGTCTGAGTTTTTGCTTATAAGGCTTTGCATCTTCCCTCAATGGAATCTTGTGTTGCATTATACTAACATCAAAGGTTTTTAGGTCCTCATAGGACCAAGCAAATACATCTTTGTAAGATTGAAACAACTTCAAATACTTTTCTTTGTATTCTTCTGGGACTCTTTTAGATAATTTAACAATTTTGGGATCAGCATGAGTACCCAGATTCAAATCTTCCACTTGATCTTCTTCTGTCACTCTGCTTGGCTGCATTGGTACATCATCTTTATTAAATAATCTTTCTAGAGGTACCAGGCCTCTAGGTATAATATTACCTTTTAGCTGCAGCACTTTATTTCCTGCTATCTTCTCTTCCCATTTGTTTTCTGCAATATTTTCAACTTCTTCCTCTTCATTATCATCAATCTTCATATTGGAGAATTCTCCCACTGTCTCCATGAATCTTTTCATCTATTCATCATCTTCGAATACCTGCCAATGCTTTATATTATCTGGAATGGATGGTCTGTACCGTACCTCCACTTCATATCTTAGAAGCGGATTCTGAGATGATCTTGTGTGTGTACTGCGCCATAATGTAGAATTCATATTCCCGTTTTTTGCTCCCGAGGCATGAACTGTATGTTAAATGCTGAGAAGAAATTTTCTATCATGTCCCATACTTCGTTTCTATATGCCCTGAGCCGTGGATGCTTAGTTTGACATTCATTTTTAATCTGCCTTACAACCAGCTCAGAGTCTCCAAACACTTTTAGACACTGGATGCCCATATTCTTGGCCGTCTGGAGTCCCAATAATAGTGCTTCATATTCAGCTACATTGTTTGTAGCCTCATACTCCAGTTTAAAAGACAGTGGCACCCACTTCCCTGTGGGAGAAATTGTTCGATCTTCTTTTTAGGTCATTTCACTTGGATTTGACCAAAAAGGGGCTCATGAGCGTAACTTTGATTTTCTTCTAACATAAAACATGAAAAGTCTCCCTCTTTGTTATAAACTGGGGAATTATCTGAGCAGTCAGCCTTAGTTACCATATTGACAAATCTAGTCTCCCTGTATAACCTCCTTTCTTGGCCTCCAAAGACTGGGACAGTGGCATATGTTAAATCCAATTTGATTGATCCTGACCTTGTACCAGACTCCGACAACAGCATGCCAAAGCGAATGATATCAACAACCACAATGTCCATGACCACACTTTGCCGGGGATTTGAGCCAAATTTTCATCACTGTGAATCTTAATCATCCTCAAGACCCTTTTAGAATCAAATGAATATAAATATTTATATGGTCTTGTAATCAGCTCTAGTTGCTCCATGACACAAAGGCATAAGATTATGGGAAGCCTGCATCTAACATACACAAATGTTGTGTCATGAATAACTAGGGATACATAAAAGGGAGGAGTAGAAGGGTCTATCTCCTCGACGTGTGGGCCAAAGACTACCATGGGTCTTTCTTCTTGAAGGTTTAAACTATCAGGCGCAATTGGTATTTCAGGAGGAAGTATAAAAGAAGTGACTCGAGACTGATATACATGCTGCTTTAATAACTCAGTCAGGGGAACAGGAATCTTAATCTTTTCAAGTTCTTTTTGCAAATTGAAAGCGGACGGGGGCTTTTCTATCGCTACATCTTTTGACTCCTTATTTTCAACTGAAGATTTAATTTCTTTTGACACTGGCTCAGCGCTAGGAGGACTGACTATTTTTGAAGAAGAAGGAATCTGATCATTAGACTGCAAGGGAGTATTTAGAGGATTCTTACCTTTTTCTATGTTTCTCTTTGTTGCTGATTCCTTCCGAGCAGATGTTTCTTTCTGAGATGACTCCTCTTCTTGATCTTGAGTTCTGGTCCTCTTTCTTGAAGATCTGAGATCATATTTTACATTGAACTGTGCTTCCATGAAATCAACGAACTGCTTACAATAATGATCAATCTCTGCTTCTTCATCTTCTTCTTGCAATGGACATTCTATATCATCATTATTTGAAAAAGCCAGATTTGAATCTTCTAATCCATAAGCTGCATCTTCAGTGGAGTCTTCTGCTGGACCTTCCAGGTACAAGGGATGAGGTACTTGGTCTTGTTGTTCTTTTGCTTCTCTGGGCAAAATCTGCAATGGGGGTCTTCTGTACTGGGGATTGTACCCTCTGTTTGGAGCATTGTAATAGTTCTTGGGAGCTGTACTTTTTGCTTCCAGTTCCAGCTTGACCATCTTCTTTATCATCTTACTTATTTCATCCATCTTGTCGGAATCCTTGTCTTGATTGGAGGTAGAAACCTCTTCTTTGCCTTTCCTCCGAGTATCTTGTTCAATTTTTCCCTTTGACTTACCAAAGGCGTTATTAAAAATTTGCTCTCCAACTTGTGAGCATCTCGGGTTCGAGCATCATCCAGGGTGACAGGCATTCTTTCCCGCAGAGAGAAACCGAAGTCAGAGTCAAAAGCTGCTATGAAAATTATCTTGGCAGCAGCCTCATGGGGCTTCATTTCCGGAGGCAGGCTCAGATATAACTTGTTAAATCTTTTGATAAACTCGGATACCCCTTCATTCTATTTCTTCTTCATAGTATTAAACTCAGTAAGGCACATTCCATAATCTTTCTTTTCTCCCCACTTCCTGAGAAAAGCATTCTCCATCTGGTCCCAGGTGGTGATTGAATGGTTTACCAATGTCTTGAACCATTTTCTGGCTTCGCCTTCTAAGGATTGCACAAATAACCTCAGGACCACACCCAGATGTTCAACATTTAAGTTCTCTGCAAAAGAGCAGAAGGTCTCGAGGTGCTTCTGAGCATCAACTTCATTCTCACCATTAAATCTTGGCAAAAGCTTCAAGTAATCTTGTGGCATATCATTTAGCACTTGGGGCAAGGCCAGAGGAGCATATTTATTTAATAGAAAAGCAGGAACATTGGCCATTGGGGGAGGCGGTGGTTGCACAACAATTTGAGATACAGATGAAGGGAGAGGAGTAGGAGGAAGCGGAGTATGAATAACAATGGGAATATATTGCACATAAGCCTGAGGTGTAGATGAGAATAACTCACGGTTAACAGCAGCTACTTCTGTGACCTCTTTAATTTCTTCAGCCTCAGAAGCAGAATAAGGATCTTCTTCAATCCAGGCACTTTCCCTACGTGGAGTTTCTGAGTAAAACTACGGATTTTCTCTTCTAACTTCTTGAGAAGAAGAGGGCGGATGATCTTCAACGGAATATTCAGGGTTTTCAGAACAAACTGACTTCTTCTCTTTCCAAACTCTTTTATGAATGATCTTCTCCGGGTCAGACACAGGTGTTTTCGGCTGTGAAGTATCTGACCTCAAATGGGGCTTCCGGGAAGCCAGGACTTCCAATAAAATTTATCAAATAAAGACCAGTGGAGTCGCCAAGGTGAGAAATCTGCAACTCTTCACATCTCTATGCTCACCTGATTAGAGAGTGAATATGAGATGTCGAACCCAGGGAAACAGATATTCTTGAATTCGTTCCCCGGCAACGGCTCCAGAAAGATGTTGTAGATTATTTTGTCACCCTCCTAGAGACAGCCTAGAGTTGCCATAGACCAAAGCCCTAGACATCTTAATATATAAGGAGCTCATTATATGCTTGGTTGTCACCAAAGAGCCCACTTACTATCTCTTGTTTGAACAAGGAAATTAGATTAGAATGGGACCAATCTCTCTCAGAAGCTGGTGCAAGGATAAGAATAGTGTAGGAACATCATGCAAAACTTCAATACAAAGGCATCAGACAGTTAAGAGACAACTTACTGTAAAGAGGGCCAGTTCAAATAATATACCACAGATATCAAATATCAGAAAGTGGGTGCAGTGAGGAAACATAAAGAAGATATTAGTTAACATGAGACTGATACCCAGATACACAACAGAACCACATAAGGGCATATTAATTTATGAATCCTTATATGACAATGGCGTTTTAAAAGCACCCTCCTCAAGTAACTAATATAGCAGAAAATATGGAAAAGATGGACATGGAACAATATATCATGACTAGGCCTATTTAAAGCGCTTGACTAATTCCAGAAAGGGCATCAACGAGGATGAATCCTTACTGCAAACTAGTGAGACACTCTGTATCTAGAACATGATTACAAGAAGATAATGAGAATGAAAGAGATATTGTATTAACACAAGGAGAGAAATACACCTGGGAGATACCAGCACTGTTGTCCTCACTCTCACTGCGCAAATCTCTCACCGAGACCCTACTGCTCAACCTTCATACATAAATATTACAAAATGTATACAAAAGCCTTTTCACTGCACAGTTTGCTGATAGAAATATGGAACCCTTACAATGTCTTCTTTTCCGTTTTTTACAGGAAAGATAGAGAATTCTAGAGAAGGAGGTAGATGGAGCACATTTAATGACTCAATTTGAATAAAATGGCGGAAAACATTCGCGCCCACATTGTGAATGACTAACTATAATTAAATGTACTTTACAATTTGTATTCAGAAATAAATGCCGGGAGATTAAAATCTCCTTATATACATGACACAACTAATAAAATATTTACAATGTGTTGCCTTCGACTGAGGGAAAATCTGCTGTCGTAAGTGACCTGTAATATTCTGCAATTTTGTATTGTACTCTCGGCCCTTGATTTTGGATTCGAATCCCTGTATTCTTAATTCAGGGCGAATTTCTCTGGAGGGTTATGTAGGTCCATGTCTTCGTCTTCTTCGATGGCAGTCATTTCTCGCACCTACCCTCAGCTTCTTCATTAAATTTCACCCACAGAAAATCGTCCTTCATGGGCTCTCAACCTTGGCATCAGAGGCAGCGAATTAAAATGCCCTCCTGTTATATTGAGACCTGCAAAACCCAAAAAATATTAGAGAAATCCGACACGGATGGAGGCGGGGACGATGGGTACATGGTCGACAGGGAGAAATACATAGGGTGGCGGGAGAAGAACAACAGAGGTTTTGACAAATATACGAAATGCGGGCTTTCTATACAACACAGTCTGGACGTGAGGAAGGAATAACGACAAATACGAATAAAAACATATAGACCCACACACACACACACATATATATATATATATATATATATATATATATATATATATATATATATATATATATATATATATATATATATATATATATATATATATATAGCGTGAAGGAATCTTACGGATGTACGTGACCAAAACACGTGGATGTACGGGAGACAGGTGGATGGGTGATGTGGCGGAGTCAACAGGTGGGGAGACTGAATTCCGGGCCGTCGAGTTACAAACGCAGATCAACGGCTAGAATAGGACGGGATCGGCGCGATGGTGGGCCATATAATATGGCGGACATGAAATAATGGGTGGGCAAGTCCGGAGAATAACCACCGTCGGATCGACATCGCCAGATCTGACGGTCCGAACAAATTCCGTTGCCCGGCGATTGCACAGATCTTAACGCGCGGGGAAAGCGGTTTTATAACCCGTACCAAAGACACGCGGCGCTTTCTGTATGGGATCGCTGCCCCCGCGGTAAATACCGCCGTTTCGATGAGAGTGGTGCGGGAGTTACCACTGGTTTTTTGCGCGCGGGGACCTACACACAGGAAAATTACCGTGCCGTTGGTTTGATTTAGATCAGACGGTTGCTATCGCCCCCGAAAACTTTATGACTGAGCTCCTTTCCCTATAGCCTGTGGTTTTCGGGCTCAGGTCATGTGGTGCCAATAGGAAAGAGGCTAAGACCCTGGGGCTTTGACTCGATATAATTTAAAAAAAGCGGATTTTGAACATTTGGTTAATGCATTTTAGGCAGAGATGGTTGAATCAAACGGGAGCATCAGGATTTTAAGCTAAGGCAGAGGTCCGAAAGATATTCAAAAAGGTGGCAGACCAAAAATTTATGTGCAGGGGGGTAAATATGTACAACATAAAGATAGACATTCCATTTCGTATTCCACTTCCCCTTTGCACATTATCTCTATTGCAGTGTCCTCTCCTCCACTGAAAGGAAAAAAAGTAGGGTGAATAAGGTTAAAATAAAGACAGATAGTAATGGCGAACCTAATTCAAAACGAATAATCATTCATAATAGCAAACATACCTCATCTAGAGTTTTTCATATAAAGATAGACATTCCCTTTTGTATTCCACTTACTCGTGCTCACCAGAGAAATAATAATAAATAAATAAAAAACAAAAAACCAAAAACCATCTTCAACTGATACATAATAAGATAAACTTGAGAGTTGAATCTAACAATAAATAATAATGTGAAACATACATGTCTTTGAGCTTCGTTATATAAAGGGGGATAATCCAATTTGCATTTCACGTATTCGTGCTAACTAGAATCAACCAACTGCAGTAGATACAAAATAAAATATTAGAATTCTAATAAAAGTTAAATTGGAGAGTTGAAAGCATGAACTTGTGATCCAATTAATTCCAATCCATTTATATTCTATGCTATATCTCAAAATATATAAATTTTCTAAACTAGACCTAATTATACTAGGAATAATGCAATCAATGTTATCGCAGTATATTGGATTGCTCGACCTTACCATCCTCTTCTATAGGGTACATTGTGTGGGGGGTGCATGTGATGTGGACAAGAACAAATAAAAATTTGCAAACATCCCATCTGCACATCATCTCCCATGCAAGATTTTTTCCTTCACTGAAAGGGAAAAAAGTGGGTTAAATGAGGTTAAAATACACACAATTAGTAATGTTAAACATATTTCAAAACCAATAATTATTCATAATATGAAACACACCTCTCCTAGATTTTGTTTTATAACGATGGACACTATTTTGTACTCTATTTTGTATTCCACTTTCTCGTGCTCATCAGAACAAACCATCTACATAAATACACAATAATTAATCATAGTTAAACTAGAGAGTACACAATAATTAATCATAATAATAAACACACCTTTCATCAAACCATATACAGAAGATACACAATAATTAATCATAATTAAACTAGAGAGTACACAATAATTAATCATAATAAGAAACACACCTTTCATCGGGATTGTTATATAAAAGGGGAGAGTCCATTTTTGTATTTCACATATTCTTGCTTACCAAAAAAACCATCTGCAATAAATTCACAATAAAATATTAGATTTCTAATAAAAGTCAAACTAGTGAGTTTGAAGGCGTGAACTTCAACAAAAACAAAACATGTTGACGCCAACAATTAAAAAATTGCAAACTTCCCCTTTGCACATTATCTCTATTGTAGTGTCCTCTCCTCCGTTGAAAGGTTAAAAAATTGGGTGAATAAGGTTAAAATAAAAACATTCATAGTAATGACAAAAATAATTCAAAACGAATAAAATTGGGTGAATAAGGTTAAAATTTAAGACATACAAAGTAATAACAAACATAATTCAAAACGAATAAAATTGGGTGAATGAGATTAAAATAAAGACATACATAGTAATACAAACATAATTCAAAACGAATAATCATTCATAATAGCAAACATACCTCATTAGAGTTTTCCATATAAATATAGACATTCCATTTTGAATTCCACTTACTTGTGCTCACAAGAACAAGGCATCTACAACTGATACATAATAATATATTAGAATCATTACACAAGTTAAACTAGAGAGTTGAATGCAACAAACAATCATAATGTGAAACATATATGTCTTTGAGATTTGTTATATAAAGGGGGATAATCCAATTTTCATTTCACATATTTGTGCTAACTGGAATCAACCATCTGCAGTAGATACAAAATAAAATATTCGAATTCTAATAAAAGTTAAATTAGAGAGTTGAAGGCATGAACGTGTGATTCAATTAATTCCAGTCCATTTATATTCCATGCTATATCTCAAAATAAATAAATTTTTTAAACTACTATCACTCGTGAATTTATGAGTTTCAATTGCTAAGTTCAACGAATTAAGACATATTTCTACTAAGAATAATGCAATCACTGCTATCGCAAGAGAAATCATCCTTTTTGTAAGAGGGATCTAAGCATATTTAAACATATTAAATACCCAAAATCTTAGTGTTGTCTACTAGCACAATGGGTTACTAGGAATAATGCAATCAATGTTATCTTAAGAGAAAGTATCCTTTTTGTAAGAGGGTAGCATAATGGGTTACTAGGAATAATGCAATCAATACTATCTTAAGAGAAAGTATCCTTTTTGTAAGAGGGGTCTAAGCATATTTAAACATATTAAATACCCAAAATCTTAGTGTTGTCTACTAGCACAATGGGTTATTGGTCGAAGGTCCAGCTGGCTTGCTCGACCTTAACGTCCTCCTCTATAGGGCACCTTGTGTGGGGGGTGCATTTGATGTGGACCAAAAAAGCACGTAAATTTAAACATACATTTTATGTATATGTCAAACCACTCTTTGAGTGGTACTACTCGAGAACCATGCTAGAAGGAGAAAACGTCGAGCAAACAAACAATAATAACATTATTTTGTTGGAAAACAACATGACTCACCCATCCTCTACGTTGCATCTGCATTTCCTCAAATATCTTCTCCAATTGAACCTCCCAGACACTACAATTGTAGTTGCTCGCTACACAAAGTAATATTATAAATGAAATCACAAATAAACCACGAGAGATTAAAGGATAAATATACAAAGCGATGAATTAATGATACACATACCTACCCTCCCTTAGCTAATATTATAACAATGACAATCACGAACAATAACCCCTAAACATGTGAACCCCAATATAACATTTCCATTTCTTTAAAATCAAATTTCAAGGAAAAATATTGAATCTCACACCCATGAACAAGATCATACTATATACTATATTGGAACCATGACAAAATGATAAATCATTGCGCAACTAATACATATTTCAGTGTATTAAAGGACAACAATATTTGGTAGGAGAAAAGTATGCCTCACCCATCCTCTATGCCACGTTTGTAGAATGTCTAGTGCATCTTCACCACTTGACCTTTGTAGAGCATACAATTGTAGTTGTTCACTACATAAAAAAGATCAATATAGTTTACTATGATAGAATAGATAAAACATATAATAATTTGAATAGCAAACAAATGAAGCCACAAATTAGCAAAATATACTTTTAAATGAAGAGCATTGCATATAGATATGTTGACTCGCCTTCACTTGTGAACAATAACCTCAATTTCTCTGCCTGCTTCTTTAATTTCCGTTTTCACACCCAACAAATGAAACCAAAATGCAACTACAAAAAGCATTAAAAAAACACACACACAAAGGAAGAGAAGAACACACCCAACAAATGAAACCAAGACCAAACTACAAAAAACAAGAAAAAAAGAGTAAGACAACACAGCATGGCCATGCTCAAACTCAACAAAACAAAACATGTAAAAAAGAACAAAGAAAAATTTGCAAATCAATAAAACAAAGCATGTAGACAAGAACAAAGAAAAATTTGCAATGTCAGTCCTTCAACGATAGCCCTTCCCTACAGTGAACCAACTGTCAGCCCTTCACCGCCCCATGTACCTACAACGAACCAACAGTCAGCCGTTCACCTGATGTAGTCCCACCTGCTCTTTCTCAATTGCTTCTTGCCCGTAGACCTCTTATGAACTTACGGAAACAAGAAGAGAAAAATTTGCAAACATCCCATTTGCACATCATTGCCCCTGCAATATTTTGTCCTCCACTGAAAGGGAAAAATATGGGTTGAATAAGGTTAAAATACCACAATTAGTAATCTTAAGCATATTTCAAAACCAATAATTATTCATAATATGAAACACACCATTTTGTTTTATAACGATGGACACTATTTCGTATTCCACATGTTGGTGGTCATCAGAACAAACCATCTATAAAAGATACACGATAATTAATCATAATAAGAAACACACCTTTCTTCGAGATTGTTAAATAAAGGGGGGGAGTCCATTTTTGTATTTCACATATTCATGCTCAACAAAATAAGCCATCTGCAATAAATACACAATAAAATATTATATTTCTAATAAAATTCAAACTAGTGAGATTGAAAGCATGCATTTCAACAAAAACACGCCAACAAACAAAAAATTACAAACTTCCCCTTTGCACATTATCTCTATCATAGTGTCCTCTCCTCCATTGTAAGGAAAAAAAGTGGGGTGAATAAGGTTAAAATAAAGACATAGACAATAATGGCAAACATAATTCAAAACGAATAATCATTCATAATAGCAAACATACCTCATCTAGAGTTTTCCATATAAATATAGACATTCCATTTTGTATTCCACTTAATTGTGCTCACCAGAACAAGACATCTACAACTGATACATAATAAGATATTAGAATAATTACACAAGTTAAACTAGAGAGTTGAATGCAACAATCAATCATAATGTTAAACATACATGTGTTTGAGCTTTGTTATATAAAAGGGGATAATCCAATTTGCATTTCATGTATTTGTGGTAACTGGAATCAACCAACTGCAGTGGATACAAAATAAAATATTAGAATTCTAATAAAAGTTAAATTATAGAGTTGAAGGAATGAACTTGTGATCCAATTAATTCTAGTCCATTTATATCCTTGTTATATCTCAAAATATATAAATTTTCTAATTTAGACGTAAGAGAAATTATCCTTTTTGTAAGAGGGATCTAAGAATATTTAAACATATTAAATACCCAAAATCCTAGAGTTGTCTACTAGCACTACAGTTGTCTACAAACACAATGGTTGATTGGTCGAAGGCTCGATATGCTGGCTTGCTTGACCTTACCATCCTACTCTATAGGGCACGTTGTGTGGGGTGTGCATTTGATGTGGACCAAAAAAGCATATAAATTGAAACATATAGTTTATGTATATGTCAAACCACTCTGAGTGGTACTACCCAAGAACCATTCTAGAAGGAGAAAACTTCTAGCAAACAAACAATAATAACACTATTTTGTTGAAAAACAATATGACTCACCCATTGTCTACTTTGCATCTACATTTCCTCGGATATCTTCTCTAATCGAACATCCCAGACACTGCAATTGTAGTCGCTCACTGCACAAAGAAATATTATATAGGAATTCCCAAATAAACCATGAGAGATTAATGGATAAATATATAGAGCAATGAATTAACCATACACATTCCTACCCTCCATTGGCTAATTTTATATCAACAACAATCATGAATAATAACCCCTCAACATGTGAACCCCAGTGTAACATTTCCATTTCTTGGCGTGTAACAAAAAAATTGGGGTTTGATGGGTTACCCTGTCCCGTTGCAATATCTGGTTAGTGGCAGCAGGTCTCTTCAGGACTGCGGGTCTTTGAAGGACCACGCTATCGCTGCAGGGATGTCTATCTCCCTAAACCTTCGTCTCAGAGGGGGTGTTGCGGATCTGGGCACCTCCAGATTTGCAGGGGGGGAAGGGGAAGAAACCCTCAAATCAGCAACAAAAAAAAGGAGGCCCATCTTACAAAAACATTCTGTAGGGAAAAAAGCTGCAGTAATACCTCCAGAACAAGCTGGAACTACCCCAAGGCCATACATAGTGAACAGCTGGGTCAAACACCAGTACTAAAGATAGACAGCCCAGAAACATAGGAGCACTGCACGACATATGAAGCCCAGGCGTTAATATGTCGTTTTAACTATTTCTGGCCTAAACCAATGGAGCTCTTCCATTGGATTTTTACAAAATGGACCACCAGATGTGAAATCCACCTCTGTTGCAAGGGGTTTTTTATTGTTAAATTTAAATCCTCGGAGGACAGAGATTTTATTATCAGAGAGGGACCTTGGTTTTGGGGATCCACTGGTCTCTTTATCACCCCTTGGTTCCCAGATTTTGACGCAAACACTATGACCATCACCAGAATGCCGGTATGGGTTAGATTATACAATCTACCCCTACACTTCTGGAATAATCAGGTTTTCGAAGGTATTGGGAATAGTATCGGGCAATACATCAAAATAGATATTGAGAGAATAGAGGATGAACCCCCCCTGATACTAGTGATGAATTCAGACAGTAGTCTAGGACCCTTAGACGCTTATGTCAGTAGCACAAGAACAACCTTTCGTAGGATCATACTACCCTTTGGATTGATTAAAGACTATCCCAGGGATATTCCCGATATGCTGACGCTACGACCTCTTCGCATGACTTGCCGCCTTTCATTTGGATGTACACTTTCGCACGGATCTGCGTGGAAGTAGATCTAAGAAAAGGTTTACCGGAGAATATCATGATGATCTACAAACAACAAAACTGGTTGCAGTCTTTAGACTATGAAAACATTGCATTCAAATGCAGAATTTGTAGGCTGACAGGACATTTACAAACACATGTCCTGATGCCAAAAAATAAAACAAAAAAAGAAAATAATGGGAAACTAAAAAAGGTTGGCAATATCCCCCAACTGAGTCAGAGGAGGATGAGTCTGAAGTAGAAGACGATACAGTTCCTATGGAAAATAATCATCCTACACAGAAACTGGAGGTACAAAGGAATGACACAATAGTACACAATGATCCACAAACTCATCCGAATCAATCAGATAGGAATCCAGATGACACTGGAAATGGAGGGATTAAACGACAACACTCATCAGATAATTCAAATTCAAACAAGGACAATAAAACTCATGTGGAAAATAATCAGATTGTCCTTGCCACATGTGTGCCATCCCAGGGCGAATGGCGCAAGGTCAAGAAGAAGAAAGGGAGGAAAACTTGATTTGTGGGGCTTTCGCCTCCACTCTAGTGGAGGAGGATTGTTCAGGGCTGTCAGTCTTTTCTTTCTCTCCTCTTCTTCTTACTTCTTATGGAACACTTCAGTAGCCTCACTGCGATGCGTTGTGTGCATGAGCACACGAGCCCTATGGGCATTTTACCGAGTGCTTAATTGCATATACTACATGTAACTTTTCATTTCAATAATAAAAAGTTATTGATTTTTTCTTTGGAAAAAAAGGAGGGATCTAAGAATATTTAAACATATTAAATACCCAAGGATCAATATGCTAGATTGCTCGAACTTACCATCCTCCTCTATAGGGCACATTGTGTGGGGGGTGCATGTGATGTGGAACAAAAAAACATATAAATTTAAACATACATTTTATGTATATGTCAAACCACTGTAGAAGGAGAAAATGTCGAGCAAACAAATAATAATAACACTATTTGGATGGAAAGCAACATGACTCACCCATCCTCTATGTTGCATCTGCATTTCCTCGGATATCTTCTCCAACCGAAACTCTCGACACTACAATTGTAGTCGCTCACTGCACAAAGTAATATTATATATGAGTCTAACATTTCCATTTCCTTCATACCAAATTTATAGGGAAAATCTTGAATCTCACACCCATGAAGAGGATCATACTATCTTGGAACCATGACAAAATGATAAATCATTACGCAACTAACAAATATTTCAGTGCATTAAAGGACAATAGTATTTGGTAAGAGAAAAGTATGCCTCACTAATCCTCTGTGCCATGTTTGTAGAATGTCTAGTGCATCTTCATCACTTGACCTTTGTAGACCATACAATTGCAGTTGTTCACTACATAAAAAAGATCAATACAGTTGAATATGATAGAATTGATAAAACATATAATAATTTGAATAGCAAACAAATAAAGCCACAAATTAGCGAAGGATACTTTTAAATGAAAAGCATTGCATATAGATATGTTGACTCACCTTCACTTGTGAACAATAAACTCAAATTTCTTTGTCTTCTTCCTTAATTTCTACTATCGCACCCAACAAACAAAACCAAAATGCAACTACAAAAAGCATTGAAAAAAAACACAAAGGAGGAGAAGAACATGCCCAACAAATGAAAGCAAGACCAAACTATAAAAAACAAGAAAAAAATGCAAAACAAATGAAAACAAGTACAACACAGCATGGCCATGCTCAAACTCAACAAAACAAAACATGTAAACAAGAACAAAGAAAATTTTTGTCCTCCCCTGAAACATCATCTCCCCTGAAATATCTGGTCCTCTGCTGAAACTGAAAAAAGTGAGTTGAATAAGGTTAAAATACACACTATTAGTAATGTTAAACGTATTTAAAAACCAATAATTATTCATAATATGAAACACACCTCCCTTAGATTTTGTTTTATAACGATGGACACTATTTTGTATTCCACTTGCTCGGGCTCATCAGAACAAACCATCTACAAAAAATACACAATAATTAATCATAATAAGAAACACACCTTTCTTCGAGATTGTTATATAAAAAGGAAGAGTCCATTTTTGTATTTCACATATTCATGCTCACTAGAACAAGCCATCTGCATTAAATACACTATAAAATATTAAATTTCTAATAACAATATTTTGTCCTCCGTTGAAAGAGAAAAAAGTGATTTGAATAAGGTTATAATGCATACAATTAGTAATGTTACACGTATTTCAAAACCAATAATTATAAATAATATGAAACACACCTCCCCTAGATTTTTTTTTATAACACGTGACACTATTTTGTATTCCACTTGATCATGCTCATTAGAACAAACCATCTACAAAAAATACACAATAATTAATCATCATTAAAATAGAGAATACACATTAATTAATCATAATAAGAAACATACCTTTTTTCGAGCTTTTTATATAGAAGGGGAGAGTCCATTTTTGTATTTCACATATTCATGCTCATTAGAACAAGCCATATACAATAAATACACAATAAAATATTAAATTTCTAATAAAAGTCAAACTAGTGAGTTTGAAGGCATGAATTTCAACAATAAAATATTAAATTTCTAATAAAAGTAAAACGAGAGTGATTTTGAAGGCATGAATTTCAACAAAAACACACCAACAAACAATAAATTTCTAATAAAAGTCAAAATCTAGTCAAACTAGTGATTTTGAAGGCATGAATTTCAACAAAAACACGCCAACAAACAAAAAATTGCAAAAATTGCAAATCGTTAAGGTTCTTGAAACATCTTATCATATGTATTAACAACCTCAATCAAATCAGATTTAAGTTGTGCATCACATCCTTAGAAGGCTTCATTTTCAACATCATCTTTGGGTTTGAACATCAAGAGTACAAAATTTTTACAAGCATTAACAAGCTCTTCATTTGTCCAAACATTCATAAGAGACCAATTCAATTTCTTGCGATGTGCTCATTCAATATATTCAATCTCATCTTTAAACAAATGATACTTGTTCTCATGGTGATGAAGGATGGATTTCCTATCATATAGATAAGGGTTTCCCAAAACAATGTACCACATATGTCAAGTGGAACAACATCAAGCTCTACCTTATCAATAAAGTTTGTAATGATGGCAAATTTCAATTTGCATTTTCTTGTCACTTGAAATTTTGCATTGTCACATACCCAACCCAAAGGATGAGGTTTAGGATGAGGAATGGTTTCCAAGTTTCGTTTCTTAACAATGGCTTCTGAAATAAGGTTGGCTTGGGATCCACTATCAAACAAAGTATCTACTTTGTTATGTTTTGAGATGACTCTAATATGGAAAAGCTCTATGTTGAGTTTCATTGAGGTTACTAGAAGAACTAGTACTTGCAATAGAATCCTTACCTTTAAATCCCATGGTTGTGATATTTGTTTCATCTCCAGAATCAAATCCTAAATCATGTTGTGTAGTTGCAAAAATCTTTTGTTTCCCTTTGTTGTTAATCTTTTTGGGTCTCATCTCAGGATGAAGTTTCCAACAATGATCTTCATCACGGCCTTCTTTTGAAGGGTGTTTACATGTGAGTTTCTCTCCCTCTTTCATAATTGAAGCATTATTTTTCCCCTTGCCTTTGAATTTCCCCTTTCCTTTGCCTCCACTCTTGAATGGCTTCTTGCAATTCTCTTGGGGAACATTATTCTCTCTTGCAACAATATTTTGTTTCCCATTATTGTTAAAATTTTTGGGTCTCATTTCATGATGAATTTTCCAACAATGGTCTTCATCATGGCCTTCTTTTGAAGAGTGTTTACATGTGAGTTTCTCCCCCTCTTTCTTAATTGAAGCATTCTTTTTCCCCTTGCCTTTGAATTTCCCCTTTCCTTTGTCTCCACTCTTGAATGGCTTCTTGATATTCTCTTGGGAAAGATTCTTCCCTCTTTCTTCTAAATGAGTTGCTTGTACACATACCTCATCTAGATTTGTAGGGTTAATCACAAGAATTGTGTGTCTCAAACAACTATGTAAACCTCCAATGTATTTAAATAGAGTGTCTTGAGAGGATAAATCTATACCCAAAATCAAAGCTCTTCTTCTAAATTCTTGAGTATAACTTTGCACACTATGACCCTTAGCTTGCCTAAAGTTTTGCCAATCCATTATAGCCTTTTGCATGTATGCTAATGGATAAAATTTTCTTCTTAATGCAGCTACAAAATCATTCCAAGAAGAAATAATCTTACCACTTTTCTTGAGATATTCTTGAGTTTTGGCCTCCCACCAAATGAGTAATGCACTTTCCAACCTTAAAAAATCAAGTTGAATTTTGGTCTCAACATCCTTGATTCTTTGTATCTTGCAATACACTCCAATCTGACGAACCCAATTATCCAATTGCTCAGCATTTACCTCTCCATTGTACATAGGAAATTCAAATTTTATGTCAAGCTATAACAAAGGAGTTTAAAGATGTCCCTTTGGAGATCTTGGAGGAGTTTGTGAAGGGGTAGAGATAGAAGAAGATGAGGGTGAAAGAGGAGGCGTAGGAAAAGGTGGAGGTAGAGGTGGTGGTTTGTCACCATTTTCTCCATTCCCTTTTGGAGGATTTGAGCTCTCTCCTTACAACCTTGTGTTCCTTTCTTCATATAGAACTTTCACCAATTCAAACATTTCAAAGAAAGCTTTTTCTGAAATTTTTCTCATCCTTAGACATGGTTTCATGGCCCTCTTCATGCGCCATGACTGATGAAGCTTGAGGTGAATGTGTTCTCCTTGAACCAACTTGAGAACTTGTCTCCACAGGCACTACTTCTCCTCTTTTGAGCTTCAAACTTGTAAGCATCGGAAAACACTTGCAACAAAATCAAGCCTTCAAAATAACCAAAGCTTTGATACCAAACTAATCTGTATTACAAACCATGGCCCTCTTCATATGCCATGACTGGTGAAGCTTGAGGTGAATGTGTTCTCCTTGAACCAACTTGAGAACTTGTATCCACAAGCACTACTACTCCTCTTTTGAGCTTCAACCTTGTAAGCATCAAAAAAACACTTGCAACAAAATCAAGCCTTCAAAATAACCAAAGCTTTGATACCAAACTATGTGTATTACAAACTTGAAGGTTATTGTGAAATTTTCAAGTTAAATTTTATGTATTTTAGGTAATGGATCATTTTTCCAAAGTACCTAAATTAATGGTTTTTAAACTTTGTTTGCAACATAAAAACAGAGACAAATATACCATACGCGGCAACACAAGACAACAAAATGATAAAGGAGTTCACCCCTCCTAGGCTACAGCTCCTGGTCTCTCTTCCAATGTTGGGCCTCTTTCATTAACTGCTCAAATATGTGATTTCATGGATTTACAATGCTTAGAATGCAAAAATAACGTCTCCAATGGCTCTAGAAGACCCAAAAACCCCAAGTTAGGCTCTTGTTGGGCTCAATTTGGCCAAAAACTCACAAATATATGCTTAAGAGAAGTTTTGCTGCTAATTGATCTACAAACTGGCCATTCTGTCTAACCATCCTACATTTTACACCATTTTGGAGACCACTGAGCGCAAATTTCGCCCGGCGCCAGCTGGATTCACGCAGGATTGGGTACATTGTGTTGGACTATTAGTTTACCTGCTAACGCCTAAGTGACGACTTTTTCGCCCCAAACCTGGTCATATTAATGCCCATGTGGTCGGGGGTTAGGCTAACGTCTCGTCCCCGCCGGGCTAGCACCTCTGGTTTTCCGCCACGGTTCCACATTGCCTATATAACCTAGGCCAATCCCTGAACTCTTGCACCCAATACTTAGCGCCATTCGGCTTTGCCCTCGATCCCGTGCCTTGGCATATGTCCTTGGGTCGGGCTTAACTCCAGCCCTTCCAAACCATCGACTATGAAGGCCCCCCACTTGGTCTGGTGAAAATGTTTGTCACCATGGGTTGGGGCTAAGACCCGTGCCCTTAGGTCTCGGCTCCCACGAGGTCATACGGGGTGCCAAGTGACTGGGAGCTAAGGGCTTAGCCCTAGTCCCTTCCCCCCAAAAATGAATTCGTTAAACTTTACATAGGCCTTTTGCCCCATAGCTAATAATAAACACCAACAGCTTAACGATAGAGCAGAGCGTTGTAGACCTTGAGGTCAGGGGTTTGATCCACACGGGTCTCTTTCTGACCATATATATCTCAAGTGGAGAAGTAGGGTTGCATGGATATACAAATTCAGATTGGGCCAGGATGATGAACCCCCAGATACGATTGATTAATTAAGACCTAGCAAAGTGTCGTACTTACAAAGATTCATTTATCAAGCAAGCAATATAGGGAAATTAGGTCTCTAGGTTTACAGGTAATAAGTCAACACAAAAGAAATCAAGGTAGAAGAGTACTAATTTTATAATGAAACTAGGTCTCTAGGTTTACAGGTAATAAGTCAACACAAAAGAAAGCAAGGTAAAAGAGTAATAATTTTATAATGCCATCCAATCCAAATATCGGTTCTTTCTTTCTAGAGTGTCTCCCTCCTAACACCTAAGGCATTTTAGTCCATCCATCCAGCCAGGGCTAAAAGGTATAGGTAGTATGGCCAAAATTTTACAGTGCCATAGGGGTGCGACATGACATCCCATGATTGGGTCATATGGCACCCTGCTATTGGTCCTCAAAAAAACCCATTAAATAATCAACTTATCCCATGTGCGCAAACCAGAGGAGGCCACTTGTCAACCTCTAATTGGTGTGTGGGTACCCAATCAGCCTGCTGATTCACTGTACAAACTGCCCAGTCAACATTCCCGTCCTTCAACCTGCAAATTTTTTTAGTTGTCTAGGAAAACGATGAGAACGCGATATATGGAGCATACAATGTTGGCTTTGAGCGATTCAAGTTGTGTTGGATTCACGACGACGAGCTATACGTTTTGGCACCGGTTTCAAGCACTTTTGAACACTTCCATTTTTTAGCACTTTACTGATCCTCTGGATCAATACCCAAAATCATAGTGTTGTCAAATACCAAAATGTTTGGTTGGTTGAAGGCTCAATCTGATGGCTTGCTCGACCTTACCATCCTCCTCTATAGAGCATGTTGTGTGGGGATGCATGTAACATGGATTAAAAAAACATATAAATTTAAACATACATTTTAGGTATATGTCAAAACACTCTTTAAGTGGTACTACCCGAGGACCATGCTAGAAGGAGAGAAGGAGAAAACGTTAAGCAAACAAATAATAATAACAATATTTTGTTGGAAACAACATGACTCACCCATCCTCTACGTTGCATTTGCATTTCCTCAGATATATTCTCCAATTGAACCTCCCAAACACTACAGTTGTAGTCGCTCGCTGCACAAAATAATATTACATATGAAATCACGAATAAACCACGAGAGCTTAAAGAATAAATATACAGAGCGATGAATTAACCATATAGATACCTACCCTCCCTTGGCTAATATTATAACAACGACAATCACAAACAATAACCCCTGAACATGTGAACCTCCGTGTAATATTTCCATTTCTTTCATATCAAATTTCTAGGAAAAATCTTGAATCACACACCCAAGAACAAGATCGTACTATCTTGGAACCATGACAAAATGATAAATCATTACGCAACTAACAAATATTTCAGTGTATTAAAGGACAATATTATTTGGTAGGAGAAAAGTATGCCTCACCCATCCTCTGTGCCATGTTTGTAGAATGTTTAGTGCATCTTCACCACTTTTATAGACCTTAAAATTGTAGTTGTTCACTAAATAAAAAAGATCAATATAGTTGACTATGAGAGCATAGATAAAACATATAATTATTTGAATAACAAATAAATGAAGCCACAAATTAGCGAAAGATACTTTTAAATGAAGAGCATTGCATATAGATATGTTGACTCACCTTCACTTGTGAACAATAACCTCAAACTTCATTGTTTTCTTCCTTAATTCCCATTTTTTCACCCCACAAACAAAACCAAAATGCAACTATAAAAAACATTAAAAAAAGAAGAAGAAGAGAAGAACACACCCAACAAATGAAACCAAGACCAAACTACAAAAAACAAGAAAAATTTGCAAAACAAAGGAAAACAAGTACAACACAGCATGGCCATGATAAAACTCAACAAAACAAAGCATGTAGACAAGAACAAAGAAAAATTTGCAAACATCTCATCTGCACATCATCTCCCCAACAATATTTTGTCTGCCCTCCACTGAAAGGGAAAAAACTGGGTTGAATAAGATTAAAATACACACAATTAGTAATGTCAAACATATTTCAAAACCAATAATTATTCATAATATGAAACACACCTCCCCTAGATTTTGTTTTATAGATATGGACACTATTTTTTATTCCACTTGCTCGTGCTCATCAGAAAAAACCATCTACATAAAATACACAATAATTAATCATAATTAAAATATAGAGTACACTAATTAATCATAATAACAAACACACCTTTCTTTGAGATTCTTATATAAAACGGGAGTCCATTTTTGTATTTCACATATTCATGCTCACTAGAACAAGCCATCTACAATAAATACACAACAAAAAAATTAGATTTCTAAAAAAGTCAAACTAGTGAGTTTGAAGGCATGACATTATTTTGTATTGCACTTGCTTGTGCTCATCAGAACAAACCATCTACAAAAGATACATAATAATTAATCATAATTAAACTAGAGAGTACACAATAATTAATCATAATAACAAACACACCTTTTTTCGAGATTGTTATACAAAACCAGAGTCCATTTTTGTGTTTCACATATTCATGCTCATTAGAGCAAGCCATCTGCAATAAATATACAAAAAAAAATTAGATTTCTAATAAAAGTCAAATTAGTGAGTTTGAAGGCATGAACTTCAACAACAACATGCCACCAAACAAAAAATTGCAAACTTCCTCTTGCACATTATCTCTATTCTAGTGTCCTCTCCTCCGCTGAAAGGAAAAAAAGTGGGATGAATAAGGTTAAAATAAAGATAGAGATAGTAATGGCAAACATAATTCAAAACGAATAATCATTCATAATAACAGACATACCTCATCTAGAGTTTTCCATATAAATATAGACGTTTCATTTTGTATTCCACTTACTCGTGCTCACCAGAATAAGCCATCTACCACTGATACATAATAAAATATTAGAATCATTACACAAGTTAAACTAGAGAGTTGAATGCAACAATCAATCAAAACGTGAGACATACATGTCTTTGAGTTTTATTATATAATGGAGGATAATCCAATTTGCATTTCACATATTTGTGCTAACTAGAATCAACCATCCGCAGCACATACAAAATAAAATATTAGAGTTCTAATAAAAGTTAAATCAGAGAGTTGAAGGCATGAACTTGTGATGCAATTAATTCTAGTCCATTTATATTCCATGCTATATCTCAAAATATATAAATTTTCTAAACTAGAAGTAATTCTACTAGGAATAATGCAATCAATGTTATCGTAAGAGAAATTATCCTTTTTGTAAGAGGGATCTAAGCATATTTAAACATATTAAATATCTAAGGCTCAGTATGCTAGCTTGCTCAAACTTACCATCCTCCTCTATAAAGCACGTTGTGTGGGGGTGCAGTGGACCAAAAAAGCATATAAATTTAAACATACATTTTATGTACATGTCAAACCACTCTATGTCAACATGACTCACCCATCCTCTATGTTGCATCTCCATTTCCTCAAATATCTTCTCCAATTGAACCTCTCGACACTATAATTGTAGTCGCTCACTGCACAAATTAATATCATATATGAGTGTAACGTTTCCATTTCTTTCTAGGAAAATCTTGAAACTCACACCCATCAAGAGGATCATACTATATTGGAACCATGACAAAATGATAAATCATTGCGCAACTAATAAAGGGACAATAGTATTTGGTAAGAGAAAAGTATGCCTCACCAATCCTATGTGCCACGTTTGCAGAATGTCTAGTGCATCTTCACCACTTGACCATTGTAGATCAAACAATTGTACTTATTCAAAACATAAAAAAGATCAGTATAGTTGACTATGAGAGAATAGATAAAACATATAATAATTTGAATAGCAAACAAATGGAGCCACAAATTAGCGAAAGATACTTTTAAATGAAAATCATTGCATATAAATATGTTGACTCACCTCCACTTGTGAACAATAACCTCAAATTTCTCTTCCTGCTTCCTTAATTTCTGTTTTCGCACCCAACAAACAAAACCAAAATGCAACTACAAAAAGCATTGAAAAAAAAACACAAAGGAAGATAAGAACACGCCCAACAAACGAAACCAAGAGAAAACTACAGAAAACAAGAAAAAAATTCAAAACAAAGGAAAACAAGCACAACACAGCATGGCCATGCTCAAACTCAACAAAACAAAACATGTAGACAAGGACAAAGAAAAATGTACAAACATCCCATTTACACATCATCTCCCCTAAAATATTTTGTCCTCCGCTGAAATAGAAAAAAGTGAGTTGAATAAGGTTAAAATACACACAATTAGTAATGTTAAACGTATTTCAAAACCAATAATTATTCATAACATGAAACACACCTCCCCTAGATTTTTCTTTATAACGATGGCCACTATTTTGTATTCCACTTGCTCATGCTCATCAGAACAAACCATCTACAAAAATTACACAAAAATTAATCATAATTAAACTAGAGAGTACATAATAATTAATCATAATAAGAAACACACCATTCTTCGAGATTGTTATATAAAAGGGGAGAGTCCATTTTAGTATTTCACATATTCATGCTCACTAGAACAAGCCATCTGCAATAATACACAATAAAATATTAAATTTCTAATAACAATATTTTGTCCTCCACTGAAAGAGAAAAAAGTGAAAAAGTGAGTTGAATAAGGTTAAAATACATACAATTAGTAATGTTAAACGTATTTCAAAACCAATAATTATTCATAATATGAAACACACCTGCCCTAGATTTTGTTTTATAACACGTGACACTAATTTGTATTCCACTTGCTCGTGCTCATTAGAACAAACCATCTATAAAAAATACACAATAATTAATCACAATTAAACTAGAGAGTACACAATAATTAATCATAATAAAAAACACACCTTTCTTCGAGATTTTTATATAAAAGGAGAGAGTCCATTTTTGTATTTCACATATTCATGCTCATTAGAACAAGCCATCTACAATAAATACACAATAAAATATTAAATTTCTAATAAATTCAAACTCAATATTAATTTTCTAATAAAAGTCAAACTAGTGAGTTTGAAGGCATGAATTTCAACAATAAAATATTAAATTTCTAATAAAAGTCAAACTAGTGATTTTGAAGGCATGAATTTCAGCAAAAACACGACAACAAACAAAAAATTGCAAACTTCCCCTTTGCACATTATCTCTATCGTAGTGTCCTCTCCCCCGCTGAAAGGAAAAAAAGTGGGGTGAATAAGGTTAAAATAAAGACATAGATAATAATGGCAAACATAATACATAATTCAAAAAAAAAAAATATTCATAATAGCAAACATACCTCATCTAGAGTTTGCCATATAAAGATAGACATTCTATTTTGCATTCCACTTACTTGTGCTCACGAGAACAAGCCATCTACAATTGATACATAACAAGATATTAGAATCATTACACAAGTTAGACTAGAGAGTTAAATGCAACAATCAATCATAATGTGAAACATACATGTCTTTGAGCTTTGTTATATAAAGGGAGATAATCCAATTTTCATTTCACGTATTTGTGCTAACTGGAATCAACCATATGTAGTAGATACAAAATAAAACATTAGAATTCTAATAAAAGTTAAATTAGAGAGTTGAAGACATGAACTTGTGATCCAATTAATTCATGTCCATTTATATTCCATGCTATATCTCAAATTATATTCCATGCTATATCTCAAAATATATAAATTTTCTAAACTAGAAGTAATTCTACTAGGAAAATTCAAAAATGCAATCAAAGTTATCAATGTTATCGTAAGAGAAATTATCTTGTTTGTAAGAGGGATCCAAGCATATTTAAACATATTAAATACCCAAAATCTTAGTGTTTGTCTACTAGCACAATGATTGATTGGTCGAAGGCTCAATATGTTGGCTTGCTCGACCTTACCATCCTCCTCTATAGGGCACGTTGTATGGGGGGTGCATGTGATGTGGACCAAAAAAGCATATAAATTTAAATATACTTTTTATGTATATGTCAAACCACACTTTGAGTGGTACTACCTAAGAGCCATGTTAGAAGGAGAAAACGTCGAGCAAACAAATAATAATAAAATTATTTTGTTGGAAAACAACATGTCTCACCCATCCTCTACGTTGCATCTACATTTCCTCAGATATCTTCTCGAATCAAACCTCCCAGACTATAATTGTAGTCGCTTGCTGCATAAAGTAATATTAAATATGAAATCATGAATAAACCACGAGAGCTTAAAGGATAAATATATAGAGCGATTAATTAACCATACAAATACCTACCCTTCCTTAGAAAATATTATAACAATGACAATCACGAACAATAACCCCTGAACATGTGAATGCCAATGTAACATTTCCATTTCTTTCATATCAAATTTCTAGAAAAATCTTCAATCTCACACCCATGAACAAGATCTTACTATCTTGGAACCATGACAAAATGATAAATCATTGCGCAACTAAAAAATATTTCAATGTATTAAAGGACAATAGTATTTAGTAGGAGAAAAGTATGTCTCACGCATCCTTTGAGTCGTACTACCTGAGAACCATGCTAGAAGGAGAAAACGTCGAGCAAACAAATAATAATAACACTATTTTCTTGGAAAACAACATGACTCACCCATCCTCTACGTTGCATTTGCATTTCCTCATACATCTTTTGAAATAATAATAACACTATTTTGCTGGAAAACAACATGACTCACCCATCCTCTACGTTGCATTTGCATTTCCTCATATATCTTTTCGAATTGAACCTCCCAGACACTACAATTGCAATCACTCACTGCATAAAGTAATATTAAATATGAAATCATGAATAAACCACAAGAGCTTAAAGGATAAATATATAAAGCGATGAATTAACCATACACATACCTACCCTCACTTCGAAAATATTATAACAATGACAATCACAAACAATAACCCTTGAACATGTGAACCCTAGTGTAACATTTCCATTTCTTTTATATCAAATTTCTAGAAAAAAAATCTTGAATCTCACACCCATGAACAATATCGTACAATCTTGGAACCATGAAAAAATGATAAATCATTGCGCAACTAACAAATATTTCAGTGTATTAAATGACAATAGTATATGGTAGGAGAAAAGTATGCCTCACCCATCCTTTGTGCCACGCTTGTAGAATGTCTAGTGCATCATCTTCACCACTTGAACTTTGTAGACCATACAATTGTAGTTGTTCACTACATAAAAAAGATCAATATAGTTGACTATGAGAGCATAAGATAAAACTTGCATATATATATATATATATATATATATATATATATGTTGACTCACCTTCACTTGTGAACAACAACCTCAAATGAAGACCATTGCATATAGATATGTTGACTCATCGCACCCAACAAATGAAACGAAAATGCAACAACAAAGAACATTTAAAAAAACACACAAACGAAGAGAAGAACACACCCAACAAATGAAACCAAGAACAAACTACAAAAAACAAGAAAAAAATGCAAAATAAAGGAAAACAAGTACAACACAGCATGGCCATGCTCAAACTCAAAAAAACAAAACATGTAGACAAGAACAAAGAAAAAATTGCAAACATCTCATCTGCACATCATCTCCCCTGCAATATTTTTTCCTCCGCTGAAAGGGAAAAAAGTGAGTTAAATAAGGTTAAAATACACACACAATTAGCAATGTTATACATATTTCAAAACCAATAATTATTCATAATATGAAACACACCTCCCCTAGATTTTGTTTTATAACAATGGACACTCTTTTGTATTCCACTTGCTCGTGCTCATCAGAATAAACCATCTACAAAAGATACATGATAATTAATCATAATTAAACTAGAGAGTACACAATAATTAATCATAATAAGAAACACACATTTCTTCGAGATTGTTATATAAAAGGGGAGAGTACATTTTTGTATTTCACATATTCATGCTCACTAGAACAAGCCATCTGTAATAAATACAGAATAAAATATTATATTTCTAATAAAAGTCAAACTAGTGACTTTGAAGGCATGAACTTCAATAAAAACACACCAACAAACAAAAAATTGCAAACTTCCTTTTTGCACATTATCTTTTTTGTAGTGTCCTCTCCTAAAAGGAAAAAAACTGGGGTGAATAAAGTTAACATAAAGACATAGATAGTAATGGCAAACATAATTCAAAATGAATAATCATTCATAATAGCAAACATACCTCATCTAGAGTTTGACATATAAATATAGACATTCCATTTTGTATTCCACTTACTCGTGCTCACCAGTACAAGCCATCTACAATTTATACATCATAAGATATTAGAATCATTACACAAGTTAAACTAGAGAATGAATGCAACAATCAATCATAATGTGAAACATACATGTCTTTGAGCTTTGTTATATAAAGGGGGATAATCCAATTTGTATTTCTCGTATTTGTGCTAACTGAAATCAACTATCTGTAGTAGATAAAAAATAAAATATTGGAATTCTAATAAAAGTTAAATTAGAGAGTTGAAGACATGAACTTGTGATCCAATTAATTCCAGTCCATATATATTCAATGTTATATCTCAAAATATATAAATTTCAATGTTATATCTCAAAATATATAAATTTTCTAAACTAGATGCTAAGAATAATGCAATCAATGTTATCATAAGAGAAATTAACCTTTTTGTAAGAGGGGTCTAAGCATATTTAAACATATTAAATACCCAAAATCCTAGTGTTGTCTACTATCACAATGGTTGATTGGTCGAAGGCTCAGTATGCTTGCTTGCTCGACCTTACCATGCTCCTCTATAGGGCACGTTGTGTGGGGTGTGCATGTGATGCAAACCAAAAAAACATATAAATTTAAACATACATTTTATGTATATGTCAAACCACTCTGGAGTGGTATTACCCGAGAACCATGCTAGAAGGAGAAAACGTCGCGAAAATAATAATAATAATACTATTTTGTTGGAAAACAACATGACTCACCCATCCTCTATGTTGCATTTGCCTTTTCTCAGATATCTTCTCCAATTGAACCTCCCAAACACTACAATTGTAGTCGATCGCCACACAAAGTAATACTATATATGAAATCAGGAATAAACAGTACAACTACCTGACTTTGTTGGTACTCTGAGAATCGACTTTGCTGAGATTATTTTGTTGTACTTGGGCTTGGTATGACATCATTGAAATCTGAAGTCTGATGAAGGAGTTTGTGCCATCCTTTCGTTGGCACTGTGTCTTGTTCTAGGTATCATCTGCATTTCCTCGGATATCTTCTTGAATCGAACCTCCCAGACACTACAATTGTAGTCGCTCGCTGCATAAAGTAATATTAAATATGAAATCATGAATAAACCATGAGAGCTTAAAGGATAAATATAAAGAGCGATGAGTGAACCATACACATACCTTGAAAATATTATAACAATGACAATGACGAACAATAACCCATGTGAACCTGAGTGTAACGTTTCCATTTCTTTAATATCAAATAGGAAAAATCTTGAATCTCACACCCATGAACAAGATCATACTATCTTGGAACCATGACAAAATGATAAAACATTACGCAACTAACAAATATTTCAGTGCATTAAAGGACAATAGCATTTCGTAGGCGAAAAGTATGCCTCACCCATTTTTTGTGCCACGTTTGTAGAATGTCTAGGGCATCTTCAGCACTTGACCTTCGTAGACCATAAAATTGTAGTTGTTCACTACATGAAAAAGATCAATATAGTTGACTATGAGAGAATAGATAAAACATATAATAATTTGAATAGCAAACAAATGGAGCCATTAATTAGCAACATATACTTTTAAATGAAGAGCATTGCATTTAGATATGTTAACTCACCTTCACTTGTGAACAATAAACTCAAATTTCTCTGCCTACTTTAATTTCCATTTTTGTACCCAACAAACGAAACCAAAATGCAACTAAAAAAACATTTAAATAATATAAAAAAGGAAGAGAAGAACACACCCAACAAACAAATGAAACCAAGACCAAACTACAGAAAACAAGAAAAAAATGCAAAAAATAGGAAAACAAGTACAACACAACATGGCCATGCTCAAACTCAACAAAACAAAACATGTAGACAAGAACAAAGAAACTTTTTCAAACATCCCATCTGCACATCATCTCCCCTACAATATTTTGTCCTTCGCTGAAAGGGGAAAAAGTGGTTTAAATAAAGTTAAAATACACACAATTAGTAATATCAAACATATTTCAAAACCAATAATTATTCATAATATGAAACACACCGCCCCTAAATTTTGTTTTATAATGATCGACACTATTTTTTATTCAACTTGCTCATGCTCATCAGAACAAACCATCTACAAAAAATACACAATAATTAATCATAATTAAACTAGAGAGTACACAATAATTAATCATAATAAGAAACACACCTTTCTTCAAGATTGTTATATAAAAGGGGAGAGTCCATTTTTGTATCACATATTCATGCTCACTAGAACAAGCTATCTGCAATAAATACAAATAAAATATTAGATTTCTAATCAAAGTCAAACTAGTGAGTTTGAAGGCATGAACTTCAACAAAAACAAAACATGTAAACATCAACAAACAAAAAAAATGCAAACTTCCCCTTTGCACATTATCTCTATTGTAGTGTCCTTTCCTCCGCTGAAAAGAAAAAAAGTGGAGTGAATAAGGTTAAAATAAAGACATAGATAGTAATGGCAAACATAATTCAAAACGAATAATCATTCATAATAGCAAACATACCTCATCTAGAGTTTGCCATATAAAGATAGACATTCCATTTTGTATTCCACTTCCTCGTGCTCACCAGAACAAACCATCTACAATTTTCCATATAAAGATAGACATTCCATTTTGTATTCCACTTACTCGTGCTCACTAGAACAAACCATCTACAATTGATACGTAACAAGATATTAGAATCATTACACAAGTTAAACTAGAGAGTTGGATGCAACAATCAATCATAATGTGAAACATACATGTCTTTGAACTTTGTTATATAAAGGGGGTAATCCAATTTGCATTTCACGTATTTGTGCCAACTACAGTTAAACATCTACCCTAGATACAAAATAAAATATTAGAATTCTAACAAAAGTTAAATTAGAGAGTTGAATGCATGAACTTGTGATCCAATTAAATCCAGTCTATTTATATTCCATGCTATATCTCAAAATATATAAAGTTTCTAAACTAGACGTAATTCTACTAGGAATAATGCAATCAATGTTATCGTAAGAGAAATTATCCTTTTTGTAAGAAGAATCGAAGCATATTTAAACATATTAAATACCTTATATGTCTTACAAACTTGAAGGTTACTGTGAAATTTTCAAGTTGAATTTTATGTCTTTTAGGCAATGGATCAATTTGAAAAAGTACATAAATTAATGGTTTTTAAACTCAGTTTGCAGCATAAAAACAGAGACAAATATACCATACACAGCAACACAAGACAACAAAATGATAAAGGAGTTCACCCCTATAAATATTTGTATATGTTCTATGCTTGATGCAACTTTACTTTTATACCTGATATCAAACAACAATCACATAAATAAGAAAGTAAAATGTTGATAGAACATACCAATAGATTGACAGAAGACAAGCCAAAAATACACTTAACTTGATCAGCAAAATATATGTGTTGTGGTGCATTACGACGATCAACAGGATGCTTCAACCAGCAAAGTCTCCTCACGGTCAACCGACCATAATGTGTCACACAACCCTCTTGGGCAGCTCTACAACGGTCAACCCAAAGTCAACAAAAGTCAATGTTGTCCAATCAACGGTCGACACAAAACAAAAACAACAAAAAGTCAATGCAGCCAAGTCAAAGTCAGCATCCAGCCTCCGTTTTTGTGCCAGAAAATGCGGACTACAAAAATTGGAATTTTGTAGAGTTTGAGGTCAAGTTGACCAAGTGTTGTCTAAATTCAACGCTGGTCAAAGGTTGCGTTGAAACCCTAGATCAGAACAGAAAACCCTAGCTGCATTTTCCCATGTGTGAGAGAAGAAGAGCCTCCAAGATGATGATCGAACCAATCAGATGCAAAGAGAGAATGTGTGATGAGTGATGATGAAAATGACCTCCAATGTTGACCAATATATATCCATCTGTGAGGGTGTGCGACACATATGTTGGGGCTTCAAGCCTACATTACAATTCTGGCTGACCTTGCACATAAGTGGAATTAATTCAAAATAAATGTTCTTCTCATTGGATCAAGTTGATCTTTAGATCGATCTTGCACCTCTTCGAAAGAGGAATCCAATAAAAATATTGGCATCTCCATCTGAGCATCACAACATGGTGTTTGGACCTAGTTGTCCAAAATTAACACTCCCTCTCAACTAGGGAGAACTCCATCCACCTGTGCGATCCAAACATCATGTGTCATCCCACCATAACTTGCTTTGCTGGCTTCTTTATTTCAAAATAAAAAGGTGAGTCACAAAGACATCACTATCGGCTGACAAATTCAGTTCAGAGGTTTGGAACCTCTATAGAACTCAAAGGAGACACATACCAACCCGAAGTTGGTTTAACTGACCTGAAGTCAGTAGGAGGTCTAAAACCTCACTAGACTTGATCCCAGATCAAGTGGTTGGACACGTACCATCCTAGACATAGAGAGTACAACCATCTCTAATGCGTCCATCGGTCTTTGCTACTAGTCTCTAGCTTTTCCCACCTCATTGGCTAAATGAGAGGTACTTCCCATGAGTCTGGGACTCCATGGGTAGGATGCATGTGGGGCATAGATCATGAGAGGCGAACCAACTCAATATCATAACTGTGGGGCAAAAGCACACCAACAAGGTTCGAAAAGCCTAGCGTTGTGATTGCTTATAGCTCCAAGAAGCTATCCCCAAAGCCCCCTGGAGCTCCCAAAGCTCATCGTCCAACAGAACCCTCAGCATAGGGTCGTTCCACGATTCCAAGATTCTCACAGAAGGTTAGGAACTTGACCTTCCCCAAGGGCTTTGTGAGAATATCTACGACCTGCTCATCAACTCCTATATGATCGAGCCTTATAGCGCCTCATTGTACCATATCCCAAATAAAGTGGTACCTAATATCAATATGCCTGGATCAATCGTGGAACACGAGATTCTCTAACAAACGAATTTCACTCTGGTTATCACAAAGGATAACGGTGGTATCTAGAACATGCCCAAACATCTCACTGAAGAGCTTTCACAACTAAACTGCTTCACAACAGGCCATACTCGCTGCAACGTATTTGGCCTTAGCAGTGCTCAAAGCCACCGAATTTTGCTTCTTCCTTATCCAAGATATCGAAGCAGACCCAAGTGTGCTCTTGCGATCGACCACACTGCCAGCCCAATCGGCATCAGTATATCCATGGAGTCTCAAACTCCTTGCAGTGAATCTCAGCCCATGGTTTATCGTGCCCCGAAGATATCTCAACAGATTCTTGGCACCAACCAAGTGAATGTGATGAGGATCAACCATGTGTTGACTCAAAGTGTTCATTGCAAAACATACGTTCGAACGGGTGTTCACTAAGAACATCAGGGCCCTTACGAGTTGACGATACTCAGTAGGATTTTCTAGCATAGGTTTAGCAGCGCTTCCACTCAACTTCTTAAAGTTGAGCTCCATCGGTGTCGACACGGACTTACAATCCACCATTCCAAATATTTCCAGTAGCTTCACAATATATTTTCCTTCAGAAAGGAGAATTTCGTCAGGTCTCTGCCAGACCTCCAGGCCTAGGAAGTAATGCATCAGTCCTAGGTCCTTCATCTCAAACTCAGAACCGAGCTCCCTCTTACACTGATGAATAAAAGGATCAGCACATGTCAAGAAGAGATCGTCCACATACAACACCAGAATGGGAGGCTTTTCTCTATAAACCTTGAAGTAAAGGTTCGAATCAACATTACTATGAGTGAAGCCGAGCTTCATCAAGTAGTTATCTATTCTCTCGTACCAATGTTGATTTATGGTAGCATCAAATGTGCTCTAGCCTTGTAATTTTGTATATAGGCTAAGACACATGTATTCCATAAAACCCAGAAATAGTTTTGGAAAATTCCACTTAGAGATGATTTAATGAAATTAATTAATCATTTTTTAATGCTTTACTAAGTCTAAACTTAGGGAAATTGATTAATTAAAGGGTATTAATTAAATCAAGTGTGAATCTTCTAGATACAGTCATGGATCGCCTCCAAGTTAATCTTAGCCCTTGATTATGTTTTAATCTTGGTCGTTGAAGAGTCAATGAAAGATTATAAGGAGGGTGAGGGGCCTATGGAAAACACACATGACACTTGAGCCATTGAGAATTTTCGAATTTGTGTGAGAAGACACAGATTTTGATCAAGAACAAATCACTAGGGCTGGGTTTGGTAAGTGATTTGATTCAGTGATCAGATCCAGAGAGGGGCAGAAGAAAAGATTGGTCAGGTGGACCGAGAATACATTTTAGAGTGAGGCAGCATCCACGCAGAAAAGAGAGTGCAGTTTCTAGCAGAGGTGACGCAGTTTCTGCAAGGAATCACGCAGAGCCAACACAGTGTCTCTTGGAGTCAGTCCGAAGAAAGCTAGAGGCTGGGGTTTGTTGAAATTTAGTTACCGGAGGACAGGTGGTTCCCTAAGGCTTTGATCTTTAGCCTACGGAAAAGTGTCCAGATGTATTTTAATTTAAAAGTGACTTTAAGTGATAAATTCACTAAGTATAATTTAAAAGTGACTTTAATAAAGTCATGAAAAGCGACTTTGGAAATAAATGACTAAGAGGTTCTTTATTAAAGTGGGGTGAATTAAAAAATAGAAAGTGAGATTTAAATGCACATTTAATCTCAGCCATTGGATTTAGGGATTCCCCAAAAGTCACTTAGGGATAGCTTAAAGGAGGAAAAGAGGGAAAATATCATTCAGTCTTTCATGAGCAGATTGAGAGAGGAGGAGAGAAAGCTAAAGAGAAATTTCTAAGCAAAGGGAGAGCAACAAAAGATACACAGCAAATCCATACAACAAGAGGGCAATTTCCCAAGGCAGAATTTTTCGTACAACAGCATTTATTGGCATGTTTACCAAGATAGAAAATCCATACAGCAAGGTTGCATGCATTTTGAGGCAAGGTATAGCACATTTTTCTAGGAGTGGTTTCCCGCAGTCAGGGCACTAATTTCGAGGCTATTTTAGGGCTCTAAAATCGAGGAGGGACTGTTGTACGATTTCGTACAGTCCGTACAGGTATATTTTGGCACATTTTCCAAGGATGCAAGTACAGCATTTAAAGCTATAATTTTTTGTTAATTTTATGTTTGTTGTTGGCACGATTTTCAAGGTTGGAGGTTGAAACGGAAATCGAGATAAGTGGATTTTGTATTTGTTGTAATTTTTACTGTGTTTTACTATTCACTATAAAAGCATATTCAGAAATAAAGAGAAGCTTTCAAACTGGTTTTCCCCAAGATTTGTAGGCGGTTAGGGGGTTTTTCCAGGGTCATCTTCCAAAAATCAGCATGTCAAATTTCTGTGTGTGGCTGATTTATTTTCAGAGTTTTGATTTCTGCATTTCAGCACTGTGACATTTCCAGAATTTGTGTTTTCAGAAAATATTTATTTCTCCATCTTGTTGAATGTATGGTTATGGGAATGGGCATTTAACTTAATGGAAGAAATAAGGAGAAACTGAAAACCGGAGTGGGACTTAAAATTTCTACATGGTATTAGAGCGAGGTTGCTGAAAAGTGCAGTTTGGGACATCAAGAAGAAAAATCATAACCTTTACTACAACAGTGCCATTTTCAGTTTATTAGGACAACAAGCATGTCTTTGGGCAAGCATGTCTTTGGGCTTGAGGGTGGAGGATAAGTTGGATGGGCATAGTAACTACAGTGTATAGAAGGAAAGAATGCAGAGCATCTTTGAGGAGGCAGAAGTATAGGGTATAATGGTGCATACCCAACAACGCCCTGTTAATGTGCCTGTTGATCCTGTTCAGTTGGCAGACTTTAATAAGAAGAATAACAAGGGCAAGAGACTGATTCTGGATGGTATTAAAGACCATGTTGTTCCTCATGTGAGAGGAAAGAGATTTTCTCATGAGATGTAGATAGGCTTGACCAATCTCTACCAGAGTACCAATGAAAACAGAAAAATGGTCCTAAGGGAGAAGTTGAAGGCCATTAAGATGGAAAAGACTGATAGTGCTACTGCATACCCCACAAAGATCACTAATGTGAGATATGAGTTGGCAGCAGTTGGAGAGGTCGTTCCACCCACTAAGTTGGTGCGGATTGCAGTGAATGGCTTTCCCAGTTCATGGATGAACTTTGCTGATGGGATTTGTGCACGTGAGACCATTCCCACTTGGGAGAGGTTCTGGGATGATTGCATACAGAATGAAATCAGAAAGAACCATCTTGGGGCAACAAAACAAGTTGAGGAGGATGAGGATGTAGCACTACTAGCAAGGGGAAAGAAAGGCAAAGGAAAGAAACAAGCTTCCACAAGTGGTGGTGGGGGCAAAGGCAAAGGTAAAGGTAAGCAGCTGAACACGCAGAAGGACTATTCCAAGGTGAAGTGTTGGAATTGTCAGAGGATGGGACACTATGCAGTTGTGTGTCCGGAGAAGAAGAAAAAGGGGAAGGACAAGACCATGGCAGCATCACCAGAGATAGAGGAATTTTCAGAGAGCTTTGACTGGGAGTTCAGGTTCATTGCTTGTGAGTCATGTTAGCCCCCCTATGAAATTCTTGACAAGCAAGCTGGGGGCTAGTTTGTTCTGGAGCCTCCAAGGAATGCCTTTCCCCTGAAAATTCATCTTCCTTGGAGTCTCTTTGTGTTGTTCCTAACATATAGTCCCTCTGTTGATTCATTTCTCAAAAGGCCCACTATTGCCCCTTTATACCCCTGCAAATACCCCCATTTTACCCTCCCCCTTTCCTTTGTCAAAATCCCTTCTCTCCCTTTTATCCCCCATCACCCTTTATTTCCCTAATTCTCCACCTCGCCTCCTTTTCGTTCCTTCCCTTGGGCCTAAAAATGCGCAAAAATCGTATTTCGGGTCCTGGCCCCCTTGGCCATAGCCCCACGCTTCTTCATCTTCCACGTGACCCGATGCTATGACCAAAGCCCAGTTTTGAAAGGCGCTTATCACAGATCCATTTCGGGCGCAACCTCAGCCGTAGATCTCACCCGATCGGACGGACAACATTTAATCTTCAGCCTTCGCGCCTTTCCCTGCTCCAACTTGTGATCGAGTCATCGCCGTTCATTCGCTCAATGATCCGACGGTCCAGAGCCTCTCCGCCAGTGGACCTCGCAACGCACTATACCCCAAATCCACTGGTTTTTTCCGCACCACCCATCGGCAACAAGTAGTTTTCCCCGGAGAGCCAGCGATTCCACTCAGTAAATGATGCGTGGCATCTGTACCAGGGCAAAACCACCCCCATTTCGTGCATTAATCTTTGAGACAGAACGCCTAGCGGAATTTTTATGAGCCATAAGATCTGATGAAGCCTATCCAAGGGTTGTCATTCATTGAAACTACGCACGGGATAAGCCATCCCCACCGTACCGTTGGCCCGCCGTCTGTCCACCCTGATGTATTTTCCGCCGTTGATTCCCTTTGGGATTGACGGCCCAGATTTGTCCTCCACTGTTGATTGTTCTTCTATCCCCAGTCACGCTACGTCACCTCCACATGTCCTTGTCGTACGCCCGCATGTCTCACTGCATATATTTGTTTCCAAAGTCATTTTTACGTGGTTTTCCCATGCAAACTATTTTCGCTGCGCATCCACCTCCCATATTTCATCGCTTCACTGCGTTTTTTCGCCATGTCCCTGCCTGCACGTCCATTTCATCCATCCACATCACCCGCCACCCTCGTCCATGGATTTCTTCACATTTTTCGTGTTCTTGCAGGGTTTCCAAAAGTAGAAGACCGCCATGGTTCTACGTGACAAGATGTGCAGGCAGAATTAAATCCAAGAACCATTACTACTGTGAGATAGTCAAAGAAATCGGCTGGATGGATTCGCATTAAGTAAAAGGCAGATTTCAAACACTGGGAACCTTTCTACGCCATTAAAACCCGAGCTAACCTGTCATAGGTAGAGTTGAAGCAGCAGTAGTGTTACAGTACAGAGCAAAGGAAGATTAAGCGGTGGTGCATTGGTGGCGCGACGGTGGTGCACGTTGGCGGAGCCACCTTCCCTGGTGGTTACGGGGGGTATGAGTCTACCCGTACAGACCAAATGAGGTGAGGCCCCGTAGTACATATTGGCCGTTGATCGGCGGTCAAACCCCGATTGACTGGTCAACTACGGGGGGTACACATCCCGTTAACCTCCGCACTGGTCGACCTCCCGTACTCCATCGATCTGTTCAAACCTACTGCCGGTTTAGCTCTGCGCTGTTCCAATCGTCCTGCCACCTGTGAATTGATCCGGGCAGTTGGAATTACATTCCAACAAAGGCAGCAGTTTGAAGACCTCGAGGATCAATCAAAGGATCCTGTGCACAAGTAAAAGGTAGCATCAGGGTTATTTGTCAGCAGAATGTTTCTCTTTATCAAAGTACAGGGCGCCCATACAACTTTTATTATACATAACATCCCTGAAAGAATTTCCGCCCTAACTACAGCTCAAAAACAGTCAGACATTTATGAGACAGACCTTCCTAGCAGTTTATTTCATTTTTGTTCAAATCATCCAAGAGTACTTTAGCCAAAAGATGTCAAGATCAAATCTGGAGCAGATCATTCTCTCACAAGGAAGGTGACAGAGATTAAATATACAACATGTCAAGCAGAATGGGTTTCGGCCCTACATTCATTGTTGTGTTTAAAGATACATTTAATTTTCACCTACTCCTTCAGTCGATCTTAGGCTCACCCTTTGCTATAAAGCACAGAAGGAAACATTGTAATGGTTGTTGATGAGATATCATAAAAATGCAAGTATTCTCCTCTTGAGACAAGTTCTCTGTGTATATTGTAAGATAGGCTGAGATTTGATGTATTCAGACTGAATGTTCAAGCTGTGGGCAATGTTGTACCTGATTGGTTTTGTTTTTAATATGACAAGCACATTTCTTTGGATCCTGATCTAAAACAGCTGGTGATGTTTCCTCTTTCTCTGTATTTGTGATTGACTTGCTCTTATTTCATGTTTCATTTCATTTCATTTCTACTGGCTTGCATCAGAAGTTTGGCATAGGATTCACCCTTGTTAGGTGCCCTATGTTGCTGCTCTCCCAGCCCTTTATGTTTTCTGCTTAAATGTGTATCTGAATATTGATTTCAATTGATTTAACCAGTGTAGTGGATGATATTTCCTGCTCTCTGATGTATGAATTGATGAAGTCCATGTTTAGATGTTCTTGGTAGGATTTAGCTGGAAGGTTTGGGAACACTGGGGATTAGTGTTAGCCCTGTCCACTAGGATCTTTGCACGACTAGCTAGCCTTTCTAAGATCCCTTGTAATTGCCTCTGATTTTGTCCAGGCAGGCCTAGAGTTAAATGACCTCTGACCTGATCTATAGACAGAATTAGATGGTTCTCCTCCTTTCATTTTCGGTCCTTAATGTTCCATTCCATCTTCTATCCTTTAAGATCCAGATGATTTAGATGACTTGCCCAACTGAAAGCTTGCACATTGAACACAAGTAAACCCTTTCTTGACTCCATTTCCCAATGGCCTTGATGTTCTTTGAGTTATCTACCTTTGCCTAGCTTCCCTTTTGCTCATCCTTGTCTTGTATCAGACACTTCTTTCCTGATTCCCAACAACCAAACTCAATCAAACAAACAAACCCTGAGCCCCATAACTAGCCTAACATTGAAACATTGAGCCTCAAAGACATATGCTTTGGAAAATATAGAGAGATCCCTCTCTGGACCTAGGAGGGCTAGATCCTAAGGTCTAAAAGTGGTTCTGATGTTGTCTCATATTTTTGTCTTGCCAATCTGGCCAAAACATGGGAACTCCAACATAATGGCGACTCCGCTGGGGAGATTTGAGTGAATTACACTTTGAACATCCCTAGGCATTCAAACCCACAAATCTCTGGTTAGATTGGCATAAATTCATCCCTTTCTTGAATCATCCTCCGTTCGTTGTGTGTCTCATACTCTTAGATAGAGCCTGGGAAGGGCCAGGTAGCCTCCGAATCTCACCCTCTTCGGAGGTGAAATATTTGGTAAACGCCCTCCCAGTCAATCTCTGGTTGGAGTTTGTTGTGTTTTGAGTTTATTCCTGAAAGTGACATTACCTAATTGCTGATGGTGGACAACATCCTACTTCAAACATTCATAATCATCCACCTGGCGACTCCACACTCCCTATGATCCAAAGACCTAATGACTCCACTGGTAGAAGACTCTGAACTGGTTGAAGAGACACAATGACCTCTTTCTGATTTACAAACATGCTTCCACGCATACAGAGAAGACATGCCCCATGAGCAGGGAGCATATCCCTGGATTCCCACACAAAATTCCTGAAGTGGACTAATTAAAAAACTTGCCTACCTTTCAGGGTGAAAACACTGAAGACCCCTTGCTACATCTCATCAAGTTTCATATACATGTGTGGAAATTTAGAGTTGAATGGCATGAAGAATGCTTAATGAAAATGTTCATGGCAACATTAGAAGGAAAAGCTAGGGTCTAGTATGAATGGTTAGAACCTCAAAGTTTGTTTTCTTTAAAGGACATGCACCAAGTATTTTACAAGAATTATAAAGGAAACTCTCCATCCTTACCATGGGACTGTTGTGATCAATCTCAGAATATCATACAATACCTGTTAGACATTGATATGGATTTGGTTGATAGCTATTCAAGGATTTCATATGCATCCTAGCCATCATAAGAGCACAGATGAATCAGCTGAGGAAGAAAACAACCAAGAGACTGTGGACATTCTTCAAGGTATTCCTAAAAATTCAGATGCTGATTTATTATCCCTGATAGTTGAGGCTCAAGATGACACCCTGCCTCAAATCCAGTCTTCAGAGGAAACATAGAGCTGCTGCACTTCTGCACAAAGGGACACAAGACCATCCTCCCCTTTGAAAGAGGAAGAAATAGATCAAATCATCAATAGACAGCCAGCCTCTGAAATTTTTTACAGATCAGAAATTCTTGTCCATTCATCTGATGAGCTTTATTGTACAGAGTTGGAAAGCTCACATGTAAATCAGAATGAAGAGAAATCTGTTGACAATCCCGTGTATCCGGTTGGTGACATTACTTACATTCGTGATTCTCTTATTTTTGATCTATCTGATGATGGTGCTCTCCAAACAAAAAATGATCCTGCAAGGCCATCATTAGTAGATTTGTGGGAGGAGAATCAGTCCCTTTCACTTCCAGAGAATAATGAGTCAATGTAGGCTATTTATGACACTGATGGGGAGAGCTATGACAGTATAATAGCAGATGAAGATTCTATGAATCTTCATTCTGCTCTAACACAGATCATCAGTGAGACTGGAAGCCAACAGTTTTTCCTTTCAGAAGATGAACAAGATATTTTTGAGCAAGTTGAAAGCAAAGAGCCTTCTCTTGAAAAAGAGGAAGCAAAGGAATACACCCCTGCTCAAGAATACATTGATCTCTTCACTGAGCTTAGCACATCAGAGCAGAATGTATCAGAGTTCCAAAAGGACAGCACTGCCATATATGATGAGTCCTCCAGTTCAGAAAATGAAGCAGATAAGGGAGACTCTCTTTCTCAAGAGAGTCTCATTCTCGATCCAGTGGAAGAAGAGGAAATCCTGGTTGAAGCCTACCTGCCAGATATTCATAGCCAGGTATTATTTCATGATCCTTATGCACATTTCCTGCAGACATTTGGAGAAGGATCAAGAGTCTTTTTGAGCAGCATGTTGCAAACAGAAAGAAAATATTTCAAAGCTGACGTTATTGAACAAAAGGAGTGTGAGCTGCCCTGCCTATCCAGCCTGCTCAAGGAGTTGAGCAAGAAAGACCAGTCATGGGATCACTTGAAGGACTGGTTGCATTAGAAGACAACGTTTGTAAGCTAGACTGTAAATATTCCAGTTAGAGTAGGGTAGGTAGGAAAAGCTCAATAAAGCTCAGTCTATGAGCATGTAGTTAGTTGTTTCAATTCCTATCTTAGAATGTAGAGAAGAAACCTGTTGGACAGTTTAATCCCAACAGGTAGTAGATTAGGTAGAGAAATAGATGAGGCCAACAGTCTAATCTGGCCTCATGGAGAAATAAGGGTAGATTTAGAGAAGGTTTGCTTTTTCTTTAAAAATAAAATAATGTAAAGGGTCTGCTAGTTCAAATGCACCCAAGGGAAAATTGTAGAACTGTAGTTTGGGTAGGTAGATTGGTTGGGAAATATTTTTGCTGATGTTTCTATCATACTGTGGCAGCTAAAATTGAAGAAGAAAGATGGCTTATGACAGTAGGCATCTGGCCTACTCCAAAGATCATATCTGGTTTCTTGACTCCTCCAAGGAGCAGCCATCCCCATGTGGAGCCACTGTTAGCCCCCCTGTGAAATTCTTGACAAGCAAGCTGGGGGCTAGTTTGTTCTGGAGCCTCCAAGGAATGCCTTTCCCCTGAAAATTCATCTTCCTTGGAGTCTCTTTGTGCTATGCCTAACATATAGTCCCTCTGTTGATTCGTTTCTCAAAAGGCCCACTATTGCCCCTTTATACCCCTACAAATACCCCCATTTTACCCTCCCCCTTTCCTTTGTCAAAATCCCTTTTCTCCCTTTTATCCCCCATCACCCTTTATTTCCCTAATTCTCCACATTGCCTCCTTGTCGTTCCTTCCCTTGGGCCTAAAAATGCTTTAAAATGCGTAAAAATCATATTTCGGGTCCTGGCCCCCTTGGCCATAGCCCCGCACTCCTTCATCTTCCACGTGACCCAATGCTATGACCAAAGCCTAGTTTTGAAAGGCGCTTATCACAGATCCATTTCGGGTGCAACCTTAGCCGTAGATCTCACCCGATTGGACGGACAAAATTTAATCTTCAGCCTTCGCGCCTTTCCCTGCTCCAACTTGTGATCGAGCCATCGCCGTTCATTTGCTCGATGATCCGACGATCCGGAGCCTCTCCACCAGTGGACCCCGCAGCACACTATACCCCAAATCCACTGGTTTTTTCCACACCACCCATCGGCAACAGGCAGTTTTCCCCGGAGAGCTAGCGATTCCACTCAGTAAATGACGCGTGGCATCTGTACCAGGGCAAAACCACCCCCATTTCGCGCATTAATCTTCGGGACAGAATGCCCAGCGGAATTTTTATGAGCTGTCAGATCTGATGAAGCCTATCCAAGGGCTGTCATTCATCGAAACTGCGCACGAGATAAGCCATCCCCACCGTACCCTTGGCCCGCCGTCTCTCCACCCTGATGTGTTTTCCGCCATTGATTCCCTTTGGGATTGACGACCCAGATTTGTCCTCCACTGTTGACTGTTCTTCTATCCCCCAGTCACGCTACGTCACCTCCACGTGTCCTTGTCGTACGCCCGCATGTCTCACTGCATATATTTGTTTCCAAAGTCATTTTTACGTGGTTTTCCCATGCAAATTGTTTTCGCTGTGCATCCACCTCCCATATTTCATCGCTTCACTGCATTTTTTCGCCATGTCCCCACCTGCACGTCTGTTTCATCCATCCACATCACCCGCCACCCTCGTCCATGGATTTCTTCACAGTTTTCGTGTTCTTATAGGGTTTCCAAAAGTAGAAGACCACCATGGTTCTACGTTACAAGCTGTGCAGGCATAATTAAATCCAAGAACCAGTACTACTGTGAGATAGTCAAAGAAAGCGGTTGGCCGGATTCGCATTAAGTAAAAGGCATATTTCAGACACTGGGAACCTTTCTACGCCATTAAAACCCGAGCTAACTTGTCAGAGGTAGAGTTGAAGCAACGACAGTGTTACAGTACAGAGCAAAGGAAGATTAAGCGGTGGTGCATTGGTGGCGCGACGGTGGTGCACGTTGGTGGAGCCACCTTCCTTGGTGGTTACGGGGGGTATGAGTCTGCCCGTACAGACCAAATGAGGTGAGGCCCCGTAGTACATATTGGCCGTTGATCGGCGGTCAAACCTCGATCGACTGGTCAACTAAGGGGGGTACACATCCCGTTAACCTCGCCGAGTCGACCTCAGGTACTCCGTCGATACGTTCAAACTTGCGCCGGTAGAGCTCCATGCTTTGTTCCAATCATCCTAGCACTTTGTGAATTGATCGGGGCGGTTGGAGATGCATTCCAACAAAAGCAACGGTTGAGACCCCGAGGATCGATCAAAGGATCCACAATGCCAAGTAAAAGGTACCATCGGGGTTATTTGTTAGCGAGAATGTCCCCCTCCATCAAAGTACGGGCGCCCATGTCCTCAATATTATACATAACATCCACGAGCAAATTCACTTTAACTACATCTCAAAAACAGTCAGACATTTATGAGACAGACCTTCCTAGCAGTTTATTTCATTTTGTCCAAATCATCCAGGAGTACTTCAGCCAAAAGATGTCAAGATCAAATCTGGAGTAGATCATTCTCTCACAAGGAAGGTGACAGAGATTAAATATACAGCATGTCAAGAAGAATGGGTTTCGGCCCTGCATTCATTGTTGTGTTTAAAGATACATTTAATTTTCACCTACTCCTTCAGTCAATCTTAGGATCACTCTTTGCTATAAATCACAGAAGGAAGCATTGTAATGGTTGTTGATGAGATATCAGTGAAATGCAAGTATTCTCCTCTTGAGATAAGTTCTTTGTGTATATTGTAAGATAGGCTGAGATTTGATGTATTCAGACTGAATGTTCAAGCTGTGGGAAATGTTGTACCTGATTGGTTTTGTTTTTAATATGACAAGCACATTTCTTTGGATCCTGATCTAAAGCAGCTGGTGATGTTTCCTCTTTCTCTGTATTTGTGATTGACTTGCTCTTATTTCATGTTTCATTTCATTTCATTTCTATTGGCTTGCATCAGAAGTTTGGCATAGGATTCACCCTTGTTAGGTGCCCTATGTTGTTGCTCTCCCAGCCCTTTATGTTTTCTGCTTAAATGTGTATCTGAATATTGATTTCAATTGGTTTAACCAGTGTAGTGGATGTTATTGCCTGCTCTCTGATGTATGAATTGATGAAATCTATATTTAGATGTTCTGGTTAGGATTTAGCTGGAAGGTTTGGGAACACTGGGGACTAGTATTAACCCTGTCCACTAGGATCCTTGCACGACCAGCTAGCCTTTCTAAGATCCCTTGTATTGCCTCTGATTTGGTCCAAGCAGGTCTGGAGTTAAATGACCTCTGACCTGATCTGTAGACTGGATTAGATGGTTCTCCTCCTTTCATTTTCAGTCCTTAATGTTCCATTCCACCTAGTATCTCTAAAGATCTAGATAATTTAGATGACTAGCCCAACTGAAAGCTTGCACATTTAACAACAAGTAAACCCTTTCTTGACTCCATTGCCCAATGGCCTTGATGTTCTCTGAGTTATCTACCTTTGCCTAGTTTACTCTATGCTCACCCTTGCCTTATATTAAACTCTTCTTTCCTGATTCCCAACAACCAAACTCTTAATCAAACAAACAAACCCTGAGCCTACAACTAGCCTAAAATCATAACTTAGAGCTTCAAAGACATATGCTTTGGAAAATATAGAGAGATCCCTCTCTGGACCTAGGAGGGCTAGATCCTAAGGTCTAAAAGTGGTTATGATGTTGTCTCATCTTTTGGTCTTGCCAATCTGGCCAAAACATGGGAACTCCAACAAGTCCACTAGTGCAGGATCACCTACCACAGAGGGTGAGAGGGTGTGTGCATTTCCCTCCACTAGCAGATCATATTCAGGTATTTGGTATGTTGATAGTGGGGCTTCACGTCATATGACAGGAGTCCATGAGTACTTCTCAGAGCTTTCAGAGAGTGGCACTGATATAGAGGTATTACTCAGAGATGACAGCATTGTTAGAGCAGTTGGTGTGGGGACATTGACATTAGATAGGGAACCCAAACCTCCCTTGAAGGCGTCAGATGTTCTATATGTGCCAGGGATGAAGAAGAACCTTACACCCATCTCAGCATTGGCAGACAGAGGGTACGAGGTATTTTTCAGGAGAGGACAGGTGCTTATATATCCCAAGCGCGCTCCAGCTAATTCAGCTAGAGTGATTGGTGTACGCTATGCAAAGGTGTACAAGTTTGCATTTCAGCCCCTTTTGGCACTGAGCAGTAGTACCGGCAGCAGAGCTAGCAGTTTAGAGCTATGCGAGATTTGCCACCGCACGATGGGGCACATGTATCATGGAGCCTTGAGGATATTGCAGGAGATCACTACAGGTGTGCCAGATTTAAGTACTGATCACCTAGATACATGCAGAGGATGTGCGATGGGAAAGTTTTCCAAATCCCCTTTTACCAGCAGTGACAACAAATCGACTGGGATAATTGATTTGATTCATACCGATGTGAGCGGTCGAATGTCTCATGTTTCCTTGAGTGGATATGAGTACTATGTTTTATTCATTGATGATCACTCTAGGAAGACCTAGATTTATTTCTTGAAGACTAAGAGTGAGGTCTTCAAGCGGTTTCAGGAGTTTAGAGCTCTTGTGGAGACTCAGACAGGTCGGAATATCAAGTCCCTGAGGTCAGACAATGGAGGGGAGTACACCCTTTGTGTGTTTTATTATTATTGTGCAAAGGTAGGCATTAGGATGGAGTTCACAGTTCCTTACAACCCCCAGCGGAACGTGGTTGCGGAGAGGAAGAATAGATCCATCGGAGGGGCTACCAAATCCATGGTACATGATCAGGGGTTACCATTGTTTTTGTAGGCAGAGGCCTGCAACACTGTTGTATATTTGTAGAATAGGAGTCCGCATCATGCCTTGGGGCATGTGACTCTCGAGGAGGCTTTTTCTGGGAAGAAGCCTGATATTGGTCATTTTTGTATCTTTGGGTGTATTCCATACTCCTACATACCCAAGGATAAGAGAACCAAGCTAGAGCCCACCGCAGAGAAGGGTATCTTTGTGGGATATAGTGAGACGTCGAAAGCCTTTCAGATTTATATTCCTGCATAGAGGAGAGTTGTTGTTAGGCGGGATGTGAAGTTCAAGGAGGACAGGGCTTTCAGGAGGTCACAGGAGTTAGAGTATCTAGATTAGCCAGACCCTCAAGAGCAGCTGAGTCAGTCACAGGGATCAGGAGGTACATCGATTACGGTGTCAGGTCTGTCAGTGAGCAGTGGCTCGCAGAGTCAGAGGGATGGTGCTTTGGGCAGCATGCAAAGCAGTCCGCAGAGCAATCCACTAATGGACAGTTCACATGGTACTTCAGCACTACAATTTCAGGTTCAGGCAGGAGGACAAAAGACATATAGTTAGTAGTTTAGGCTCCTGAGGAGGAGGAGTTTCATTCTCTGGTGGGAGAAGTGTGCTCAGGGAAGAGGGAGCCCAAGTGGCTTCGGGATTCCTTGAGAGAGGCCACATCTGTTGCTAGGCCAAAAAGGCCGATCAGAGAGAGCAGACCACCTGAGAGGTTCTGTAGCTATATGGAAATGGTTGCCAACATCATTGAATTTGAGCCTTCTAGCTATGAGGAGGTAGCTAGCCAGTAGGTCTGGAGAGAGGCCATGCAGGAGGAGTATTCTTCTATCATGAAGAATGATGTTTGGGAGGTGGTGCCGAGGCCCGAGGGAAAATCCATGCTTACTTCCAGATGGCTTTACAAGGTAAATCACACTGTAGATGGAAGCATTGAGAAATTCAAGGCAAGGTTTGTGGCTAGAGGGTTCTCCCAGGTTGAGGGAGTAGATTATGAGGAGACCTTCGCTCCCGTGGCTCAATATACTTCAATTCACTCCATCATATCGATAGCAGCAGAGATGGGTTGGAAGATCCACCAGATGGTAGTGAAGACCGTATTTCTCAATCGCTTCATACAGGAGGAGGTGTACATTGAGCAGCCACAGGGCTTTGAGGTGCATGGTAAGGAATCCCATGTATGCAGACTGAATAAGGCCCTTTATGGCCTGAAGCAAGCTCCTAGAGCTTGGTACTCCCGGATTGATACGTACTTGCAGGAGATGGGTTTGACAAAGAGTGATGCAGATCTAAACCTATATTTTATTGTGATAGGTGAGGAGCCTCTCATTCTGGTGCTGTATGTGGATGACTTGGTCATTACGGGTGCAGAGAGACTCATAGAGAGCGGCAAGAGAGATCTTGCGTTGGATTTCGAGATAAAGGACATTGGCTTGATGCATTACTTTTTGGGTTTGGGGGTGTGGCAGGAGAAAGGGCATTTCTTCCTAGGACAGGGGAAGTATATTGTGGACATCCTTAGCAGATTCCCCATGGAGGAATGTAGACCCATGTCGACACCTATAATCACCAACTTGAAAAAGCTTCGCGCTTCAGATTTCGAGTTGGTGGATCCCACATTGTATAGACAGCTGATTGGTTCCTTGATGTATTTGGTCAACACTAGACCAGATATATGCTTTGTAGTCAACATGATGAGCCAGTTCATGTGTGAGCCTAGGAGGGTGCACTGGGTTTCTGCAAAACACATTTTGTGGTACTTGCAGGGGACAATGGAGTATGGTCTAGACTATAAGCAGGGAGATGGAGTGAGATTGGCAGGTTACACTGATTCTAATTGGGTAGGTTGTGCTTCTGATAGGAAGAGCACTTCAAGGTGTTGTTTTGGGTTGGGTTGTGTTCGGCAGTGGTGTCGTGGTTCATCTGAAAGCAGCAGTCAGTAGCATTGAGTTCAGCAGAAGCAGAGTACATGGCAGCCAGTCTAGCTAGTTGTGAGACCATATGGCTTCGCAAGATGTTGTTTGGCTTATTTGGTTAGCCGTTGAGACCTTCAGTGATTTACTGTGATAATCAGAGTTGCATTAAACTCACGAAGAATCCAGTATTTCATGACAGGTCAAAGCATATCGACATTAGATATCATTTCATCAGAGACTATGTTCAGAAGGGTGTTGTGAAGCTTGAGTATATTCGCACAGATGAGCAAGTAGCAGATATATTGACCAAAGCCTACCACAGGGCAAGCATGTCTACTTCAGAGAAAAGATGGGTGTGGTGAGGAACACCTTCCTCGGTAATAGGGAATGTTTAAATTTGGTTACCGGAGGACAGGTGGTTCCCTAAGGCTTTGATCTTTGGCCTAAGGAAAAGTGTTCAAATGTATTTTAATTTTTCTCCTAAAGTGACTTTATAAAGTTATAAAGTCAAATCTAATTTAAAAGTGACTTTAAGTGATAAAGTTACTAAGTCTAATTTTAAAGTGACTTTAATAAAGTCTATGTGAAATTAGAAAGTGAAAAGTGACTTTGGAAATAAATGACTAAGAGGGTCTTTATTAAAGTGGGGTGAATTAAAAAATAGAAAGTGAGATTTAAATGCACATTTAATCTCAACCCTAGATCTAAAGATATCTCAGCCATTGGATTTAGGGATTCCCCAAAAGTCACTTTGAGTTAGGTTAAAGGAGGAAAAGAGGGAAAAGATCATTCAGTCTTTCATGCGTAGATTGAGAGAGGAGGAGAGAAAGCTAAAGAGAAATTTCTGAGCAGCGAGAGAGTAGCAAAAGATACACAGCAAATCCGTACAGCAAGAGGGCACATTTCCCAAGGCAGCATTTTCATACAGTAGCATTTATTAGCACATTTACCAAGACAAAAAATCCGTACAACAAGGTTGCATGCATTTCGAGGCAAGGTATAGCGCAGTTTTCGAGGAGTGGTTTCCAGCATTCAAGGGCACAAATTTCGAGGTTGTTTTAGGGCTCGGAAATCGAGGGAATGTTGTACGATTCCGTATAGTTCGTATAAGTAGATTCTGGCACATTTTCCAATGCTGCAAGTACAATATTTAATGCTGTAAATTTTTTGTTAATTTTTTGTTTACTATTGGCACGATTTTCAAGGTTGGAGGTTGACACAGAAATCGAGATAAGTGGGTTTTGTATTTGTTGTAATTTTTACTGTGTTTTACTGTTCACTATAAAATCATATTTAGAAATAAAGAGAAGCTTTCGAACTAGTTTTCCCCAAGAGTTGTAGGGGGTTTTTCCAGGGCCATCTTGACCAAAAATCAATGTGTCAAATTTCTGTGTGTGGCTGATTTATTTTTATGAGTTTTTGTTTCTTCATTTTCAGCACTGTGAAATTTCCAGAATTTGTGTGTTCAGAAAATATTTATTTTTCCATCTTGTTGAATGTCTGGTTATGGGAATGGGCATTTAACTTAATGGGAGAAATAAGTAGAAACTAAAAACCAGAGTGGGACTTAAAATTTCTAAAGGGTTCTAGGCCAGGAGGGCCAAGATCCAACTTCAAATCAGCTATAGAGAAGGGTGACACAGATCCTCAAGCTTTCTTACCCAGGCTTACGCATATCCAACGTAAACAATCACACAGAGGTAGTGAGGGCTTCGTCAGCGCTGTTTTTGATCAGCCGAAGACTTGCTGAGCTATATCTCATAGTTATTCTTGTTGTCTATATTTCTCTGAAGGGTTTGCTGGATGTTGGCACCCTAGTTGTATTCAAGATTTTGCTGATTAATAATACAAACCCTCATATCTGTTGCATCGGTTTTCCCAAGTTGGGTTTTTCCGGGGACTTAGTCCAAAAATAACTATGTCAATGTGGTTGTTTTTCATTGTATTTTGTTCAGATTGTTTCAGCACTTAGATTTATTCTGCAACATTATTTGTGTATACTGCTTCAGTAATTACTTCGGTATTTCAATGTAATGAAATAGTTATCAAAATAATAGGAGAAGTAATTCAGATTTGTTGCAATAGGAATCCATATCTAGGATTTTTCACAACCAAACCTTGGGGGTTTGCTTCAACCCATAGAGGGCTTTCTTCAACCTGCATACGTTGGTGTCTCATGGTTGTCTCTATCCTGTACTTCGAACACCAAAGGTTGTTTCACATACACCTCTTCCTTTATCGAATAATGTAAAAGGCGCTCTTCACATCCATCTGATGAAGATTCCATCCTTGCGTAGCAACAAGGGCTATGATAGATCAGATGGTGGTATATCGGGCCACACGTGCAAATATATCATAATAGTCTACGGCTTCCTTTTGAGAGAAGCCTTGGGCAATGAATCTTGCCTTGAACTTTTCAACACTACCATTAGATCCATGCTTGATCTTATACAGCCATTTTGAGGTGACAACAGCTTTGTCCTCTTGTCTTGGAACCACATCCCAGACATTATTCTTCATAATGGACTCGTACTCTTCATGCATAGCATCCTTCCAGACTTGATGCTTTACGACTTCTTCAAATGATCCAGGCTCATATTGTTTGATTGCACTCATGGCTTCTAGATACCCTTGGTATCTATTCGGCTTCCTGCTTTCACAGAATGTCCCCCTTGGGGCCATATGTCTCCCGGCATCCTCGAGAGTATCCTGGAGCCATGAGGGTCTTCTCTTCATTGAAGGAGGTGGATCAATAGAGTCCATCATTCCTTCAACATCAAGCATCATCTCATCCTTCGGTTCTTCCTAATTCCCAGATCTTACATCATGATCTTCCTCAGATTTTAGAAGGTTTATTACTTTCCAAAGGGAAGCATCTTCATCAAAGGTAACATCGTGGAAAATTTCCACTTCTCTTTGACCAAGCACATAGACTCTATAAGCCTTCGAAGTTTCACTATAGCCCACAAACATTCCCTTTTTCCCAAAAGCATCCAACTTGCTCCTCTTCTCTTTCGGCACATGAAAATAAACCGAACATTCAAAAACTCTAAAATGAGAAACGTCAGGTTTCTTACCAGAGAAAACCTCTTTGGGATTTTTGGAGTCTAGAGCGGAATTCGGGCATCGGTTTTGTATGTACACAACAGTGTTCACAGCTTCTCCCCACAGAAACTTCGGAAGACCTTGGTCACATATCATGGCACGGGCAACTTCCACAATGGTCCTATTCTTTCTTTCAGCAACGCCATTTTGCTCAGGAGTATATACGGTTGTGGTCTCCCTCTTGATGCCAGCTTCTCTGCAAAAGTTATTGAACTCATTCGTCTCATATTCAGTGCCATTATCAGTCCTCAATATCTTGATCTTCTTCCCTGTTTGATTTTCCACCAAGGCTTTGAAAGTACGAAACCACATGAAAACCTCATCCTTATTCTTCAAGAAGTATATCCAGGTTTTGCGAGAGAATTCATCTATAAACGTCATATAATACGAACATCCTCCCAAGGATGTCACGAGTAGTATACCAGACAAATCAGAATGTATCAATTGCAAGACATCAGATGTCTTTGTGACACTTGAGGGGAAAGGTCCCCTTGTATGTTTTCCTCAGGCACAACCCTGACATACACCTTCATGATCATTTTTGAATTCGTGCATCCCTGTCACCACCTTCCTTGCTTCGGGAAGGGCTTTTTAATGAAGGTGTCCAAACCTCCGGTAACATAGTTCAGTTTGATGGATAGTAACACATGTCATCGCTTCCAGTGGACTTCCTCCAACCTAGTAGAGTGTATCAACTCTAAACCCAATTGTGATAGCTTCCTTGAAACTCTTCTTCTAGATGCGTACCTTCCCATCAATGAATGCCACATTGAAACCTTTGTTTTCCATGGCCAAAATAGACACGAGGTTCTTCTTCAAATCAGGTACATATAGTACATATTGCAAGTAGAGAACTTGACCTTGAGATAAATTAAGGGTCACAATCCCTATCCCTTTCACGGGATATGTGGCATTATCTCCAAGGATAATTTTTAGATTAGTATCCTTCTCAACCAAATCAGAAAGTGCTTCCTTGAACCTAGTGAGGTGCCTTGAGGCACCACTATCAATCAACTAGACATCCATAGTGCCAGGTGGAGATGCAACATAGAGAGCAGATACAAGAATGAATTCATTTCTTTTATCATCGACAACATTAGATTCCTCATACCTGGAATTTCTTGACCTTTTGAAAGGTTTCCCATTTCCATTGCGACCAAAGGGAGCCTTCCTCTTCCCTTTGAACCTGTTGTTCCTTTGATTTCCATTCTTCCTATTGTTGTTGTCATCATCCCCAGGAGAATCCTTCTTATTAGGGCATTCTCTAGTATAGTGGTTGGTCTTGTGACATGTGTAACATTTTCCTTTTTCCTTGGGCCCCTGCTCTTGGTTCCTTGGACCACCATTGTTCCTCTTCTTAGCACTAGCGGTGAAGGAAACATTACCTTCATTTTCATATTCCATCATTCTTGTTTCCACTTGAGTGCATATCGACAATACTTTATCAAAATCAGGAATCACATTGTTATTGAGAATGGTAGTAATGAATACATGTCATTCGGAGGAGAGACCTCCAAGAACAGTGAGAACCATTTCTTGACCAGCTATTGTCTCCCCAATGACCAGAAGATTATTCCTGATTTCGGTGAACTTCAGAAAATAATATTGAACGGATTCATCCCTGCCTTGCTTAAGATTCTTCAATTGGTTCTTAAATAAAAGGTCTTGATTTGCATTGTTGGCCCTGAACATATTGATCAACTTATCATACATCTCCTTGGATGTACGCAGCTCAGAGATGTAGGCAACCCGACTCTTATGGATGGAATCTCGGATGATCAGCTTTGCTTTGATTTCCCCCTTCTTATACTTTCTCTTGGTGGCAGTAGGTTCAAATGATGGAGGCTCTTGGATTTTACCCTGCACATAGTCCATGACATCTTGGTCTTCCAACATTAAATCCAAAGACATCTTCCAGGCATGAAAGTCAGCCTTGCCAGTCAACTTGTCATCAACTTTGAAGCCATTATAATTTGAGGTACCCATGGGTCCTTGACAAATGCTCCTTCTTCGGTGATTTCTCTTAATACAAACTTGGGCTTTGTCTTCTCCTTAGCTCTGATACCATGTAAATTTTTGTAGGTGTTCTATGCTTGATGCAACTTTACTTTTATACCCAATATAAAACAACAATCACATAAACAAGAAAGTAAAATGCTGATAGAACATACCAATAAAGCATACGAATAAATCGACAGAAGACAAGCCAAAAATACACGTAACTTGATCAGCAAAATATGTGTTGTGGTGCGTTACAATGGTTAACAGGATGCTTCAACCAGAAAAGTCTCCTCACAGTCAACCAATCAGAATGTGTCCCACAACCCTCTCGAACAACTCTACAACGATCAATCCAAAGTCAACAAAAGTCAATGTTGTCCAGTCAACAGTCAACGCAAAACAACAACAACAAATATTCAACGCAGGCAAGTCAACTTCAACATCCAACCTCGGTTTTAGTGCTAGAAAATGCGGACTACCGAAATTGGAATTTTGGGAGAGTTCGAGGTAAATTTGACCAAGAATTGACCAAGGTCAACTTTGGTCAAAGGTTGCGTTGAAACCCTAGATCATAACAGAAAACCCTAGTTGTGTTTTCCCACATGTGAAAGAAGAAGAGCCTCCAAGATGATGATCGAACCAATCAGATGCAAAGAGAGAACCTGTGATGAGTGATGCTGAAAATGACCTCCAACGTTGACCAATATATATCCATATGTGAGGGTGTGTGACACATCTGTTGGGGCTTCAAGTCTACATTACAATTCTGGCCAACCTTGCACATAATTGGAATTAATTCAAAATAAATTTTTTACTCATCGGATCAAGATGATCTTTAGATCGATCTTGCACCTCTCCGAAAGAGGAATCAAATAAAAATATTGGCATCTTCATCTGAGCATCACAACATGGATTTTGGACCTAGTTGTCCAAATTTAACAATCCCTCTTGGGCTACATCTCTTGGTCCAGCTTCCAATGTTGGGACTCTTTCATTAAGTGCTCAAATCTCATATTTCATGGATTTACAATGCTCATAATGCAGAATTAATGTTACAATGGTTCCAGAAGACACAAAAACCCCAACCTGGGCTCTTGTTGGGCTCAATTTGGCAAAAAACCCACAAAGATATGCTTCAGAGAAATTTTGCTTCCAACTGATCTACAAATTGGTCATTTTGTCTAACCATTCTACATTTTCCGTCATTATGGAGACTGTCAAGCGTCAATTTCGCTTGGCATCGAAGGGATTCGCACCGGATTGGGTACATTTTTTCGGACAGTTAGTTTTCTCGCTAACGCCTAAGCATCGACTTTTCCCCCCCACGCCTAGTAATATAAATGCCCATGAGGTCGGGGGCTGGGCTAACCGCTTGCCCCCGTTGGGCTAGCACCTGCGGTTTTCTGCCACGGTTCCACATTGCGCATATAACATGGGCCAGTTCTTGAACTCTGGCACATGATCCTTAGCACCATCCGGATTTTCCCTCAATCCCATGCCTTGGCATATGTTTTTTGCATCGGGCTTAACTCTAGCCCTTCCCAACCATCGACTTCGAAGGCCTCCAATTGGTCTGGTGCAAATGTTCATGACCACAGGTTGGGGCTAAGCCCCGAGCCCTCAGGTCTCAGCTCCTGCGAGGTCATGTGGGGTGCCAGGTGACTAGGGGCTAGGGGCTTAGACTCGACCCCTTCCCCCCGTTAAACTTTAAATAGGCCTTTTTCGTTATAGCTAATAAGAAAACCCTGTAGCTTAACAGCAAAGCGGAGCGCTGTCAACCTTGAGGTTGGGGGTTCGATCCGCCCGGGCCTTTGTCCAACCATTGCCAAATTTTATACTACCACGTGGCACCCTGCCATTGGTCCTTAACAAAAACCCATTAACCAATAAAATTTTCCCGTGTGCGTGAACCAAAGGAGGCCACTTGTTAGCATTTTATTGGTCCGTGGGTACCCAGTCTGTCTGTTGATTCACTGTATAGATTGCCCAGTCAACAGTCCTGTCCTTCAACTTGCAAATTTTTTAGTTGTTTAGGAAGACAATCGTAACGCAATATATGGAGCATACGATGTTGGTTTTGAGCAATTCAAGCTACATTGGATTCAAAACGTCGAGCTCTACGTTTTGGCATCGGTTTCGAGCACTTCTAAACACTTTTATTTTTTAGCACTTTACTGATCCCCTAGATCATTCCTCCCCACTGTAAGCTTTTGGACCTTTAAAATTTCATTTTTAGTCAACAAATAGATGAGAGTACAGTTCCCTCACCCTTTTAATCTCAATACATTTAACCTTGCTTGGATTAGTACCTTTGAGCCCCACACGAAGGTACTCCACGTTCCCTCGTATTGAAGTTCTTATTTTCCTGTCAAGGATGGTATCTTACTGCAATTTTTCAAGATATTCAGTAGATAAATCTTTAATTGTGGGAATATGAACATTCTCTCCTTGATCTTCAATCAAAGGAGGCTCATATAATCTCAAGTTTTCCACATTAACAACTGCATAAACTTGCATATATGGAGGCAACTCTAATCGAAAAGCAATATTATCAATCTTTTCTAAGATCTTGAATGGACCATATCTGATTAGTCTGAGTTTTTTACCTTCTCCTTGAAGTATTTCCTTGCTAATGTAAAGCCAAACTTCATCCTCCCACTTGAAAATTGTGATCAACACGATGTTTATCATGTCTTGTCTTGTACTTGGCTTGACTCTTTTCCAACTGTTCTTGAACCATTTGATGCACCAATTGAACTTTTTCAACGAATCGCTTCGCCTCATCTATGTCACTATGTCCATCAATAGCAACATCTTTCCTTAAGATAAAATCTTAAGGAGATTTTGGTAAGTATCCCAAGCATGCCTCAAATGGAGATGTTTGAGTCGATGAATCCTTGGCCCGATTGTAAGCATGTTGGATATAGTGCAAGTGCTCATCCCAAAGTTTACAATGTTTGCTGCAATAACCGCGAAGGAGATGTACTATTGTTTTGTTCATCGTTTTTGTTTGGCAATTGGTTTGTGGATGGAATGTTGTGCTCTTCTGCAACTTGGTGTCCATGAGTCTCCATAAAATTTGCACCAAAGCATACAATTATTTATCATATGTTGGATGGTTAATCACTACCCTGGTAAAGGTTTCAGAATGATAACAGATAGGCTTACCATGTTGCATCAAAACCGCTCCCATGACATAATCACTTGCATCGATTTGTATCTCAAATGGCTGCTTAATATCTACAAGTGCAAGAACTGGTGTTGTATTGGTTCTCTCTTTCAATGCATCGAAGGCTTTCTGCTGCTTGCCTCCCCATTGAAAAACCTATTTCACACTTGTTAAAGCATGTAAAGGAGTTGCAATTGATGAGAAGTTAGAAATGTCAAAGCATGTAATGGAGCTGCAATTGATGAGAAGTTAGAAATGAAATTTCTCCAATATTGGGTTGCTCCCAAGAAGCTTCTAACCTTTGTTATATTATTGGGTTTTGGCCAATTTAAAATGACTTCGACCTTTGAGGGATCTATCTTCAATTCACCCCCTCCAACAATATGACCCAAATATACTAAAAAGGTTTTCCCAAATTCACATTTAGACATCTTCAAAAACAACTTTTCTTTCTTTAACACATCTAGAACTTGCCTAACATGCTTGACATGCGCTTCACAAGTCTTGCTGAAAATCAGTATGTCATCTAAGTAGACTATCACAAAATCATTAAGAAAAGGTCTTAAAACATCATTCATAACTCTCATGAATGTTACAGGAGCATTACAAATCCCAAATGGCATAACCAACCATTCAAATAAAACTTGCTTCGTTTTGAAAGGTGTCTTCCAAATATCTCCTTCAGCAATCCTAATTTGATGATAACCACTTCTCGATTACAACTTAGTGAAATAAACAACATATATCAATTGATCAAGCAAATCGTCAATTCGAGGAAGAGGATAACGGTTCTTTACTGTGATTTTAATCAAGGCTCTAAATTCCACACACATGCCATGTACCATCCTTCTTTGGTACCAAAACAATAGGAGACCCACAAGGAGATGTGTTTGGTCTGATGACCCCTCTATCAAGAAACTCTTGGATTTGCTTTTTAATTTCTGCATTTTCCATAACTGGCATCCTGTACATGCCAATTTTTGGAAGAGGAGCATCCTACTGCAATTGTATCTCATGTTGGATTCCTCTTTTAGGAGGATCCTCCAGGTTCTTGAAACATCTTATCATATGTATTAACAACCTTAATCAAATCAAATTTAAGTTTTGCATCACATCCTTGGAAGGCTTCATTTTCAACATCATCTTTGGGTTTGATCATCAAGAGTACAAAATTCTTACTAACATTAACAAGCCTCTTCATTTTTCCAACATTCACAAGGGAAAAATTCAATTTCTTGTGATGTGCTCTAACAATATACTCAATCCCATCTTTAAACATATGATAGTTACTTGTTCTCATCACGAAGAAAGATGGCTTTCCTATCATATAGATATGGGCTTCCCAAAACAATACCACATATGTCAAGTGGAGCAACATCAAGCTCTACCTCATCAATAAAGTTTGTAGTGATGGCAAATTTCAATTTGCTACCCAACCCAAAGGATTATGAAATAAGGTTTGCTTGGGATCCACTATCACAAAAAGTATCTACTTTGTTATGTTTTGAGATGACTCTAATATAAAAAAGCTCTATTATTTTTTTATCGTGTTGAGCTTCATTGAGGTTACTAGAAGAACTAGTACTTGCAATAGAATCCGTACCTTTTAATCCATTGGTTGTGATCTTTGTTTCATCTTCAGAATTGGATCCTAAATCATGTTGTGTAGTTGCAATAGTCTTTTGTTTCCCTTTGTTGTCAAACTTTTTGAGTCTCATCTCAAGATGAAGTTTCCAAAAATGGTCTTCATCATGGCCTTCTTTTGAAGGGTGTTTACTTGTGAGTTTCTCTCCCTCTTTCTTAATTGAAGCATTATTTTTCCCCTTCCCTTTGAATTTCCCCTTTCCTTTGTCTCCACTCTTGAATGGCTCCTTGCTATTCTCTTGGGGAACATTCTTCCCTCTTGCAGCAGTCTTTTGTTTCCCATTGTTGTTAAAATTTTTGGGTCTTATCTCACGATGAAGTTTCCAGCAATGGTCTTCATCATGGCCTTCTTTTGAAAAGTGTATACATGTGAGTTTCTCTCCCTCTTTCTTAATTGAAGCATTATTTTTCCCCTTACCTTTGAATTTCCCCTTTCCTTTGTCTCCACTCTTGAATGGCTTCTTGCTATTCTCTTAGGAAGAATTATTCCCTCCTGCTTCTAAATGAGATGCTTATACACATACATCATCTAGATTTGTAGGGTTAAACACGAGAATTGTGTGTCTCAAATAACTAGGTAAACCTCCAATGTTTTTAAGTAGAGTGTCTTAAGAGGATAAATCTATACCCAAAATCAAAGCTCTTCTTCTAAATTCTTGAATATAACTTTGCACACTCTGACCCTTAGCTTGCCTAAAGTTTTTCCAATCCATTATAGCATTTTGCATGTATGCTAATGGATAAAATTGTATTCTTAATGCAGCTACAAAATCATTCCAAGCTGAAATAATCTTACCACTTTTCTTGAGATCTTCTTGAGTTTTTCCCTCCTACCAAATGAGTAATGCACTTTCCAAACTGAGAGAAGCAAGTTGAATTTTGGTCTCAACATCCTTGATTCTTTGTATCCTGCAATACACTCCAATCTGATGAACCCACTTATCCAATTTCTGAGCATTTACCTCTCCATTTTACATAGGAAATTCAAATTTTATGTCAAGCTTTAAAAAAGGAGTTCAACCATGTCCATTTGGAGATCTTGGAGGAGTTTGTGAAGGGGTAGAGATAAAATAAGATGAGGGTGAAGATGGAGGTGTAGGAAAAGGTGGAGGTAGAGGTGGTGGTTTGTCACCATTTCCTCCATTCCCTTTTGGAGGATTTGAGCTCTCTCCTTGCAACCTTGTGTTCCTTTCTTCATATAGAACTTTCACCAGTTCAGACTTTTCAAAGAAAGCTTTTCTGAAAGTTCTCTCATCCTCAGACATGTTTTCATGGCCCTATTCATGCGCCATGACTGGTGAAGCTTGAGGTGAATGTGTTCTCCTTGAACCAACTTGAGATCTTGGCTCCACAAGCACTACTTCTCCTCTTTTGAGCTTCAACCTTGTTAGCATACAAAAAACACTTGCAACAAAATCAAACCTTCAAAATAACTAAAGCTCTGATACCAAATTGATCCGTATTACAAACTTGAAGGTTATTGTGAAATTTTCAAGCTAAATTTTATGTCTTTTACGTAATGGATCATTTTTCAAAAGTAAATAAATTAATGGTATTTAAAATCAGTTTCCAGCATAAAAACAGAGACAAATATACCATACAAAGCAACACAAGACAGAAAAATGATAAAGGATTTCACCCCTCCTAGGCTACATCTCCTGGTCCGGCTTCCAAAGTTGGGCCTCTTTCATTAAGTACTCAAATCTATGATTTCATGGATTTACAGTGCTCAGAATGAAAAAATAATGTCTCCAATGGCTCTAGAAGACCCAAAAACCCCAAGTTGGGCTCTTGTTGGGCTCAATTTGGCCTAAAACTCACAAAGATATGCTTCAGACAAGTTTTGTTGCTAACTGATCTACAAACTAGCCATTTTGTCTAACCATCCTACATTTTACGCCATTCTGGAGACAGTTAGTTTGCCCACTAATGCCTAAGCACCGAATTTTCCACCCCACACCTAGTCGTATTAATGCCCATGAGGTCGGTGGTTGGGCTAATCTCTCGCCCCGCTGGGCTAGCACCTTCAATTTTCTGCCACGGTTCCACGTTGCCCATATAACGTAGGCTAGTCCCTGAACTCCCCCGCTCGATTCTCAACACCATCTGACTTTTCCCTCCATCCCGTGCCTTGGAATATGTGCTTGGGTCAGGCTTAACTCCAGCCCTTCCCAACCATCGTCTCTGAAGGCCCTCCGCTTGCTCCGGTGCAAATGTTTGTGACCATGTGTCGGGGCTAAGACTTATGCCCTTAGGTCTCAGCTCCCGAATTTGTTAAACTTTAAATAGGCCTTTTGCCCCATGGCTAATAATAAACACCAACGACTTAACGATAAAGCAGAGCATTGTAGACCTTGAGGTCGGGAGTTCAATATGCATGGGCCTCTGTTTGACCATTACCAAAATTTTACACTACCATAGGGGTGCCACGTGGCATCCCATGATTGGGCTGTTGGGTATGTGTTATATTCTTTCCACGACTAGCCACACGCGCTGTACGTTGCGCCGGGCACAGCAGGGGGGTCACAGGGGGGGGCGGCATTACCAGCATGTCGGGTCCGGCGGCGCCCTGGCCGTCACGGTATGCGGTCCCACTCATATGCGGACCCACACATGTTTTTTGCATGAGTTTGCACATGGTTTTGGGGTACGATGGTTTTCGACCCCTGGTATTTTGTAGATCCGGTCAAGGGAACTATGGTTATGTTCTAATCCGGGGTTAATGGATTGGGGTTTATGTATGCTTCGGCATGTATATATATGTGTTGTAACACTAAAAGGAATATAATGAAAAATCAAGCTGGTCGTCCCAATTTGGGATCCAGGGGAAAATCTCTGTGTTTATCTGTTTTATGTTTTATGCTCTCGCTATTGTTTATTTTCTGTTATAAGATTCGTGTGTAGATAATTTCTGTTCAGGGTTAAAACCTACATGGGCCACGTGGCACCCTGCCATTGGTCCTCAACAAAAGCCCATTAACCAATAAAATTATCCCATGTGCGCGAACCAGAGGAGGCCACTTGTTAGCCTCTGATTGGTCTGTGGGTACATATTCAGCCTGCTGACTCAATGTACAGACTGCCTAGTTAGCAGTCCTGTCCTTCAACCTACAAATTTTTTTAGTTGTCTAGGAAAACGATCAGAACGCGATATCAGGAGCATACGATGTCGGTTTTGAGTGATTCAAGTTGCATTGGATTTAGGACAAATAGCTCTACATTTTGGAACTAGTTTCGAGCACTTTCGAGCACTTTCATTTTTTAGCACTTTACTAATCCCCTGGATCAATACCCAAAATCCTAGTGTTGTCTACTAGCAAAATGGTTGGTTGGTCGAAGGCTCGGTCTATTGCCTTGCTCGACCTTACCATCCTCCTCTAGAGAGCATGTTGTGTGGGGGGTGCATGTGATGTGGACCAAAAAAACATATAAATTTAAACATACATTTTATGTATATGTCAAACCACTCTTCGAGTGGTACAACTCGAGAACCATGCTAGAAGGAGAAAACATCGAGCAAACAAATAATAATAACACTATTTTGTTGGAAAACAACATGACTCACCCATCCTCTAAGTTGCATCTGTATTTCCTCAAATATCTTCTCCAATCGAACCTCCCAGACACTACAATTGTAGTCGCTTGCTGCAGAAAGTAATATTATTTATGAAATCACGAATAAACCAGAAGAGATTATAGGATAAATATACAAAGCGATAAATTAACCATACACGTACCTACCCTCCTTTGGCTAATATTATGAACAACAATCATGAACAATAACCCCTGAACATGTGAACCCTAGTCTAACATTTCCATTTCTGTCATATCAAATTTCTAGGAAAAATCTTGAATCTCACACCCATGAACAAGATCATACTATCTTGGAACCATGAAAAAATGATAAATCATTGCGCAACTAACAAATATTTCAGTGTATTAAAGGACAATAGTATTTGGTAGGAGAAAAGTATGCCTCACCCAATCATCTGTGCCACGTTTGTCCAACACCAGTGGATTCTCACTTGACATTTGTAAGAGGAATCTATGCATATTTAAACATATTAAATACCCAAGGCTCAGTATGCTAGCTTGCTCGAACTTATCATCCTCCTCTATAGGGCACGTTGTGTGGGGGGTGCATCTGATGTGGACCAAAAAAGCATATAAATTTAAACATACATTTTATGTATATGTCAAACCACTATAGAAGGAGAAAATGTCGAGCAAACAAATAATAACATTATTTTGTTGGAAAACAACATGATTCACCCATCCTCTACGTTGCATCTGCCTTTCCTCAGATATCTTCTCTAATGGAACCTCTCGACACTACAATTGTTGTCTGTAATGTTCCTATTTGAAAATATTTATAAAACACAGCGATGGAACAACTTCAAGTGCAAATATTCAGCGGCACATAAAATAATAGAAGCGGTCTATGCGACAGATACTTGCTAAATAGATAATTCACTGAACCATTTTATTACGTCGGGGAATTACATGGAAATACAATACATACGCAGGTGGTAGCACCCAAAACTTGCCCACGGCAAATAAGAAAGAAACATCCAAGAAATAACGAATAAACGGCGATGCACCGTTCTGCGTACCGGCGGCTGGAATGCACTGCTGCGTGCTTCTAAGATGCTGCGCTGTGAAGGATCCCCTGAGCAGCTTCCGACTCGGCCTTACGCACTCTCCAACCAAACCTTCCTGCAAATGACGGTAAGACTGCCTCACCCGAGCAGGCACTCGAAGTCCCCCGGGGCTGAGGTTGAGATCTCCGCTCGGAGACACTCGGCGCACTAAACAGTGTTGCAGACCTGCTAAACAGCTGGCGTGCTCAAGTCTAAGCGACCAATTTCAATATCATAACATCAATAATAAAAAATGAGGAAGCTATCTCCCCTTTGTACTCGGCCCTCCTCTCTAGCACCGAGCTCCCTCCTTTCCCGCGCAGCTAACATCCTCCTTTCCCGCGTAGTCCCCTCGGTCCCCACACTGCCAGCTTCAGCCTACGTACTTGCCTTCGCGCGCCCGGTTGAGTCCACGACCCGCTCACGGTTGTTGGCAATTTACTAGAGGCGGCAAAAATTGATCCGGTTTGATATTCCAATTAGCTATTTGCTAATTGGGAATATTACATCCCCCCCAGCGTCGCTGGACCCCACCAGAAGACAGCCAGACTTCTTCTCCCTCCCACGTAGCATCCTCATCCGGCAAGTTCTTCCACCTTACCAAGAACTCCCGGACCGTTCTATTCCGCAGCTGCTTCTCTCTGACATCAATGATGGCTTCCAGCTGAAGCACCAAATTCCCTTCATTATATGTGGGCGGAAGCTCCTCTGTCGCTGTCACCTGTGATCCCAAAGCTTTCTTCAGGCACGACACATGGAAAATGTTATGAATTTTGCTGCCTTGGGGTAGCTCCAACTCATAAGCAACTTTTCCCACTCTGCGTATCACCCGGTAGGGTCCATAAAAGCGGGGCTTGAGCTTTTCCACCCCCTTCCACTTCAGAGTAGACTAGCAGTATGGCTGTAGGCGCAGGTAGACCAAATCCCCTACTTCGAACTACCTCTCCACCTGACCCTTGTCGGCATACAACTTCTGTTGATTCTGCGCAGTGGCGATGTTATCCTTGAGAGCCCGAAGGATGTCCTGACTTTCCTAGATCTAATCCTTGGCTCTCGGAGCCTTGCAGGCACCAAACACAACATCAACAAAAGACATAGCATGATAGCCATATAGTGCATAAAACGGAGACATTCCGATAGACATGTGATATGTGGTGTTATAGCAATACTCCCCTAGGTGCAGCCACTTCAACCATGCTCTTTGCTGCCCGCTGACATAATTTCGCAAGTAGCCTTCCAGCCACTTGTTAATGCTCTCTTTCTGCCCATCTGTCGGGGGGTGGTGGCTGGTGCTTGGCGTCAACTCCGTCCCCACCAACCGAAAGAGTTCCTGCCAAAACCCACCCATGAAGCGGCTGTCCCAGTCACTGACAATGGTCTTGGGAAGACTGTGCAACCTGAAGATGTCCCTGAAGAACAGCTCTACCACCTGTGCGGCTGTATAGTGTGTGGATATGGCGAAGAAATGTGCGTACTTCGTCAGCCAATCGACGACAACAAATATGCTATCCTTGCCCTGCACTACGGGCAATCCTGTAATGAAATCCATATAAATACTTTCCCACTTCCCCTCGGGAACGGGAAGAGGCTGCAACAATCCTGCTGGATGGTTCGTTTCCCCCTTGTTGCGCTGGCAGACTTCGCACTCCCTAACATGTTGTAGTACGTCCCCTTTGAGGCCCTTCCACGCGAACCTCTCCCGGATGGTCCTGTAGGTCTTGGAAAACCCCTAATGTCCGGATAACGGTGAATTATGAGACGCTTGAAGTATCTTCTTCTTGAGCTGGGATCCCACAGTCAAGAAGATCCTGTCTTTGTAATAGATAATATCATCTATCACCCTGTACTTATCGTCCGCCACCTGACCATCCAGAATCTCACAAGCGAACTTGTCCTTGGAGTACTCCACCAAGAGTTGAGCCCTCCAATCCGCCTCCCAACTCATCAGGGGCAATGTAGCTGGTCTACGTGAAAGTGCATCAGCTACCACATTATTTTTCCCCTTGACATACTCGATTTCAAAATCATAAGCCTGAATTTTGCTGATCCACCTTTGCTGCCTCTCCTGAAGCTGCTTCTGCTCCAAAAATAATCGGAGGCTGTTGTGATCCGTCCTCACCCTGAACCTGTTACCCACTAAGTACTGTCGGAATTTGGCTAATGCGTGTGTTGTTCCTTGAGAAACAATTCTTGGCTGTGTACAAGAATCCGTGCTCAAGACATTAAAGATTATGTCACAAAAATGTATATATGTGTCTCTGTTTCTTAACCCTTTAAATGTTAGTAATATATTTCCCAAATATCAAATCTTTAGTAGCCATGCAATGCCATATTCCCTTTATACTGAAGTGAACGGATGAAAGACAGAGAAAGAAAAAGGATTTTAACTTGCCATGCTGCTTCACACAGAAACTGTCATTATAAAATCCAGAAGAAGCGAAAAACAAATAAGTTAAAGAAGAGGAGCGCCCATTAAGGATATTTAACTCTTAGACATATAAATATCAAGAGACCTGCAGCTCTAGTCACTCTACTTTATTCACAGATATGCAAATGGAATGGAAAACAAGAAAACTCTTCAACATATATGGAATATTGGAAACTTGCAAAACTTTTTATTCATTCGATATTGCTCAGTACAAAATTAGCCTTCAAAGGTTCAAAACTCGGAACCTTCATTCTTCCTTAAGATGTCTTTAAATACAATTGAACCAAAATGGTTTCAGTTATAAAACTGATTCTAACTAATTGTAACTACTTAACTACTTTCTGTGACGAAGGAACGTGCCTCGGAAACATTTCATTACATTGCATCACTTGACTTGAAACAAAATAAAAGATGACAACTCCTAATCTAAAGGAACTGATGTTCCTGGAACAGCGGCTGACTCAATGATTTCTTGCGGCTGCACGGTCGCTTGTAGTTGCTTGGCGGGAAATCCTTTCTCTGTGTTAATAGTGAACTTCTTACATTCCTTCCAGAGACTGTCTTGAGTTATTGGAGCATTTTTATAACGATGATATTCTCTTGTGAAGGCAACAATATGACCGTGAGTGAGGTTACTTGTGAAGTGCGTTTTTCACCATCCACGACGAAGGAAATGTCTTTGTAAAGGTGAATCTGTTTCTCCCTTTAGTATGCGTCTTCTCATGTGGCCATACCTTTCTGCTTTTGCAAATACCGGTTGATCTTCATACAACTTCCGGGACATGAATTCACCTCCATCCCTCCGGCGCGAGGCCAGACGGTTCTTATCAACTTATCAAACGAAATATCAAATTTCTTAACCACCTCTTTAATTACCTGTAGCCGCTTCTCTGATGCTTTCAGAAGGTCATTTTTAATGATCATTTTGTTTACTTCTTCAGCATAAAAATACCTGTCTTGTATCCCCATATCTTGCAACTGTTCATCTGTTTTGGAATTAATAAAATTCATGAATTTCTTGGCCCAATTTGATCTTTTAATAGCGGCTGGCTTATCCGATAACAGCTCCTTTTCGTGATCTGCAACAATGTTCTTCTCTCTGGCAATTACTTTTATGGAGTCCCATTTCGCCTGCATTTCAGAAATGATCTCATTCCAGATGAGATCCTTAGCTTTAATAAGGGAAATATTTCCCTTCAATTTCTCCTTGAGTTCTTTGATTTCTTCTTCAACTTTTTGTAGCTTCTGCTCGTTTTCATTTGCCTTTTCTTCCCATCCCTGCATCAATCTAAGAGTTGTGGCCAATTCAGACTGGGCCTGTTTGCAATCTCTCTCCACCATTTTTAATTCTGTATTCAGTTGAACAACTTGGGCTTGTGGGTCGGCTACACCTGCAGAAAAATCAAAAGTACAAGTATGGTTCTGGATTTGATTTTGTAAGGTTATAGCAGTTTTTTTTACCTTATCAAGCTCCTTGTCCTTCTTTATCAATTGTTATCGTAGCTCCTCTTTTTCCTTTTCTACCTCTGCTACTTCGGCTGCCAACGAATGCTCTGCAGCTGGCAATTTCAGCTTCTTCCTTAATGAAGATATTTCTGCTTCCGCGCCCTTCATTAGTTTGTGCATTGCGCTTTTATCATTTGGATCGACGCCAATTTTCATTATGATTTTCTTCAGTTCTTCATTTTGAGTAGTCAACGCTCTGGCATTGGCTTTCTCCATCTTGCACTGTTTGACAACCTTAGCAAGCATATTTTCTGTCTTGACTGATGTAGCATGAGTCTTGCCTAAATCATTAACAATTAACTAACCTGTTTGCATGTGGAGATTCATCTTGTCCCACAAGGGAATCTTTTTCACATCCATGACTATATTCAACTCCTTAAAGCTTCCTGAGGGTCCCAGAGACATTCCTGTAGGATGCGACAGCGCCATTTTAAACTGATCTTTCTCCAAATCCATCACAGTCAATAGTCTTGTTTGGTCAGCAGATATATGATGTTCTGCTTGTGTCTCTATATTGGCCTTTATTCTTTGATTCTTTTCTTCAATTAGGGAGAACACTTGCTTCATGGAAGGAGCCTTCTCTAACTGGAGTTCTGATCTGCTAGGAGATGCAACACCCTGTTCTTCACTGACCTGGAGAGTGAAACCAGGTGAATTGGAGGGGTGATCTTCTGCTAATTTAGTCCTTTTCTCCTCTCGAGGGTCCTCCTCATCAATCTCAATAACATCACTTCTCCCTATCTTGCCCATCTTTTCTAATATTACAGGTGTTTGAATACTAATCCGTGATGAACTTGGCCCTCCTGGATTAGCCAACTTTTCTAAATCCGGTTTACTCACATGAGTAAAAGCAGCATAACCGTTCTCGACCCTTCTCTGTGAAATAATCGCATGTGGATCATAGGCCCATTTCTCTCCCAATAATAACTGTGTTTCTTCCAACATCCTTGATACCCCCTCATAAGCTTGCCTTGTGTTGACAACAAAAGGACCTACACTCATGGGCAACTTGTACATTAACCCCTTCTTCATTGGAAGAAAATGAACTTGATCCACATTGAGACTTTGCCTTATAAATTCCAGAGCAAACAGTCTCATGGGAACAAATTTTGGAAGCCTATAAGGCTCAACACCAACTCCATATAGCCTTATTTCAGAATAGTCCTCAAAAACAAACCAGTCTCCGTATCTACAATTAGGTCCTAATTGCAAGAACTCCTGGGCCTTTGGCAAGAAACAGGGAGGCCGAGTTCCATTGAGAATTTTATAAGCAGTGGTCATAAAATGTTCCACAAATTCAAATAAATCGGCTTCGTTCTCTTCCACTTAGGCCATATCGGTCCAATGATGTTACATTTATTTTTGTTGTTATCCATTATGTTCAAACCAATATCCATGAATTCTTCCACATTCTGATATAAAAACAAGTAAACTATCAATGAGGGAAATCTGAAATAACCTGTTAATGGAAAAGCAATCAACTGAGAATTCACTACTTCTTGCCAAAAGGATGGGATATCCAACACCACTCCTGGTTTCATCATGAGAGTGAACATTCCCAGGGCGGCCTTGTCAACTTCACGATCATCTTCTCTTCCCAGAATCTCCACAATACAGCTGAGAACTGACCTGTATTGAACATTAAATGCATCCAAACTGAACTTTCCCGATTCTAATTGGGTCTTCTTCGGACTCGATACCAAGAATGACATGCAGCGGTTAAACTCCTCATTTGAGAGCTCCTCGAAATATTGAACCAACGAATCTTCTGAGAATTGCAAAGGGGAATCATTTTCCGGAAAGCATAATGCCTGACGCATTAATTGGGCTGAAACCTGCAAAATAATTTCTCCCTGGGAGTTCATGACAAAACATTTTCCGGGATACATGGACGAAACCAACCAAGAGATGAATTCAGGAAAAACATGGGTTTTAGGAATACAGGCTGACAACACTCCCGAACTCTGCATGGCGGAAAACACAGGTGACTTGTCGATGTTCAAGGTCACTTGATAATGAAAATGAGGATGATTTACGGACAACGCAGTATCATGGACATCTTTCTCACTATCTAGGAGAGGGCTCAGAGTGGATAAACCAGACAAGGATGCTCGTTTGGCCATGGCTGACAAGAATTTCAAACACAACTTAGTGCGAAGGTGGCGGGACGGAGTTTAGAACAGGGAAAATTGTCACAATTAAACCACACTAGAACGGAAAACCCCACTTATAGACAACGGAAACCGTAATTAATGCAAGGGTGACGTGGAAAGGAGCATAGTGGATGACAGAGAGTTGTTTTGCCACTTCGGCGGATGGCGTAATGCGGGGGTCTATGAGTACAGCGGAGACCTCAACCCATACCCGCAATCAATCGAACCGTCGATCGACATTTTTAGAGTCCCGACCGATCAAGCTGAGGTCGGGTTTTGATAACCGACGGGCTAGTTGACCCACCGCAGTTTTATCCAAAAGCAGCGCACGATTGCGACTAAACTCCCGGAAGTTGCTCGGACACAGGTAATATAAATATAACAATCTAAAGTCGGTTAAACAAATCAAAATGGAAATGGAAATACATTGCATTCTCTCTGTCTTTTTCTTATACTAAAGTATAAAACTTTATACTATAGCATATTTCGGATCCTCATATATATATTTTTTTTAAAACATTTTCTTTTTCAAAATTTCAAAATTGGCATAATAAAAAAGGAAATGCAGATATAATGATCCACAACATCTGGCTCCACCTGGGGATAATGTTTTTACCACGAAACACTAATAACATGCAGATTAGTGCCTTCACCTCGGGCATGGAGTCAAAATTGCTTGATGGAAAATGTACAACGAACACTCCGGATATATACAATGATGGACCAGTAACTGCTTAATGTCGGAAATAATGCTTGAGATATTGCCCATTGACAGGCATATCCATCATTTCTCCTTCCAGATTTTCCAACACGAAGGTGTTATTTCCTCTGACTTCATTAATTTTGAATGGGCCATACCACAAGGGATCAAATTTGCCGTGTTTGCCTTTATCTTCCTTAACGTATCCCATCTCAAAACTAAATCTCCTTCCTGAAACAAAACTTCCTTTGCCTTTCTATCAAATACTGCCTTCATCTTTTGCTGATAAGTGAGCAAGCAGTCCTGAACCTGATTTCTGCTTTCACTTAATTCCATCACATTGTTCATTCTTCGTATCATGGGGTTTGGTTCTGCTTGGGCATCTTGTAGAAAAGAAATCACAGGTTCTACCAATTGTGTGGGAAATAAAGCTTGAGTGCCGTACACGAGCTCATAAGGTGACTTGCCAGTAGACCTTCTTGTGGTCATCCTTGTTGCCCACAAATAAAAGACTAGCTTCGTGTCCCAATTCTTTTGATTCTCACTGATTGTTTTCTTCAAAATCCTAACTAATGTTTTGTTAGAGGATTCTGTTAATCCATTTCCCTGCGGATGATAAGCCTTGGAGTGAGACAATGTCACATTATAAGTTTGGCAAAAATTAATAAACCTGAGTGAACTGAAAACCTGAGCATTATCTGTCACAATCTTCACGGGGCATCCAAACCTGCTAAAAATTTTCTCCTCCAAAAACTTCATTACTACCACGTCGTTAGCTTTCCTGGTGGGAATTGCCTCCACCCACTTTGTAAAATAATACGTAGCAGTAAGAATCCACTTAAACTGCCCGCTGGATGGTGGATTAATCTCTCCAATGAAGTCCAATCCCCATTGTCTAAAGGGTTCTTCAACGAAGACAGGAAAAAGAGGTAGAGGAGCCAGCTTTTTCTTCTCTGCAAATAATTGGCATTTTTGACAACTTTTGACTGTTTTATAAACATCAGTAAACACAGACGGCCAATAGAAACCTGATTTGAATATTTTATGAGCAGTTACCTTCCAGCTGTAATGCCCTCCACACAAGCATTGATGATATTCTTTCATTACTTCTGAAATTTCTTCCTCTGTTAGACATAACAACAACATACCAGTTGGATCCTTCCAATATAACTTTAGCCGATTATAACATAAACAGATCTTAAGTTTCGGCTGTATTTTTCTTGATATTGGAAGGTGGACATGTGGCTTTCTGAGATAATGTACAATGTCTTTATACCACTCTGAACAGATAAATTTATACTTAACTGCTGTTTTTGATTGACTGTCACGCGTTTCTTCATTTGCTTCTTCTACGGGGGCCAGCAAATTGATTCCCAGCGCTTGGAAATTGGATTCTGTCAGTAATTTGGCCAATCCCAATCCTTTAACCAGCTTGGTTGGCTTTATATCTAAATCATACTCCTGTATCTTTGCGATCCATTTTCCTCTTTTACCTTCCACATCGCTTTGTACCAGCACATCTTTCACGGCCGAATTGGGGACATACGCTAAAATCTGAGAATGAAGAACATAAGTTCTGAAAGCTTTCAATGCCTTTACCAGAGCGTACACCTGTTTCTCTAATATGTTATAATTCAATTCTGCATCACGGAGAACTTTGCTGAAATATGCAACTGGCTGCTCCTGCTTCTCTTCATTTCTTTGTAATAAAACGGCTGCAATAGTTGAAGGGGAAGCAAATGAAAAAATTTGAAACGACTTCAAATAGTCTGGACTTACCAAAACAGGGGCTTCTTTTAAAGCCTCCTTGATTCTCTGGAATGATTCCCTCACCTCCTTGTCCCACCTTACCTCAGCATTCTTTTTTAACATGTCAGTAATCTTTTTAACGATTTCAGCATAATTTGGGACGAACCGCCTTAGGAAATTAATCTTTCCGAGGAAACGCTGGATATCCTTTTTACTTCGTGGCAGAGGAATCGTCTGAATGGCTTCAACTCTAGCAGGATCAATCTTCACTCCTTGTTTCGAAACAATGTGGCCTAATAATTTACCCTCCTTCAGGGCAAATAAAGACTTCTTCGGATTCAGTGATAATCCAAACTTTCTGCACTTCATGAAGGCCTTCTGTAAATGCTGTAAATGCTCCTCATCCGACTTCGAAAAAATTGTGACATCATCCAAGTAAACCACTACAAACGTGTCTCCTACAAATGCGATATCCATCGCCCTTTGAAATGTGGCCCCTGCGTTCATCAGGCTAAAAGGCATCCTGGCATACATGAATGTTCCCCAAGGCGTAGTGAAAGTGGTTTTTTTCTGATCCTCCTTCTCCACTGCTACCTGATTATAACCTGAGAACCCGTCCACCATAGACAGTCTATAAGCGCCAGTCACTTTCTGCAAGACAAAGTCCATTTTCGGCAGAGGATAATTGTCTTTTAATGAAGCCCTGTTCAAGTTTCTGAAATCCACGTATAACCTTATTTCTCCATTTTTCTTTCGAACAGGTACAAGGTTAGATACCCAATCTGAATACCTGAGTGGGACAATTATCTTGGCTTGCAACAATTTCTTAATTTCTTTCTCGATCGGAGCCAATAGCAATGGATTAATCTGCCTTAGCTTCTGTTTATGTGATTTAACTCCCTCTTTGAGTGGAATCTTATGCTGTATAATGTCCTTATCATATGTTTTCAAATCATCATACGACCGAGCAAAAACATCTTTAAACTGTTTAAACAACTCAACATACCTTTCTTTATATTCCTTCGGAAGCCCCTTGAATAGTTTGACCATCTTAGGCTCTTGTGGAGTACCCAAATTACAATCCTCCACTGGCTCGTCTTGGTTCCTCTACTTTTGATCCACAGCAACATCATTAGCCCCAAACAATCTTTCAAGCGGTACTAAGCCTCTGGGTAAGACGTTATCTTTTAACTGAATAATTTCCCGACCACCGATTTCCTTTTTAAAAGTCTTTCCAGCCACCTCGTCTTCGTCACTTTCCAGATCAATTTGATGATCTTCAAACTCCTCAGTCATCAACAAAAACTGCTTAATCTGCTCATCATCTTCAAAAACCTGCCAATGTTTAATATTATCAGGAATCGACGGCCTATGTCTCATTTCTATCTCATACCTTAGTTTCACGCTGATAGGAGGCTTGAACGTACTTTCTGCAACCGCCAGTGAATCTGCTAACCTGTTTTCTTCTCTTGGCACAAACTGCAAATTGAATGCTTCAAAATAGTTTTCAATCAGATCCCATACTTCATTCCGGTATGCTCGTAATCTGGGATGCTTGGTTTGGCAGAAATTCTTGATCTGCCTTATAATTAACTCTGAATCTCCAAACACAGTCATAGCTTTAATCCCCATCTGCTTAGCTGTCTGCAAACTAATAATTAATGCCTCATATTCTGCAACATTATTAGTAGATTCGAACTCCAGTTTGAAAGAAAAAGGCACCAAGTTACCTTCCGGAGAAACAAAGATGAAACCTGCTCCAGTACCTTCTTTGGAAAATGCTCCATCAAAATAACACTTCCACGGCTTTTCTGACTGTAATTCATTATGTACAATTTCTGAATCGAACTTCCCCTGAGATTCCTCAGCAAATTCTGCAACCTCCTGCAACATGAAACATGACAGATCGTCCTTTTCTTGACCATAAATTGGTGAATTACTGGCCTCTTTCTTGGTGGCAGTCTTTTGGAATCTGGTCTCTCTATACAATCTTCTTTCTTCACCATTGAAAACAGGAATAATAGCATACGTAAAGTCCAGTTTCAAAACTCCTCCCAGCTTTGCTCCCCAGGACCTAGATAATAACATTCCAAACCTGGCTGGAATATCTGCCACTACAACGTCCATCATAATGCTTTTGGCTGGGATTTGGGCCAATGAAACAACCATATCTTTAATGAGACCTACACACTTAACCCTCTTCGAGTCAAAAGAGTAAAGATCTCTGTATGGCTTGGTGATTTGTAAATTTAACTCCTTCATCACACTCAACGGCATCAGATTGTGTGATGCGCCAGAATCTAGCATACAATTGTGCAAAACGAAATCATGCAAGAGAAGAGATATATAAAAAGGAGGAACAGACGAATCTACCTCTTCCACATGAGGTCCAAACGTCACCACGGGTTTTTCTTCTTGCAGGTTCACTGTGTCACTCACTTCGTCAGGCTGGGACAGATTAATGAAATCAGGGATTTCTTTTTTGTAACCCGGTGTTTTTATGAGTTCAAGAAGAGGCACTTGTATCTTTACTTTCTCCAACTCTTTCGACAGACTGAAAGTTTGATTTGATCTTGTCAACTTTTCAGGGTCTTCTTGATCTTTCTTCGAATTGAGATTCTGATTAGAAACTGTGACCACCTTCTCCAAAATGTTAGAGTCTTTCTCTTTTATCTGGGATTTTTCAGCTTGCTGCTTACCTTTCTGCAATGGAGTCGCCTTAGGAGTAGGTGCTGCTTCTGCTTCTTTTTCTTCATTTTCTTGCGTCCTTAACCTCTTTTTTGACCTTAAGTCATACTTTTTATGCAACTCGGATTGCATAAAATCTGTGAATTGTTTACAGTAATCGTCCATTTCTTCTTGATCAAATGAGGGTTCAGCCTCTTCCTCTTCCTTCTCCCTTTCTTCATCAATCTCTTCTTCTGTTTCGTCATCTTCCATATATACAGCAGAAATTCGAGCATCATCTTCTCTGTCATCATCTTCATCTGCTGAGCACGACGGGGCTGCTTCTATGTACAAAGGTGCTTGCACCTGATCTTGATCCTTCCTTTCTCTTTGTAGAATTTGCAAAGGTTGTTTTTTGAATTGGGGATTAAAAACCCTTCTATTATGTCTGGCAGGCTTGCTATCTATTTCCAACTTTACCAACTTATTTGAAAGATTTTTAATAACCTTGGTCATGTCTTCAATTCTCTGATCCTGGGCTGAGGCTTCCTCCTTAGCTTTTCCTTTATCTGAAACTTTACCAGCAGCAGACATATTTGCTTCAATCTCCAAAGCATCAGTTTGAATCTGTTCCAACGTAGGAGACCTCCTTTCCCTTAGTGTGAAACTGAAATCTGGTTCAAAAGCACCAGCAAAAACAACCCTTGCTCCAATTGGAGGGGATTTCATTTCAACAGGTAAACTATTATACAATTTGTTAAATCTTTTAACAAAATCATTCATATTTTCATCGGACTTTTTCTTAATTGCATTAAATTCAGTCAAAGAATAACCATGGTCCCTTTTTTCGCCCCATATCTCAATGAAACATCTTTCCAGAGCTTCCCAATCATTAATGGAACCATTCTGTAATCCTTTGAACCATTTCCTTGCCTCTCCACTCAGAGACTGAACGAAAAGTCTCATGACTACATCCAAATGTTCAACGTTTAAATTCTCTGCAAAAGTGCAAACCAGGGGCAGGTGCTGTTCTGCAGTTATTTCATCTTCACCAGTAAATCTTGGGAGTAACTTGAGGTACTCCTGAGGCAATTCATGCAATGGTTGTGGTAGATTTAAAGGTGCATATCTGTTCATCAAGAAAGCAGGGGCTGCAGGAACTGCCATGTTTGCGCCCGAGTTAACTGCTCCTTGAGCGGGGGTAAAATGAATACCAGTTGTGGGAAAAGATGAATGAGGTGAAACAACTGAATGGGACTTTGAACAATCGCAGAGGAGCTGGCAACTGTATGTGACTGAGTTTCTGTAAAAAGAAAAGACACAAACTCCAAAGATTGCTCTTCTAATGTGGGTTCTTGAATGGGTGACGGTGATGATTTTTCTTCCGAGAAAATGAGTTTCTTGGAAGATTTCTTGGATGACAAAACGTGTGAACTGATGCCAGGTGTGAGCAGTGTGGGTTCAGGTGTAACAACTATTTTTGGTTTCTGGCCCTTCTTGGAAACAAGTTTCTCAGGATTTGATAAAATGGGAACTTTTTGCTGAGAGGTGTCTGACGTCGTGTGAGGTTTCTTAGGAGCCAAAGCTATTTTCAAAAATCACAGCGTACAATTTCCTCCTCTCTGAACAACCAGAGGAAATGCAGAACAAAACCCAGGGAAGAACTTCGAATCTTCGTTCCCCGGCAACGGCGCCAATTAATGTTGTTCCTTGAGAAACAATTCTTGGCTGTGTACAAGAATCCGTGCTCAAGACATTAAAGATTATGTCACAAAAATGTAGATATGTGTCTCTGTTTATTAACCCTTTAAATGTTAGTAATATATTTCCCAAATATAAAATCTTTAGTAGCCATGCAATGCCATATTCCCTTTATATTGAAGTGGACAGATGGAAGACGAAGAAAGAAAAGGATTTTAACTTGTCATGCTGTTTTACACAGAAACTGCCATTATAAAATCCAGAAGAAGTGAAAAACATATAAGTTAAAGAAGAGGAGCGCCCATTAAGGATATTTAACTCTTAGACATATAAATATCAAGAGACCTGCAGCTCTAATCACTCTACTTTATTCACAGATATGCAAATGAAATGGAAACCAAGAAAACTCTTCAACACAGATGGAATATTGGAAACTTGCAAAACTTGTTTATTCATTCGATATTGCTCAGTAAAAAATTAGCCTTCAAAGGTTCAAAACTCGGAACCTCCTTCCTTCCTTAAGATGTCTTTAAATACAATCTGAACCAAAATGGTTTCAGTTATAAAACTGATTCTAACTAACTGTAACTACTTAACTACTTTCTGTAACGGAGGCACATGCCTCGGAAACATTTCGTTACATTGCATCACTTGACTTGAAACAAAATAAAAGATGACAACTCCTAATCTAAAGGAACTGATGTTCCTGGAACAGCAGCTGACTCAATGATTTCTTGCGGCTGCACGGTTACTTGTGGCTGCTTGGCGGGAAATCCTTTTTCTGTGTCAATAGTGAATTTCTTACATTCCTTCCAGAGCTTGTCTTGAGTTATTGGAGCATTCTTATAACGATGATATTCTACTGTGAAGGCAACAATATGACCGTGAGTGAGGTTACTTGTGAACAACGTTTTCACCATCCACAACAGAAGGAAATGTCTTTGTAAGAAATTGAATACTGTTTCTCCCTTTAGTATCTGCGTCTTCTCATGTCGGCCATCTGCTCTGCTTTTTGCAAATACCAGTTGATCTTCATACAACTTCCAGGACATAAATTCACCTCCCTCCCTCCAGCATGAGGGCAAACCAGTTCTTATCAACTTATCAAACGAAATGTCAAATTTCTTAACCACCTCTTTAATTATTTGTAGCCGCTTCTCTGATGCTTTCAGAAGGTCGTTTTTAATGATCATTTTGTTTACTTCTTCAGCATAAAAATACCTGTCTTGTATCCCCATCTCTTGCAACTCTTCATCTGTTTTGGAATTAATAAAATTCATGAATCTCTTGGCCCAATTTGATCTTTTGATTGCAGTTGGCTTATCCGATGACAGCTCCTTTTCGTGATCGGCAACAATGTTTTTCTCTCTGGCAATTACTTTTATGGAGTCCCATTTTGCTTGTATTTCAGAAATGATCTCATTCCAGATGAGATCCTTAGCTTTAATAAGGGAAATATTTCCCTTCAATTTCTCCTTGAGTTCTTTAATTTCTTCTTCAGCTTTATGTAGCTTCTGCTCATTTTCATTTGTCTTTCCTTCCCATCCCTGCATCAATCTAAGAGCTGTGTCCAGTTCAGACTGGGCCTGTTTGCAATCTCTCTCCGCCATTTTTAACTCTGTATTCAGTTGAGCAACTTGGGCTTGTGGGTCGGCTACACCTGTAGAAAAATCAAAAGTACAAGTGTGGTTCTGAATTTGATTTTGTAAGGTTATAGCAGTTTGCTTTACCTTATCAAGCTCTTCGTCCTTCTTTATCAATTGTTGTCGCAGCTCCTCTTTTTCCTTTTCTACCTCTGCTACTTCAGCTGCCAACGAATGCTCTGCAGCTGGCAATTTCAGCTTCTTCCTTAATGAAGATATTTCTGCTTCTGCGCCCTTAATCAGTTTGTGCATTGCGCTCTTATCATTTGGATCAACGCTAATCTTCATTATGATTTTCTTCAGTTCTTCATTTTGAATAGTCAATGCTCTGGCATTGGCTTTCTCCATCTTGCACTGTTTGACAACCTTAGCAAGCATATTCTCTGTCTTGACTGATGTAGCATGAGTCTTGCCTAAATCATTAACAATTAACTGACCTGTTTTCATGTGGAGATTCATCTTGTCCCACAAGGAGATCATTTTCACATCCATAGCCATATTCAACTCATTAAAACTGCCTGAGGGTCCCAGAGACATTCCTGTCGGATGCGACAGCGCCATTTTGAACTGATCTTTCTCCAAATCCATTACAGTCAATAGTCTTGTTTGGTCAGCAGATATATGATGTTCTGCTTGTGTCTCTATATTGGCCTTTATTCTTTGATTCTTTTCTTCAATTCGGGAGAACACCTGCTTCATGGAAGGAGCCTTCTCCAAATGAAGTTCTGGTCTGCTAGGAGATGAAGCACCCTGTTCTTCACTGACCTGGAGAGTGAAACCAGGTGAATTGGAGGAGTGATCTTGTGCTAATTTAGTCCTTTTCTCCTCTCGGGGTTCTTCCTCATCAATCTCAATAACATCATCTCTCACTCTCTTGCCCATCTTTTCCAATATTACAAGTGTTTGAATACTAATCCGTGATGAACTTGGCCCTCCTGGATTAGCCAACTTTTCTAAATCCGGTTTACTCACATGAGTAAAAGCAGCATAACCGTTCTCAACCCTTCTTTCTGAAATAATCGCATGTGGGTCATAGGCCCATTTCTCTCCCAATAATAACTGTGTTCCTTCCAATATCCTTGATACCTCCTCATAAGCTTGCCTTGTGTTAACGACAAAAGGACCTACACTCATGGGCAACTTGTACATTAATCCCTTCTTCATCGGAAGAAAATGAACTTGATCCACATTGAGACTTTGCCTTATAAATTCCAAAGCAAACAGTCTCATGGGAACAAATGTTGGAAGCCTATAAGGCTCAATACTGACTCCATATAGCCTTATTTCAGAATAATCCTCAAAAACAAACCAGTCTCCATATTTACAATTAGGTACTAATTGCAAGAACTCCTGGGCCTTTGGCAAGAAGCAGGGAGGCAGAGTTCCATTGAGAATTTTATAAGCGGTGGTCATGAAGTGTTCCACAAATTCAAATAAATCGGCTTCGTTCTCTTCCCTTCTGACCATATCAGTCCAAAGCAGAACTGACCGTTTATTTTTGTTGCTATCCATTATGTTCAAACCAATACCCATGAATTCTTCCACATTCTGATATAAAAACAAGTAAACTATCAATGAGGGAAATATGAAATAACCTGTTAATGGGAAAGCAATCAACTGAGAATTCACTACTTCTTGCCAAAATGATGGGATATCCAACACCACTCCTGGTTTCATCATGAGAGTGAACATTCCCAGGGCGGCCTTGTCAATTTCGCAATCATCTTCTCTTCCCAGAATCTCCATAATACAGCTGAGAAGTGACCTGTATTGAACATTAAATGCATCCAAACTAAACTTTCCCGTTTCAAATTGGGTCTTCTCTGGACTCGATACCAAAAATGACATGCAGCAGTTAAACTCCTCATTTGAGAGCTCCTCGAAATATTGAACCAGCGAATCTTCTGAGAATTGCAAAGGAGAATCATTCTCCGGAAAGCATAATGCCTAACGCATTAATTGAGCAGAAACCTGTAAAATACTTTCTCCCTGGGAGTTCATGACAAAACATTTGCTGGGATACATGGACGAAACCAACCAGGAAATGAATTCAGGAAAGACATGAGTTTTAGGAATACAGGCGGACAACACTCCCGAACTCTGCATAGCGGAAAACACAGGTGACTTGTCGGTGTTCAAGGTCACTTGATAATGCAAAAGAGGATGATTTACGGACGACGCAGTATCATGGACATCTTTCTCACTATCTAGGAGAGGGCTTAGAGTGGACAGACCAGACAAGGATGCTCGTTTGGCCATGGCTGACAAGAATTTCGAACACAATTCGGTGCGAAGGTGGCGGGACGGAGTTTAAAACAGGGCAAACAGTCACAATTGAACCACAATAGAACGGAAAACCCCACTTATAGACAACGGAAACTGTAATTAATGCAAGGGTGATGTGGAAAGACACGCATAGTGGATGACAACTGTTTGCCACTTCGGCGGATGACGTAATGCGGGGGGTCTGTGAGTACGGCGGAGACCTCCAACCCATACCCCCCGCAATCAATCAGTGCCGTCGATCGACATTTTTCAGAGATCTGACCAGTCAACTGCGGGGGGTCGGGTTTTGATAACCGACGGGCTAGTTGACCCCCCGCAGTTGCTTATCCAAAAGCTTCTGCGCACGATTGCGACTTCCGCTCCGGAAGTTGCTCGGACTTTACCATTAATATAAATATAACGATCTAAAGTCAGTCCGCTCCGTAAATCAAAATGGAAATGGAAATACATTGCATTCTTTCTTCATCTTTTTTCTTATACTAAAGTATAAAACTTTATACTATAGCATATTTCGGATCCTCATATATATATTTTTTAAAAACATTTTCTTTTTCCAAAATTTCAAAACTTGACATAATAAAAAGGATATGCAGATATAATGATCCACAACAGATCGGATGGTGTATAGCGATATTGCGCCGGGGCAAACACTGAACTTTAATGTGTGATGGGGGGACGATTTTCAAACAATGCTCGGGACACGTGGCATGCGATGAATGGAATCGTTGTGAAATGGAAAATACCACTCAACCTCCAAATGCGGTGCGATGGATACCTCCGGTTTCTGAACAGTGAATGCTGCGGTGACCACCGGGGTGGATAAAATCTAGGCCATAGATTTGCGGATCAAGTGGATGGTGGATCTGCACTTGGAAGGGTGAACAAGGGAACAACATGTGCGCGAAGGGACCGCAGAGATCATTGGATCTTATACAGATCTACAACGTGAATTTCACCCGATCATATTATTGATGAGCGCTCTAGGGGTTAGCTCCTGGTTTAGCAACCGAGTCACGTGGGAGGAAAGGCTAAGGGGGCTTGCCTGATGGGGGCTAGGCCTGATATATGCAAAAGTATGAATTCTCGGCCCTTTTCAATGTAATTTAAGGCCAGGGAAGGGTAATGATAGAGGCAATAA